>BGPR01000012.1:1573183-1604868 GCA_013235015.1 Araneus ventricosus
TTTTGAAATTTAGGCGATACTTGATTTTAACTTGAAAAAGTTCGACTACACAGATCTTATAAATAAAATAAAAGCACAAAACAAATTACCTTGAAAATAATGCAAAAAGTATCCATATATTCAAGCGTGTTGTTTCAGTATCTCGCGTTCAAAAATTTTTAATTTTAACAGTAATTTTAAACTTAAAAATATAAAAATTATTTAGCACGATCTAAATATTCTTATATTAAGTTTACGTGCATTGTTGACCTATGAATTAGTGAGCCAACTGAAAAACTTATTTGACCACACTGATCTGCAAGAGAATTTTTGTAAAATAAAAAAAAATCCCTAAGAATAACGTTTTGTAAATTTAGGCGATACTTGATTTTAATTTGAAAAAGTTCGAGTTCACAGATCTTATAAATAAAATAAAAGCACAAAATAAATCACCTTGCAAAAAATATCCAGACCCTCGGGGCCCCTCAAATTCTCGGCCCCTAGGCTTACTTTGCCTATTTGATAATCCGGCCGTGACCTTAAATGATCGTAATATACCTCTGGAATAAAATATCTATTCTATGATATGTTCTTCCGGTTTTGATAATTTTCCCTTTATAATTATAATCCTAGTGATAATATAAATGAATATTCTGTAAGAAAAATTCAAATCGTAATGTGCTAAAAAAACGGCTAATAGATGCAGGTTGCATGCGTATCTATAAGATATTGAGACTAATGGAGGGTTCCTAACATCATTTCAGTACTACTTGCAAAATACAGGAAATTTTAAAAAGAAAATAGAAATTGAAAGCTAAAAGGAAACATTTCTATATCTTTAATTGAAAGAGAAGTTTCTCAGAATCGTAAAACTATACCACTTATCTTCCCACGCAGTTGAAACTGCTCAAAAAGTCCTTTCTGCTAGTTGAAGTAATCAGAAGGGTATTTTTAAAAGCTTTCTTTGGAAAATTAAATTTTCTGCTTCAAAACTTCTAGAACATCAGAAGTTCTAAAAATAATTAAGTTTTAAACTGATTTCTTGGGTAATATTAAAAGATGACACGTGGGGGATGCCTTTGTGCAGAAACAATTTCAATCAGATCTATCTAAAAAAGTATAGCGTTATTTGCAGGTACTCTACCTACGAATAATTCTTTATTTGCAGTTACTGCACCTGCGAATAAAACGTTATTTGCAGGTATTGTACCTACAGATGATAAGTTATTTGTAAACACTGCGAGAATAGATAAAACGTTATTTAAAGATGTTTTCCATTCTATTATTTTGTACACTTGCGACTTCTAGATTATATTAATATTTTTAGAGCTTAATTATCAATTAACCAAAGAATTATATTAAATTTAATCCGTAGTAGTGGCGCCAGCTTGTAATGAAATTGAAAAAAAATCATAATAATTTTTTTCTAAATTTTAGTCTTTAATACACAGGTGTCCGAAATGTATCTTTACAACTTTGGATTCTTATAACTTCAAAACTATGCTAGATAGTAACAAACGGTTTTCAGCACGTGAAAGACAACTCATAAAGTTTTTTTTATTTCCAGTAGACGCAGATTTCACGCGAAATGTGAACTCCACATGAAAAAGTCAGTGTGTAGCCTGCTTCATAGAGAGAAAGTCCGATGCCCAAGTACCACAGGAAAAAGGTCAGTGTGTAACCTGGTTCATAGAGACAAAGTCCGATGCTCAAGTGCACTGGAAGTTTGGGACATAGTATGGAAGGGAACCACCGTCCCCACAAACTATTGGCCGGCCCGTTTCTAGACGCGCAGCTGCCATCGTTTGACTTAATTTCAGCCTCCCCCTTACTCTATAATACCTTCAATCATTTTCTAAACCAGTGTATTTAAAATTAAAATTGTTTGTAATTTCTTTAATGTGAAAATAAATGAAAGACAATTTCTTAGCAGATAGGAAAAAAAAACTGACTGATATATTTAATGAATCTGCTATAAGTTTAGTTAATTTATCAGTAAAATTCCTATTCTTAAGCAAGTGTCGATTATAGACTTAATTTTCTTGAAAAAGATAAACGAAAAGGACAAGAGACGCAAAAACAAATTTTAGCAAAAGTCTGTTTCTTCACATCACATCTGTAAAAGATATTAATAAGAAAACGAAATATGATTATGCGTACATAGCGAAACAATTTGAAAAGTAAACGTTACAGGCACTATACATTATATAAAATAATAAATTAAAACTCCACTCTCTTCACTCTCTCTCTCTCTCTCTCTCTCTCTCTCTTTCTTGCTTTCAAGTTCCTCAATGTCATCTAAATTAATTTTTTCTTACAAATCTTGCTCTATTGCAAGTAAACCTAAATTATTCAATCTCTCTTTGCACATCGACGATTTTAAGTAAGATTTAATTATTTTTTAATAGTTTTTCTGAGACAAAGTATTTATGTCGAGTAAATTTTTCAAGAGTATTAAATATTGCAATTTTGAATTCAAAAACATTGTAAATTATTTCTCAAAAGCAACACGCATTTAAATTTTTAGTTAGAAACTCATTCATACTTGAACGAAATTTTTCAATTTTTTTAATCTCGCATTATGACTGCTTAAATCTAGAAAAACTGCGATTGTTCACAAACAAATTTCATAAAGTATCTAATTCCATTGCATTGTAGAGCTCAATATTTAAATTACTTCACATTTTCTTCTTTGAGATCATTACCACAAGATATCATTACCACAAATTGCATAACTTATTGGAATCATTAACTTATTGTGAACAACTGTCTGGTGAGTTTTCACTACTGTATTGAAGCGCAGAATTAGCGTAACCATCGAAATCATCAAACTGAAATAAATATTCCTAAAAGTTAACCACCAATTGCCCACAATATCAAAAAGGCGTCGCCAAACTCAATTTTTGTGCGTGGCTCCAGCATTAAAAATGTATTTTAATACATATAAAACTATTTGAAAGAAGCAGTCGAAAGGAAAAATATATCATCCTAGATTTCTTAAACGGAAAGCCCTTTCTAAAGCTAAATTTGAACAATAAAATTAGTGTAACTAATTTAAAATTCAATTTTTAAATTATTTTGAAATTTTAAATTATTTTTATATATTGTTAATTAAAATTTCAAATGCTAATTAAAATTTCAAATTACATTATAAACGTAATTAAAGTTTTAAATTACATTATAAATTAAGTTCAAAAGTAAAAATCTTTCCTATCCTATTGATGGTATCGCAACTTTTTTTCCCCTCTCAACATAATATTCGAAAGAACTTCATGATAGCGTGCGATTAATAACATACACATGATTAAAGATAATAATAATGATGCAATCATGATAATAGCACATTCAGAATTTACATTTACATCAATACAGCGATGGAATGAAAGTAGAATAAACAGGGTTTGTTACTTTACTTGAAAAGTGTTTTATCTGTAAAAATTTGCAATAACTCTAGTAGAATCAATAAGATACCCTTCATTATTTGAATCTGAAATCTTATTTCTAATTATTATTTTATTTTGTTTTACCGAATTTTAAATGTAAGTTCTTACTAGAATTTTTTTTTTTACGTTTTAAAGAATATTTATTTAAAAATATTCTTTTGTAAGTCATTTTAAGGTTTTGTGTGCTAATAAATAATTTGACAAAAATGAAGCTCACTCCAGTTTTAAGTAATTTTAAACTCCTCTAAAACTCTTTTTAAAGTATATTCAGTACTATAGAGCAGAACAAATTTACTGAAACCCTTATACTATAAGTATTGAAGAATATGATAAAAATACAAAAATTTTATTGTATGGCGAAATTCTCATTTAACTGCTCTACGGAATCGTAAGATTCGAACTGTAAACATTAAAATTCATAAATGACAATATGAAAACTAATTTAAGGTGAAAATAAAAACGCTTAGTATTTCTTATCATTAAATTTTTGTTCTCGTTAACTGGACGGTAAATATTATATATATATATACTATTCTATCTTGTTTTTGACGTCAAAATTTACTGGCAATTTTTACCTTTTGTGCATTTCCAAAACTTTGAACGACCACTCTCTCTCTCTCTTTCTGTTATGTTTCTGCTTAGTATAGAACAGTGGTGGCGAACCTTTATGTATCAACGTGCCATTTTTTCTAAAAAAATGTTTAATGAGGTCATAGACGTGCCGTCAAATAGTACCGTCAATGCTTCATAGTGAACTTTGTGATCGGTGGCGTGTCCAAAATATTGTGTCGCGTGCCATTGGTTCGCCATCCCTGGTATAGAATATCTGCATTTAGTTTCTTGTGCGAAGTGACAATCAAGAGGTGTAGTCGTTAAAATAAGCAGTGCCGGAACTCTCTACCCTGGATGACAAAAATCCCGCTTTTTAAGGAAATTTTCACATTTTTTTTCTTCTTTTTTCCTCGTAAAAAAAACCAAAAAAACAGTGGCGGAACGGCGTTCCGGTTCCGCTATACCTCTGAACGAAGTAAAAGTAGAGTAATAATAGTTTGAACTTACCGTCTCAGAAATAATTCTTTTTAGACGGTACCAAAAGAAGCAGCATTTCTTAATAGGACGCTCTGCCGACTCAAGACGGAAATGGCGCTAGTTGCCCAACATTTTCTACGAACCTGGGATATAACAAAAATCATTCAATGGGATTTGAGATCATTCTGTGCGATAATGTATCTCATACATACCGTCATATACATAGTACTTCCAAATACAACCCCCATCTCGGAAGTAAAGCCATGAGTAGGGTTACCATAATTTTTTTCACTGAAATCCGGGCACGGCAGGGGAGGCGGTTGAAGGGTAATAACATATTATTAAATTATACAATTATTAATATATAATTAATAATATGTTATTTATTATATATTAATAAGGGGGTCAAAATGTAGCATAAAATTGTAAAAACTGCCTACAAACAACCTTTTACATAATACTAGCAGAGTTTGAGGAAATGAAAAAGTTAAGACTTCAGAATGCGAAAGAAGATACAATTTTTATTTGTGCTTGGTAAATCAAAATTACAGTTATTAAAAATTGCATGAGCTGCATGTTTTTAGTTTTCTTTTACTTAGTTTTAATATTTAATTTGATCTTTAATTATTTTTTTTTCTGAAGTACAGGGTTGGAAAGAAATAAGTTCCCACTTCAGAGGGCTCTAAAATGCGTTCTATTGATCCAAATAAGATAAAATTTGAACTACAGATAATTCAAATGATGCGCTTGACATTTATTAAAAAAATATTAGCACAAAAACCGCCGATATGTGGCGCTGTAATACACAGAAGAACTTTTAATATGCTTCATAAATGTTAAATAATATAAAAAAATAGCATTAAAACTGCTCAATATGTCCCCCTTCATGTTCAACAATGTGCTCTAATCGCAAAACCACATTTTCCACAGCTGACCGGAGTGAGTCTGCTGGAATATCATGAACATCGCGCCGAATGCTGTCCTTCGGATCTGGTAGAGATGCTGGCCTTTTACCGTAGATATTGTACTTCAGGAAACCCCACGAAAAAAAGTCGCAGGGTATGATAACCGGCGAACGAGGAGGCCATGCTGTTGGAAAATGACGGCTGATCACCCGTACATCTGTGAAATACTGTCTTAGCAATTGCTTTACACGACGATCAATGTGAGGAGGTGGGCCATCCTGCATGAAAATGATGTCCTGAAGGCATCCACACTGTTGAAGTTGTGGGATTACAAAATCTCTCAGCACATCACGGTAGCGTTGTCCTGTGACGGAACAGGTTTGGATTCCACTTGCAGTTATCTCTTCAAAAAAATACGGTCCAATGTTAAAGGTAGCCGTAAAGCCACACCATACTGTAACTTTGTCTCAGGGTGCAAGGGTTTTCCGCTGCCCAAATTCGACAATCTTGGGTGTTGACGTGCCCATTGAGGCAAAAGTGGGCTTCGTCACTCCATAGAATGTTCAATGGCCATATGACGTCAACCACCATTCGAGCAAGGAACTCAAGTGCAAAAGTTGTACGAACCTCTGAGTCCCCGTCGTGCAATAGATGCACAGGCTTGATTTTGTAGGGGAGGGGGATTTAAAATCCGCAATAAGATTTTTCGTACAGTGGAATATGGTATATCCAATACACGGGAAACAACTTGCACGCTCACACTACCATGCTGCGTCTGACTGCAGGCTTCAACTACCGCGGCAGTCACATCTTCGACGCTAGAAGACGGGATTTGCATTCGTCCTCTATCTGGAAGAATGCCAAACTGCCTAGTTGTTTGAAACTTCTGTATCATCTTGCGTAGGGTACATGGGGACATTGGACCTTTTCGTATCTGCTTCACACGACGGAATTCTTTTACAGCTGCAACGGAGTTCTACTGGTTCATTTAGAACAATTTTACCAATATCGCTTTTCTTGCAACGTCGGCATAATGTGCAGAGAAGTAACTCCTGCTCTTTCAGAATCCGCCTTCTTTTTATCCAAAGAATAGTGCTAATAGGCATGCGCTGTAACGCAAATGATGTTTCACATTTTCCATATATGCAAATAAATACCATTTGTGTTATAGCTCCATCTATTGGTTAATTTTTGTACTAATATTTTTCCTTTAATAAATGTCAAGAGCATCATTTGAATTAGCTGTAGTTCAAATTTTATCTCATTTGGATCAATAGAACGCATTCTAGAGCCCTCTGAAATGGGAAACTTATTTCTTGCTAACCCTGTATTTTAAATGAAAAATTTCATATTTAAATAAGGAAATGCGTTTCCTTGTTTGATGAATTTTTATGAGGCATTATTGTAGAGACCAATTATATAGGCAATCACAGAAATTTTAGGGGTAGACTATCTTTCAAGTCTTGTGGGTTACACTGAAATCCTACACGGAATTTTAGTTTGAAAATGATTTAGAAATAATTTCACCATATTAATATACTTTAAGAAAATTAAGAATTTATTTAGTTTATCACTTAGGTGTATATAGTGTTTATGATTTTTAAAATCACGATGAGCGTTTTTTCAACAGAACTAATTGAAATAAGTTTATGCTTTTTTTATGTGCAAATATGATATATAAGTAATGACTTAGAAATTTTCTTTTTTTAAATTAAATCCTTATTTTCTCATCTTTAAAATAAATCCTTTTTAACGAAAGTTATTTTTTAATTACGAACTAATTATTTCTACTTCAATCCTATGATAAAAAACACTTCTACTCTAACTAGACTCGCAAGAATCCCAATATTTCGCGAGCCTCAACTTCGGTACTTTTCCCTTTTTGGTATTATAAAAACTCTCCGCGTCTGCGTAATTTCCTCTTTCGTAATCATGTAAGGCACTGAGCAAGTCACGCCGTTTTAGGCGTAATTCGTTACTCCTGGCCATGGCTTTAATTTTCCCATAATCTTTTAAAAGTTTAATCTATTATTGAGTACTGTATAACTAATTTAATTTTGCCTATTTTTGGAATGTAATAAAATGTTTTGGACTTTTAACGACTGCAATCTTCTTCAACTACCTCTACACTTCACTTAACGGAACAACGTTATATATATATATATATAATCCTGATTTGTTCAGACAATTAAAATAAAATAAGTAAAAAGGACTTAGAGACCCCAGATTTTTTGCAGTAGCTTTAAAAATTATTTTAAATAAGCTCAGCATAGATAATATTTAAGTAAATACATTACGCTATGAATCAATGGAAGGAAAGGAACGAAGTTTTAAAGTGCTGATTTGTACTCAAACCCGAAAAAATGGTTAAAATAAAAGTTGGTCACTCTTGACTTCCTGTTCAATCGCGCTACAAAGGAATGGAATGAAAACAAAATGCTTGGAACTCAAAAGAATATATTCCTCCGAAAAGAAGTGGGAATAGTTTCCTAAAATATCTTTTCTTGCTTTTAACCTCGTCCAATTATATTCTTTTATATTTTCGGATTGCAGCTGAGCAGAGATCAGATTTCCTTTTTCTTCTATCGGGGGTGCAATTAGAAGCACCGATGGGGGTCATCTCATTCACAACATTCCGCTATTTTTTTCATGTTTGACGACGTCTTTAAGACAGGACGTATTACTTTTGAAATACCTGTGTTGCGTAGCATCATAATTAGGAAAATTTAGTAATTTGTTGCTTCTAAAACTGTTGAACACCGGGTCCTAGTGGGAAAGAGCCTGTTTTCAGACATGCCTCCATATTTTTCTGTTGTATGACCCCCAAACTTTTCCCTACACCCATGATGGGATGATATATTCAGCAGGGTCTTCCCAAGTGTGTGAATGAAGTGTCGTTGTAGAATACCAATTAACATCGTAACGGGGCACCAAGACTGGCCATCTGTGAAGGTCATCGGGGGTTTTACAACTATTCTTTTGAACCATCCTCGAGGAATAACATTTTCTTTCTCCTGTTCCTCTTGCTAAAAATCGACTATCTGATTGGATTTGGGAGCGTACACCAATTGCGTAAGTTATAGGTTTTCTTTCGTTGGCGGAATGACGTCAGCTTTTTCGAATATAATAGATTTTCCCTCATACAATCAAATTTCCCTCTCGCCGCAATCGCTGTTATAAATCCGGACTTTTTGAAGATCCGGACACCAGTCAGTCCGAACGTGAGTGTGAAATCCGGACGTATAGTAACCTTAATCATGAGAGAGTTTCTATTTCACACATGTGGGTTTTGTACTCAAATTACATTCACATTACATCACAAATTACATTCTTGCGATTTTTATTATTTTTTCACGGACGGAGCTAAGGGAGTACGATTTTTACGACTGGTTTCCTTTACCCCCAGCTTCAAAAAGAAGGAGTGGTCCCTTTGTCATCCCTTGCCTAAGACAGCAATCACCATAAGGCATCAATCAAGATGCTGCCCCTTCTTCCGCATTGCAAGGAAGAATTGACGGGTTTTTTTGTTGTTGTTTTGTTTATTCGCAAAAGAAAATCTTCAAGACGTAGGACTATAGAATGGTCAAATCCTTTGATTCTTTGTCCTTAACTGAATACAGCTCAATTTGAAAATAAATAGAATTCTCTGAAAAATTTCTGAAATTTAGAAATTACTTGGGTAATTTTTTAAGAATTTGTTAGGAAGAATGCTGATGAAGGCGGCAGAGACCGCCCTCAATGTCGGCCGCCTTCGTGCACGCACTCTCTGCACGCCCAAGTAGAAACGGGCCTGACTATTCGGATTGGTATACGTCATTTATGGATACAGGTAGCGTTCGCCATAAATAGAGGGCGGGTCACCCATCAGGTGCAGACGCTAGCGTTGCATTTGGGTATCGGACTTGGTCTTTATGAACCAGTCTACACACTGAGCTTTCTCCTACGGCGTCCACATTTTTCGTCAAATCTGCGTCTACTGGAGGACAAAAAATAACTTTATGAGTTAAAATTTCGAAAACAAAACATACACATTATGGGATTTTCCCGCTTATTTTTCTTCTCGATTATGACATTTGAACTGTAGGAAAACAGTACTGAGTACGTTAATCCAAAACAATATTAAAAAATTACAACCACCTGAAAATCAGTATTAGACTGCAAGTTAATGACCTATTTAAATGGATGGGCTAAAAAGTGGAATGGAGCGCTCCTGAATGACATGATTTAGAGAGGTAATATCATGTACAAAAATAACGTGTTTTAAAAAATTATTGCTTAAACTGGCGTTAAGTGAACAGAAAATTGGCATCAAATTAGGATCGTTCTGAAACGTGTTATTCAAAAAGGAAAAACATGGTGAACCTAGATTTCCATGATTGAGCCAATAATGATAAAATAAAACGTTTTCAAATACGTATGATATCGCCATTTAACAATTTCCAGAGAAGAGGATACCATAAGCTCGTGAATTTTCAAATACAGGCATTTAAATTTTAAACTTTTGACCAATTTCCTTAGTACATAACATAATACTCTTCTAAAACTGGAAAAATTGATCTCACTTACTATTTCTAATTAATGAGTCATAATTAAATCATGCAAGTTGACAGGAGTCAAAACGACATTTTTTTGGCCTATCCTTTTTCATAGACAGTGTAGAATAGTTTCATTTGGTTCAAATGTTAAGTGGTAACCGAACCTTACCGAAACCAAATAGATTATAACTTCCGTAAAGAAACTTTAAAACAACATTAATACCAATGGAAAAAAACACGGATATCATTACTAGAATGAATGGATATTTTTATTTAAGAAAGCTTGCATTCCAAGAAGAACTAAGCTTCTAGATTCAGAAATGACTGAAGTTCTCTCGGCACACCAGTCAGTCTGATGCCATCCGGAATCCAGCAGCCGCTTTTCCACAACATTCTTCTCACGGTCGGTCTGGACAGGTGCTTGAGTGACCGTGGCTCAACGCGTACATGAAACTCCCCAACAGCTCCGGAGTAAAAGTTGTACACGTCCCTGATGGTTTCTGAACTCAGGCCTTTACAGATGAGCATCATGAAAAGAAAAAGTACAAATCAAATTTTTTTTCACCATTCTTTATAAGACAGAACCAATTAGTCAATTCATATTCACATATTACACATAAAATGGATCGCGAAAGTTTTAACTTAGCAATCGGTTGCAGGCCGAAAAAGGGAATGATAGCTTAGCAGAAGACAACGAGCACTTCCACTGTTGGAGGACAAGTGCAATTACGTTCGTCATGTGAACACAGTTATGAAATGTAGAAATATCTTCAAATACTTTGATGTAAAGCTGTCCTTGCAAAAGATTAAAGAAAATATTCAAAAAAAAAACTATCGTATTATAAGGAGTTGTACTTGGTAAAAGAATTGCGCTTTTCATCATACCGCACATTTTATTATGCTAAATTGCGACGTCGTGTCCTTTTTAACACGTTAATCGCCACGTGAAGAAAGTGTGTCTCATATGTAATGTATTTGTTCAGGCCGTATGAACCATATCATGCTTCACACGAAATCTTTTGCTTTTTTATCTATAGCTCAGCGACGATTCAACTGGCCATATAAATACATAATTACACTTAAAGGGTACTCTACCAAACAAAATAAGCCGGTTGGCTTACGTAAGGGCAGCCAGTTTTGTTCTTGGAGGCCGCGTGAGACAAATTTGCTTCGTTCGCTTGGCTACGTTCAAAAACATTATTTTTGACAGCTTTCGTCAAAAAAATAATTATGTCGCTATTTTTTATGATTGTGCATGTATTATAAATCAGTTGTTTTCCTTGGCCCAGCATGTCGAAAAAATTTTGTATTGTGGCGATTAATGTGTTAAGATACGCAATGATTCCCAAGACAAAATAAGTCTGGTGGATTTTTAAACGCTTTTATTAAGTTCGAAATGTTTCATGTTCATACGTATGTATGTATGTAAGGTAGGAATTTTGTGATTGATTTTTCACTCACTTCTTAATGCACTCTGAAATTTTGTATATTTATTGGGTCTTGATGACAATGCAAAATTTTAATAATTTTAGAGCTTTCAATTATCAATTTTTTTAAAAAAATTCGTAAAATTGCGTTTGCACTTGGTAGGTTTCAGGGGCGCCATCTATAGTACTTTTCAAGAACTAGAGATCTCCATCGGTGCTAAAGTAATGATAAGATCAAATATAAACGTTGCAAAAGGACTTGTCAATGGCTCAATTGGATACATCACGGATATCGCATGGCCACTCTTCAAACGTGAACAAGAGTACGATCAAGATATCCCACCAATAAAAATAGACTTATGACATAAATTAAAGACTAGAAAATAATAAATATAAAATTTATTTGAGAAAAACGAACTAAAAAAACGCTTTTACCAATGCATTAAAAAAGAAAATAATAACTTTTCTCAAAAATCTGTAGGTGAAAACAAAATCGTAAAAGCGTGAGGCGATGAAAACAATAGGAGCAAGATATAAAACCACAATGATTATCATTAGGAACGAAATGTTATTAAACATTCATCATAAAAAAATATATTATAAATGTAGGAATTGTATTTTCCCAGTCTGGCTAAACAAGGAAATACTGAAATGATTTATACCTGCTTGCAAAGCCATCTCGATTTCTTCGAAACCGAAGAAAGCATCGGGAAGACTATTCCACAGTAAACGTAAGCATTCCGCCGCAGATGCCGTCGGACTTGCAAAAAATATGAAAAGGACTTGCATCAGCAAATAAAATCTTTTCGGACTCATCCACTTCTCTGCTTCACGTAATACATCATGACTCGGGTCTTCTCTGTGTGGGGAAGAAATTCTTATATAAAAATATTGAATAATTGTATGGTATGAAGTTTGATTTACAGCAGATTATCGGTTAACGAACAGTTCGGATTATGAAGAAATCGGAAAATCATTTTGAAGCTTATATAAAAATTCCAATTGAATATCTTTAAGATTCAGGAAGATATCTACATTGCAGCGATATGAATTTTATTTGCACTCTAAGAGAAGCCAAATGATGAGGGTTTTTCTACAAATGATATTTAAAAAAAATTTGAATCTTCGAATAGTTGTCGACGAACTGCAATCTAAGTAATTTATTTAATTTATAAGTATACATGGGTATTCAGGATATTCAACTTTCATAAAATTTAATATTACTGTTAGAGTCGATTTAATCTCTATACAAGCTATTTTGAAGTTACAAATATTAAGACAAACTGAAATAACAAAATATTTAAATGTGGATCACATTCAAGAGAGTTGGTGTTAGTATCTTGCATATAAAAAAAATGCAAAATCTTAATTTAGTAAGTAATTTTTTAAAAAAAGGTTTAAAAAATGACACCTTTTTTGAAAAATCTAAATACTGTAGCACAAAGTTTGCCAGGACTGTTGAGTCAGACAGCTAACTGCAAAACAAACTGGACCACACTGAATCTGCAAGCGAATATGAAAACATGAAAAATAATCCTAAGAATGACGTCCTGAAATTTAAGCGATACTTAATTTTAATTTAAATTCAATTTGAGTACTCGGTTCTTAAAATTAAATAAAAGCCATAAATTAAATTACCTTGATAATAATGCAAGAACAAAAGTATTACGATGTATCTGGCCCCAAAAGTTTAGGGGTCCCTAAGCAGTTAGTTACCTACTTTGCCCTGCGCATTTCTACACCTGTGAAATCAATTTACAGACCATCGCGTCTTGGGTACAATGGACGTCTCATCAAAGGAATGTCGTCTTCTGCATATCTCGTTTCCTATAGAGTACATTCCTGGGTGACTAGGAGGTTAATTTATCAATAACAATACACATTATCCACACTAGGACTTCATTTCCCCCCCCCCACACACACACAGAACGTTTCGTTTGGCTGTTTTCATTCACTCATTAATTTTTCTAAAGCAAAGAGGGAGAAACTTTTCAACGAGGAGAGGATTATACTATAAACGAGGCTGCAATGTCGTAAATTCGCCTTCGGCTTAGCGCTGTGGTGTTTCTCGCATAGATTTTGAGCCCCCCCTAGAATCTCGAGGCACGAGGCGGCCGCCTCTAACGCCTGTGCGGAAATCCGCCACTGCATACATATAATTCAAGATTAACGAATATTAAAGTTGGCAAACGACACATAAAAAAAATTTTTGTGATACTGAAAGTCTCCTGTTTTCTTGTGAAATTGTAGCTTCCGAAAGACTCATCATAATATCTTGAACATTTACAAGAGATTGGTCATCTATTATGGAAATGCTTTTATGAGACAGTATTAGCCTCATTTTTTGATTAATTTTATATCATTTAACACTTAATTTATGTATAATATCCATAGATACAAACTTTAATAGATGTATTATTTTTTTAAAGAATCATACTATTTTATTTTATTTTTCCTAAATATAGCTATAATATAAGAATTAAAAATTTACTGAATGTTTGTAAAATTTTTACAAGAAAACAATTCTCAAACAAATGACGTAAAATCTTGTTTGCTATCCTTCGGTGTCTAATTAGGGTTAATACATGTAGGACACTTGTACACTGTGTACACTACATGATTCAATGGTTAATTAACTCATTAAAATAAAACAATTCGCTTATTCTTATAAAATTTATGACTTTTAAAAGCATATGGGATACAGAACTGGGGATGGACCATGGTCCATTGTACCCCATGTGGAACTTTTACAACAAATTGATAAAAAAAAATTATATTCAATTACTTTAGCTGCATTAAATATATTATCTTATTTTTTTTTATTGTGCAGAGTAATGTTATCTGAATCACAATTCTTTAATCCAGAAAAGAAAATATGCTTTACTGAAAATATTTAGGTACTTTTAGCTACTACAACAAATCACCAGTTAAGAATAACATGGCTTAATTGTCAGTTTAGGCACATGGTTTTAATGTTATTTTAAGCACTACATATCTGGCACATATTTGCCAAAATATGAAACATTCAAAAACATAAATAAAATAAATAATATGGGGTGGTCTATTGTACCCCGGTTTCCCCGATATAAAAGGTATTTTTCTTGTATATTCCCCCCCCCCAGGCTTTCAATAAATGTATATAAAATAAAAGAAAAGACTTTTTTTGAAAAAGGAGAAATACATGCAACAAATCTCGGACTTCCTTCTGAAGTCATGAAAACTGGTGCAAAGTAACCACGTTTTATGGTAACTGAAACCAAAAATTGCAGTGTTAATATTGAAATAATAGCATACCATCCATGAAGGCGGGTAAGTTTTTTTTAGCCTAGTTAACGTCCCCTTTTAGGGCTACAAAAGGGCCGTTAAGGAAAACAACTGCAGTCTTTTCGATGCTTTTCAAAAACAGTTAGAAATTGTTCACTACTTTTTTTGATTGAATACATTGTAGAGCAGTAAAAAACTCGAATGAATTAAGAAGCTTAAGAAAATTTTTACTTATGATCCCTACAAACACAAGGTGCGAAAGCATTTAATTAAAAAAAATAATTCGAATTTTTTTAAAAAAATTTTTGCCTTTATTTCGAATGAATCAATATAAATTCAAATTTTAGATGATATTCTTAATAGGAAATTCAAATTTTAGAGAGAAATTCTCTCGAATTACCTACGAATTCATAGTATTAGTGTTGGAATTAACCAAGTTCAACTGTAAAAATAAATGATATGAAAAAAAGACATACTTTTCGAATGAACAAATATAAATTCTCCAGACAATATCTCGCGGTGGCACTCGGGGAGCATCTAGGTACTTCAAAATACTTGCAATGTTCAAGAAATGCAGATAATCGATAGAGATTTCTATCGGTTCATAAGGGGAAACTCTGTTGTGTGTAAGGGAACCCCCATGTTGGCGGAAGTGGTAAAGAAAAAATTCTAATATTTCAGGCCTATCATTGTGAATAATCCATAAGTATAAATCTAACCTTCTAAGGAAGGCCTTTACAAAGTAGACTCGTTGACCTCGGGATACATATAGTTCACGAGGTAATTCACATATTGATTGTTTAGATAGACATCTTCTGTCAAAGCTTCAAATGTTACCAATCATTTTACCATTTTTAGCTTCTTGTCACTGCGTATGACTGCTTCTTTGACAAGTCTCGATAATACCGTAAAATGGATATTAGGATGAACAGTTTTTTTTCCAATGTGGCGACGAGAGCTATCTGCAGACAAATTTTCAGTCTCGGGACCATCCCTCAAACTGCATTCTCTCTTTTTTGGCAAATCTAAATGCAATCTATAGAGAAAATCTCTGGTTGTCGACAGAATTTTCCGGCATTTTTCTTCTGTATTTATTACGTATTTTGGATACTGAATAGTTGAGTCCAAAACAGAAGAGGTTGAAAACCCGAATAATACTTCACGGTTAAATGTTCTGAGTCCATCCTGCTGCGGCAAATCTAAGGGTGAAATTGAATTTTGGGCAATAAAGCTGAATCGAACAATATCAGTCGCACATTGTAGTGCAACTAATCTGTCTTCTATTTTCGATGAAATTCTATCGCTAAAAATATCCATGATCCCTGAAAAGTTTGCGGTTGTGAAGCATAAAAATCCGCAAGTTGTTGTCAAGAAGCCGGTGAAGCATTTTACACACCACTACGCGCTAGAATCTACAGGTTGCTGTTTGTCCACACTAAGTGGAATTGAAGGGAAGAATAATTTCTTTTTACTGGCTCTATGTAGAGGGAGAGGGGTGATCTTTGAACTAGGAAGGTCGTATGGTTGGTAGTTGGAAAATAGATGGTTTTGTCCATGACCTTTCGAAGGTCGCCGTTCACAGGACCATGGGCTAGTTCACTGAGGCTTCAGGGAAGAACCGAGGAGGGATTTGTGACGTCACGAAGTTGACTCTGTGCATAAAAAAAAGCGATACTTTTAAAATATGTTACTTCTAGGGTTTCGACATAATCTTTTCTTTCTTACTTGATGCTCAAAAATTGTGTCAGCACTTGGAGTGAGATTGATAATTTATACTCACAATAATTTTAATTAATTAATTGTGGCATTTTTGATTGGAAATATAAACAGAAAAAGCAAAAACAGACTCCGTTGGCACATGTTTTCCGACAGAGGCTAATTCCCCCCCCCCCACACACACACATTGAGAAAATTTTCTTGTTACACTTATTAAATAATTGCTCTAAGGACCGACTTATTTTGTAACCTACGGTATGTAGAACGAGTTAACTCGGGTTATGTCCTTAAGTGGTTAAATAAAATAGTTTTAATTAACAGCTTTTTTAAAATTGACTGTCTACCTTTATTATTTTTTGCTTAATTGGAAGAAAAACTTTATATTAAATTATTATATATATTGAAACTTGGTAAATTCGAACTTTTTTATTCGAATTCTTCGCTAATTCGATTTTTTCCCTGATCCCTTGAATTTTCTATTAATTTAGTGTTAAAATATCGTCTGTAATTCGGATTTATTTAGCTAAAAATTCTTGTTAATATACAGAAAAAATGTATTTATTTCTAATTTGTTTTTGTCAGTTAAATACGGTTTTTACCTTATACCCAATGTGCCTTTTTTATTTCAGGTGGCAATGTATTCAATTAATAAAGCAATCAAAATTTCTCATTTTTTATACAAAGCTTTGAAGATATTAGAAGTAAATTGTACTTCTTATATTGAAGTTTTAATTGTTACAGTTGTGTTATTGAAAGTTCTGCTTTCTGTGTTTATTTACTGCAATTACATACATATTTACTAAATTATTTTTAATTAATTAAATTCTTTATGTTAATTATTATCAGCTTATTTATTAAATTATTTAACTTTTTTTATTTATTGTATATTACTTATTAAAACTGCGAAATATTAAAAATGAATTTTACCTCCATTTTCAACTTTAAAATGTTTTCTCTCTCTGTACTCAATTTTACAAGTTGATCCAGTTTTTAATCCAATTTTTGGATAAATTCAATTTTCATTTTGTATTCCCATCAGTTCCGAAGTAGCTAGGTTCCACTCTAATTAGTAAAGTATTGTAGAAGAAGGATGGTTTTGGATTTAAAAATTTAATCAAAAATTCATATTATACGAATCGTACCCATATCACTTTACGTTTTGATTAAATCACAAGTAAATATCTATTTAAATAGTTGGATATATCTTTCAATTCCTATGTCCTGGATGTTGCTAAGTGTGAATCAGTCTTGAACACCAATGTCCGCTTCTAGATCTGCAGCCGCCATCCTGCCATTTAATTTCAGCCGGCCTCTCGCTCTATAATACCTTCAATTGTTTTCTAAACCAATGTATTTAAAATCAAAAATGTTCATAATTTCTTTAATTTGAAAATAAGTTAAAGAAAATTTCTTAGCAGGTAGAAGAAAACTTAACCGATAAATTGATGACTTGACTTGATGGCAAATCTTTCTCTATTGCAATTAAACCTAAATTACACAATCTCTATTTGCACACAAGATTTAATTATTTTCAGTTTAGAGAAATTTCTTTCGTCTGTTGCAACTTTGAGTGGCAGAGTTAAATATATTCTTAAAGCTACAGAAAAGTTGGAGAATGAATAAGTTAAATTATTTGCTTAAATGAATTCCAAATTTTTAAAGGGCCAGTGACATCATCACTAATGATTTTGTACATCATTAATTTATTATACAAGTCCTCACTGTCAACATCCCCAGATACTGAATCGCCATTAGAAACTTGTAAGGAAAGATCAAAATCTAAACAAGATTTTTTTAAAATCATCTTCGGACATATTCCTAAATTCAATAGAAATTTAAATAATGTGTTGCATTCATTTAATGAGTCAAACCTTTCCTGAATGGAATTCAAAGCAGTATCCACAACTGTGAAATAAAACTCAATTTAGGAGATTGTAGCAGTTTACTGGGGCATTTATTTTTTGCAAGTTTCTATATCTGTTATTATTCAATTATTATTCAACTATTATTCAAGTTTATATATCTACTCTATATCAAAACTGAACAAATAAACTTAAAAGTTGATACATTGCTCAGTAAAGAATTTGCTGCAACTTTAGTTTTTAAGTCTCTGGAGTCATCTTCAATGGCGGATTTTGACAATATGAGGCCCCAGGCACAACATTATTTTGAGACTCCCTCCAAAAAAAAACCATTGGTGATACAAATGTGTAACGTAAAATATCTTACTTATGCTTTTAATTCTAGGTCTATGTTTATCTTCGTTATTCAATTTGAAGCTAATTCTTGTATTGTTGTTTATCTGATTTCTGACATAAATTTCCCTCATTTTTACAAAGAATATACTTTATTCTTGTAATAGTATATATGATATGACATTTTTCAGAACGTTATATGTAGGGTTGTCATAATTTCCAGGTATTGATAAGGGAAGTTTAAGTGCTAAATAAATAAAGCATGAAAAAAGTGGGTAGGTAATGGTTTATTTTACTCTGATAGAAAAGCAATAAATCTCAAGCAATCTAATAAAATGAACACTTAGTATAATACAGAAGATGAAAGGCAATCCTTTTTAGCCCAGTCATATTTTAAAGTTTATTTTACTTTCTTATTTATATCATTTTCTTCTTTCACAAAATTATAAAATTGGGCGCAAATCATTTAAAAATTATAATGACAAATCAAAATTGCTTCACTTGTCTCCACTGACAACCATTTTCTTTCGTCCGACCACTGAGTTCACATTAGGGAAAATATTCTCTCCACATTAACATTGTTGGCTGGAAAGGCAAATACGTATTCGCGGAGATTTATTAGACATGATTTCTCATCAATGTACTTTGTATCTGCAAAAAACTTCAGCCATTTCTCTTACATACTCAAATTCATAATTGCTTCGCAACTTTGGTTAGTATGATTTTTCTCTAAATAATCTTTTAGATATACAAACTGGTTGAATAGAATCTCAGTGTTGCCAATATCGATGTTTCTTACATATAAATATGCAATAGTACGTTCTATTTCTTTCCGGCAGAGTTTAGGGAGAAAACGGGAGAAATAGCAATATGTGGCTGAGTAGTGAAATACTGTGACAGTTCCGTATATGCGGGACGTATGGCAACCCTAATTTTATGCATAGATAAAGAAATTAAAATTCCTTTGTGTGCATGCCTTTATCTTTTTTCATTTTACTCCAAACCAGGGGTGGCGCCAGAGGGGGGACAGGGGGCAGGGCCCCCCGTCGGGGATGTTGTGCCCCCACCCCACCCCGTCGTGGAAAATTTTTGTACGGGTATTATTTATCACCTGTAGCTGATAAATAATAATATGGCGAAAATTTGAGACCAATTTCAATACACTCGTCCCTCCGTACAGCAGGTCATGCCCTCTTGTCGGGGAGACCGTGAACCCCTGTCGGGAAAACTCGACGAGCCATTCCTGCTCCAAACAGAGCTGTTTTTCGTTTGATAAGATAAAAGAGAAAAAGTTTCGATTTTTGCTTCTATCTAGATGGATTGGACATAAGTGTCCAAACAGTCAAATGTTAAATTAAATAGGAACAGCATTTCAAAATTGTTTTTAATAACTATTTTTAAATAAATTTTTAATTTTAATTTAATTTTTTTCTTACGTTTAATAAATGAAACTTATTCAGTTAAAAAGGAGAAATGAGCTCATAAATCACCAATTTATATTTATGAACTATGATAAATTTTACCATAAACTGAGAAACATTTTATATTTCTTCTAAATTGTGAGCTCGAATTAGCAGTGTCAACTCTTTGTCCTAAAGGACAGAATGGTATAATTTAATAACAATACAAGCATAAAAAGAGGGAAATAATAAAATTATCCCCCCCCCGGAATTTTTATAAAAACAGCACTTTGAGATGAATTAAGATAATTTTTGAATATATATATATATATTATCCAGTTTAAGCTCTGCAAAATAAATCATCAAAATCATTTTCATCGTTCATTTTTTCTTGTTGAACTTCTTAAAAAATGAAACTGTGAATCTTAAAATAAAGCAATGACTTTCAAATATAATATAACTAATCAAAGGTATAGGTGGGTGACAGAATAAGTGAACACTTTTGAATTCGAACATTTTTTCAAATATTTCCCGAAAGGCTGATTTCCTAAAACTTCGACCATGTAAAGAAGAGGCTTCAACTGACAGTTTACAGGGAAGATTCGGTCAGGACAACTTTTAGGGGACTGACCAGAAATTGATGAAGAAAATGATTTAGGACTCACCCCATTTTACAGAAAGCAGATAATGAGTTGCAACTTTCATCAATGGTTTCGCTTAATAAGCGCAATATTTACATGCATTTGCTTAAAATAAAACCACGAATATTCAATAAGCTATAAAGGTTTTCTTAAAGAATCCCAAATTTTCCCGCACGTTTTTTGCTTATAACATGCAGAGTTTTCAGACAAATTATACGAAACTTACAGAATTCATGACAATATGTTAGCGAAGTTTTGTAATAAAATTTGAAGTAAATACTTTGAATATTAGAGGAAATACGAGTATTTGTAGTAAATAATTGTTTACTGCGCATGTGCGAAACGTAGCCTAATTTTTCGTTCATAACCAGAAGGCATATATACCATAGGGCAGCTTATACAAAAAATTCCAGTTGAATACCGTTAAGATTCAGGAAGATGTGTAAAGTATTTAGTTGGAGGAATACGCAGAGTCGAATAACTTGTAATTAAGCATGCGATATTTTAACGTCCTTTCTATTCATGATAGACACGGACATACAACATTAAATTAGAGCAGTGGCGAATCCAGTATTTGGGTCGGGGGGGGGGGGCGGAGGTATAAAAAGTTTTGTATCGTTGTGACGAATGCCAAATCTTATGGCTTGGGTAAACCAAAACACTTTAACTTTACAGACTTTACTCGCCTGACAATAAGAATCATAAAGAACACTACAATACTTTCGGAAATTTAACAAAAAAACACAATAAAATAACTAGCAAAAACATGTTTTTGAGCGTGTCAATGCTGCAAATACGAGTGGAATGACTACAAAAATGGGAAAACTTTCGAGCCTGTCAAAAACCAGGAAGAAATGCTTTCGCTTTTTTTAAAAGGGAGATTAAGAAAACAGCTGTAGTGATTTTAAATAAAATTAATAATTTTAATAAAGAATTCTGGTCTAGCTCTGGGGGGGGGGGGGCTGCAGTCCGATAGCCATCCCCTGGATTCGCCACTGGTCGTGCCCGATGCAAAATATGAGTTTTGCGCCCCTCAGCGGTCATCACTGGCTTAGAAAGTGTAAATGGCACGCGGGGTATTTTAATAGCTTTTCATCCCCTAATCATATTTGACTTAAAAATAATTAGGGGACTATTGTTTTATCTCCATTACGCCCCCTAAGTCTGGCGCCCGAGGCATCTATAACCCCCTGTTGCTACGCCACTGTGGCTGCCACAGCCTAACATGATAACGTCGAAAATCTTCCAGAGTGTTAGTGATTCTACGTATTGACGACTTTAAGTTAAGCTCTCTAATGCAACTATATGAACGTATATATTGCAAAGAATTCTCATATGACGTATTTTGTGAAATAAAAACATGTCTTCGATACAGCAAATATTGTATAACTTGATTGTTCATTGTGCGTTTTATTTGGGTCTAGGGAAAACGACTTTGGGTTATTATTTTTTTACATAACAACAATAAAATATATCTCTGCTTTTTCAATTAGATATACCACTGATTAAATTTTTTCACTCGTGTATAATTTTCTAAACTTAATACAATAATTTTCATAAGCAGAATGTAACAATGTTAAATCAATAATAGTCAATATAAAATAAGAATCCCAACAAAAGAATTATTCCCATAGATTAACTTAAGAATAATAACAGTTAAATTTCACATAAAATATATAACAGTAATCCAACAAAACATATATAAAGCTTTTTTCTCCCTTGTCTCATAAATGACGATAAATATTTCAACTGATTTTATGAAACATCAAAAATAGTAGAAAATTTTACATTATATAAATCTCAAGAAAGTTGGCTGCATAAAAATGAAGATTCTCGGATCTTGTAAAGGCTGATGACATTGATAAAACACAAAAGTATTTTCACTTGAAACAAAAGAAATTAATAAGAGGCGACTTCGGATTGTTTATATTTCATGTTTACAAATTTCAATCAATGGTAATCGCAGAGTCTGTAGAATCCTGACAATTGGCATAGTCTTTAAAATTTGTTGAACCATCACAATTTGCATAACTTTTGCAGTTTGACGATTCATCAGCATTTTCAGTCTTAGAGGAAGTCTTTGCTAGGGAATACACATCCAAAATAACTATTTCTGGTTTCTGAACCGATTTGGTAACACTTTTTTGATGATCACCATGATCTTTTGTGTCACAATTATAACAGTTTGTTTCCATATCCTTTAGAGTGGCTACAGACGTCTTTTCTTGACAAGTAGGGCAATAAGGAACTTTCGGTGTTGCCACGTAGCATCGGTTGCAAGTCTGGGAAAAGAGAAAAACTTGTAGAGAAGACAAGAAATAATTAGGAATAAAAGCAGAGCACAATTTGATCAAAGATAAATGTGGTTCGATTTCATTTTCGTAGTTGGATCGAGGAAAAAACTTCCCCGCATTTTGCCTATAAATAACAATGTGATTTTTTTTTATTTGCGGCCATAATTTGTTTCAATGGAATACACTTTAAAACCTATGATTTAATAGTTCCATTTTGAAGAGTTTTTTTGCTTAGTTTGATTAACATTCAGTTTTGAATCAACAGGAGGACTATTTGGGGATTTACCTCGAAATTGTGGACCGTGGCAAGATGAAAAGGGCGATACCTGAGCCTACACAACACTCCTCCGCCCACGAAACTTCTGCACCACTCCAAAAGGAAGAGATTTAACCCTCACAGATATAACGTGAATCAGACTTGTATACAGCACATATCTTCAGAGGAAACTGGTATCGAAGCTGAGACTTCCATGAAGTCATTGCACCCAATCAATTTAAAGAAAATGTTATGAAATAAGTTTATTCAGCTTTAAAATTGAGGGTGAATAAGCTACAAAATTCCATTCAGTTGGGAATTTTAATTACAAAAAAAGAGAAGAATGGGACATTAGGCTGTTGAAAATAAATGTGATGTTCATGAACATGATGCGATTTTGTTAATCCTCCGACTGCTTGTCCCGCGATTTTTGAGAGTAAGAAGCAAGTCTATTTTCCTGATGCATCCTGCGATTTTCGCAAGCTAATGTATTTGCTTGGTACTACTATAGCGTTGAATCATATTATATTAATAAAACTTTGCATATAAATAACAATTCGCTTGGTTCAACAGCATTTGAATATATTTGCAAGCGTTGCATCATGTAAATAGTGACTTAGAAGAAATCAGCAGTGAGAGGATTAAGAACAGCCCAAAGCTAGTTCAACTGTTTTCTGGTTGGGAATTTTGATGAAAAAAGTGAACTCCTCTCAAGTTAACAAACGAATGAAGATATAAATAAAATCTTAGAAAAAAAAAGTTGACCAATGCTGAGTTTTAAGTTGTCTTTTATGTCACTCAATACTAAACAGTGACCAAAAACTATTTTGTACCATTTGAAATAGTTTTTGATACAGAAAGGAGCTGGATGCTTCGATATTACGTAAGTTAACTGAACAGAATGCCATCTCATTTCCCCGTTACTGAACAATTTGATGGGCATGACATTTAAAAGATTATACTGGAAAGTTTAATAAATCAAATTTTAATCTTGGAAAGCGGAATAAAATTGAATTATTTTTTAAATATCTTATGAAGGGTGATTTGCCACATAATACTGAGTTGCAACAATTAAAATTTGCCTATTCAGTTGGTTCTAGAGCCGGTTTTATGGCTCCAAACGGAACAAAATTTTAATAGGATGTAGCACAAGCGATTCTCTCTAAAAAGAAATCGTCAATAGGTGGGACAGCGCCCTTATCTAAGTTCCGGCTCTAGATATATCTGAATTAACAATTAGAATCTTCAATTTTAACGACTATGACATGACTTTTCCTTGATTTATTTAACATAATATCTGCAAAAATCACCTCAGATATTGGCGGAGCGACTTATTGACGAACATTTTAACTATTTTTTCCCCCACAGAGCGCATTACTTGTACTACATCCCAGTGAAATTTTGATTCGTTTGGAGGCATGGAACCGACTCTAGAGCATTCTGAATAGGCGAACTTTAATTATAAAAACCCTATACTTGCTAATCTTGCACATTCTAGATTCTTGTTTTGTTCTCTGTTTTATTCTTTTAGTGATGAAAAGCTGGATTTAAATGAGATTTGAGAAAATAGCTTTGTTCAGTTTTTCTCCAAAAATCCTACATGCTTTAAACTGATGGGGTAATGGTTTAACCAGAAAATTATATGAAGATTGTCCTTTAAAACGGTTCATACTTGGTTTTAGTAATCAATTATAAAATCAATCCAATTAGTGATCAGTTTTACTGACGAATACTTTAAAAATAATTTACTCGGCACATTGTTTTAATCTGGACATTTTGATCTGTCCGAACTGATTTTACAAACTTACCAGGCAATGGCGACCATTGGAAAAACAACACTGGCCACAAAAAGAGCAGTGGTTTCTCGGATTCCTTTCAGGATAACAGACAACTTTCTTGCACCATGAAAATTCCAGTGGAACATTACAGTCTACATTGGGACAAAGAACAGTTCCTGGTATGCAATCTTGAACGCGGGCAAAAGTATTGCAGCAAGTCAACTTCACTTCTTTTGTAAGAAAGGGTACAAGTTTTGGAATCTATTAAAGATGCAAAATGGAAATTACATTGTGCAAAAGATACGTAATAAAATACAGATAAATATAAATAAACCAGAAAGTGCATAATAAAAAAAATACATTTACTTATAATAAATTAGGGCTCTCAGAGATGAATTAACTCTGAAACGTCAGCAAATTTCTCGGTTTTCAACATTAAATTATGCAAAAAATTTATTTGTACTTTTTACTTACATATAGAGGAGAGAGTCGCCAAATTTGGACCGGCACGGAGCCTAGATTGGACTCGTATCATAACTCCAATTCTATTATATATTTGGGAAGTAAAATAGACAAATTATGTTGCAATGATGTAAAGAGGGTGTATGAAATAATTTTTAAGAGAATGCTTTACGTAGTTACAATTAGAAAACAAATGCTTAGATTTAGGTATCATCCCTTAATTATTTTAACAAATGACAAAAGGCCCTTATGATGTTTTAAATTAAGCAGGAAAATACGTTATTATGTCTTCAGATAGGAAATTTCTTTGGTTAGAATTTACTATAATCATTTAATTAAAATGGTTTAAAAATAAAGCAATAAGGCTAGGGGAATTTTTTTGGTTGTGCTTCAAAGGTTGCCTAGATTGGACAACAAACCGTTGTCTAAATTGGACCATTTAAATAATTGGGATTATTATCTTAAACTACAGGAATATTTCAGAAAGAAATTTATCACCACTAGTAGTTCTCATAAATTGGAAGTGGAATAAGTAAAAGCAAATAGATAAATAAATAAAATAAAACAAAAGAAAGGCGCAGTTCGGGTCCGGGCCGTAGATTTTTTGTGAAAACATCGGGATAAAATCATAAAACAAGTATTTCGTATTAATATGTAATTTAATTATCAATCTCTTTAATACAATATTCACCCAGAGTAGTATAATGGTTACAGAATAGATAAATTACAAGTTTATCGCATGTAGTAAGGGTTTGTGGTATTACAGAGATTGATAATTAAATTTCATATTAATACGAAACACTTGTTTTACGATTTTATAGCGTCGTTTTCACGAAAACTCTATGTCGCGGACCCGAACTGCGCCTTTCTTATGTTTTATTTAGAGTAGCTTTTCATGGCGCCATCTGTTGACAGTATATAGAACTACATTTCGCGTAAGCAGAGTAAAAAATTATATTACTACAAATGTTCATATTTCCCGCAATATTCAAATTTTAATACAATGTTTATTTTACATATTGTCAAGTATTCTGCAAGTTTCGTACAATTCGAAAGAAAACTCCATGTTATAAACAAAAAACATGCGGAGTTTCAAATTTTCAATTTAATACCGATTTTTACTTATATTCTGACAAAATTTTTACTGTCACTACTTTGGGTCCTAGTAATACTCATCAAGCTCTTTAAAATGACACCAGAATCAACCTCCTAGCTAAACGCGTTTCCACGCTTCACTCATTTATAACCTTACAATAAAGATAATTCACAACAATCACGCGCATTCGCCTACACTGGTACGATGACTTTTCAGGCAAAACAAATACTATGCGACAAAAACAGATATGATGTATCCGTTGTGGAGTCAACCATTCTTTTCGCATTATTAGTCTCGTAGTTATTAGCAACTTTAATCTGACTGTATTTTGTCACACAAGAAAATTCGACAGACTATCACTGTAACGAGCGGAAAGACGTTTTCACGTCAAAAAGGGCACTAAAGCCATTAAATGTTGCATAAAAAAGAACAAAAACTAGGGATACGTTTCATTTGCATCATATGCGAGGAAACAAAGGTATAAATGATACAGTGCATAAAATGCATCTTGTGCTGGTGTGAATTAGAGAATCAACATTTTTTTTATCTAATTATTCTTAAAGAAACTAATGGTCCAATCTGGGAAACCAGTGGTCCAATGAAGGGAACATGTTCCCTTGAGTGGGCCGAAGACGCATTTTTTCCCTAATATAAAGTGTATTTCATAAAAAAAAATATTTCCATGATTTTGAAAATAAATAAACTATAAGAAAATTTTACTACTTGTTTTCTCATTAAAATTACTCCTCTATCAGTCTTTATAAAAAAAATGTCCACCTGTCGAAATTCAGCCAAACGGCACTCCTCTGCATTATGCGACAGAGTGGATTCTGACTGCATCCTTCCACATGACTAAAGCGGCACAGCAACAGGAGCTAATCTGGTTCCGCACCGTCGCTTCCAACAAAGGCTCCCGACTTAAAATCCAACGCTTGCTACACCACTTTAATGATTTTCAAGAGCTTTTTCGAGTAAATCCATGATCATCTTCAAGCTTTTTCCATTCCTGCAAGCCAACATTGGGAATTATTTGCGCCCTCTTCGTCGAAGTGACAGCGCACCTGAACTATTCTCCGCTTCCACACAGAAGAATTTCCACTTTATGGAGAAAAGAACAATCAACAGAACAGACACACATGTGCTTTAACACTCGCATTTTAGCTTGTTTCTGTGGACTACTTTATTTGATTAGTTTTTTTTCTCTCTTATTTGTTGAAATTGTACACTTCATACTCATATTTCTTTCCTTTTCACAGTTTGTGTTTGCATATGGTTTTATATGATACTCCCCTTTGTTTCTTGTATATTATCTTAGCTTTTTAAATTTGCATTTTTGTAACCTTTTTCATCTCTCTGCCTTCGCAATTTTTTGGTAGACAGTTAAGGAGCGTCTTCCGATGTCTCTTCCACTTCATGTCCGCCACACTGTGTAAATAACCAAAAGATTATAGTCGCAGGGGCATGAAGTGGTGTTCTGTTCTGTCCAAATTCAACGACTCTCCCCTACTTTTTATTTAGTGGCTAAGAACTATATTCAAATGACACATTTTAACCTTTTAAATATATACTGGTAAATCGGGTTTACTAGTGATGGATTAACTGTGAAACGTCTCTCGTTTCTCAGTATCAAATTGTATGAAATCTTTAAGAAAGTATGGTTTTTGTCATAGATATGGGTCTTCAGACATAAGTTAAAAAACCATACCTGATAAATATTTTGAAACAAACAGCTGTCACTAAGCGAAAAATCCAAATTCAATCCAAGAGCCTCCAGTATGTTGAGAGGATTGTCGCAATTGATGCAATCACAAACGGAGTTGCAGCTTTTAGCTGCTTTCACGCATGAGCAACGTATGGACCGGCAACTGACACGACAAGAACACATTTGGTTCAGCAGCACTAGGTCATCTTCATCAAGAGTCTTCTGATCTTCATTTTCAGATGAATCCCATTGAGACAACCTTCGAATATAGTGCTTTTTATCTGTATAAAAGTAACACAGTTGCTTAGTAAAAGTAATTTCTAGAAATTGGCGGCTTCTCCACCTCAACGATATCACACAAGCATTACAAGATTCAAATTTATTTATAAATTTAGAACAAATCTTAAATAAACCTATATGAAAACGTGGCACATTTTCACGAATTTCCTTTTTCCGTGCAAGATGTGCAATCATCAAATTGTTGATGAAATACCGAAGTTTATATACGTTGATGATGTGGATGAAATCAAACCTTGATTAAAGCAAATAAATATAAAAAAATTACAGATTATCGTTTCAGTAATATCAAACCTCAGTTAATCCGGATTATCAATGAATAACGACATTTTTCATATCTACAAATAGTATCATTTTGATGAAACCGGATGACCAATGTCCTGAATATTCCATGGCGACCCATGAATGCAATCTTCACTGTTATTTAATCAGGTTGTCAGCAAAATATTCAACTCTAATATGAAAACTCCTGTCGAAAGGTAGCACATATAAGGACAGACTCTGATTATGCCGGATAATCGAAATTATCTGCATTTTGCATTGGATAATCGCAGAATACAAGCATGACGAGAAAAAACAACTATAAAAACGTATAATTTTTTATATAATATAGCTATTTTTCTGTAATTTACAAGTATCTGGAACTCAAACAATCAGTTTTTCTTAATTTTGAATAAAAACAGTAAGTATTCATTGAAATTTAAGAAATAATTAACGCGTTAAAAATCTTTGAACAATTTCTGAAGACGAAACAGATAATAAACAAGTTTGCGACTGATAGAATTCTTTTGGCAAGATGCATTTCTTTGAGGCATTTTCATGAGTCTAATGATCTTCTTACTTAACACGTTCACGACTGCTCTGATATTTCCACTTCTTGCCAAAAAGCGGCAGTTCTAAGAGCTCTTTGCTTTATCGCGCAACGCTGAACTAATGTGAAATATGAAGCCTTATGGCAACAACCATTATTGTTTCACTTTCGTTTTCACTATTGCTGATTTTCTGTCCTGCATTTCAGTTTGGACGAGCAAATCGAAGAAACTGCAAGTATATTAGCTATCGGAGTTCAAAGGTTTCTGATAATTCCATCTGTGCTGGTTCCATCTGATGGTTTCAATTTACAGTACGTTGATACCAGTCGATGATTTGCCATCAGATGGCAATCAGCAAAAGTGTGAACGGACAATAAAAGAATCTAAAGAACTACACATTTTATGCTTCCTTCCGATGGGATATTCAAGTATGAGCCACCGGTGGTACACGCCGGCGTGATCGTGTTAATTAAGATGCCTGCATATCGAGAGTCGGGAGAGCAACTAAGAAGCAAAGCGTAAAGCGAAACATTCGAGAAATAGTTGTAAATAGCTGTTTGCATATGACCTAAATTTTGCTTTATAAACTTGTAAAATCGTTTTCTTGAATTATTGTCTGCCTTAATAGAATTAATTCACATGACCTCTCGGTCCTATGTTAAATATTATCGCGAAAGCCGTCTAACTGCACACGGTGTTACATTTTGCTGCCACGTCAGGTCCTTTTTCTTCTTCAAGAAACGCAGTAGACTTCAAAATCAGCGAGGCGTGCTGGTCATGTATCGCGCGACATCATCAATTAGCCCCCATCTTTTTCACGTATACGTCCGCTCATCACTTGTATCTGAGTTACTTTACTGTGAATTTAACTTTCCAAAGAAAAAGAGTCGAAGTGAAAATTGGCCAACTTGGAGAAGCTTGTTTTGCCATATTTACAGACAGTCTAGAGCTTACAATATTAGGAAATTATTTTAAATCACAATGGGGGGGGGGGACAGATTTTGTAAGAATAATGATACAAAAATGCTACGATTTTCACGATTATGCGAACTAAGACAACTGTTTAAATGCCCGAGCTCAGACTGTTATCTGGAAGTTACTTACTCTATTATTTAGGGAAGATTTATTTGTTTACTAACGTACTCTTAATACTTGTGAAGAACTTGCAAAACTGTATATTTTTCATTTCAGTGAAATTGCTCCTTTCATATCAATCTGCTTAGTATGTTGAAGTTTGTTTTATTGTATTACAATGAATTAAAGATTGGATAGATCAATAATAATTCATCTCCCAAAAACACGGGGTATAAATACTTGTAATAAGTAAAAGTAATTCTAATGATTTTTCTTATATCAACAAATATACTTACTTTTCGTGACATTTTGCTTTAGTGTCGTTGGAGAAAGTTCTCCCTCAAAAATGGACAATTCATCTACGCTGTTCATTCCACTCTCACATAAGCCGACATTTATTATATTGAGAAACCTATCATCGAAGTGGCATAGAAAATATTTCAACTTGTTCGCTTGCTTCTTCCGGAGGATAATCTGTTAATGCATGCATATCATCAACCAAAGTAAAATAGAAAACTCTCGAAATAGTAGTTCAGATTTTATTACGATTGACTGTATCTTACTTTGTGATGAAATGAGCTTCGAATCATGCAACCCCACTCGCAGTCGCTTTCGACAGCTGTGTCGTACATGGTGGAATTCTGAATTATGCCCGTTCGTGCTTGAAGTCTTCCTAAAGCAATCGTAGGTGGAGCATTTATGCTGATTTCAATGGTCCTCTCGCTCAGACTCATCGAAACGACGGTCTTAAAAGTAACTGCAATACGAGCCATCTGCTCCCATATATCAGTGGACTTCAGACTATACTGATTACATCGGGAAACAGGAAAATCATAATAAAACAGTCTGAAATAAGAAAAAAACAAATGATTTGCTCACAAATTTAAAAATATAATGGAAGGGTGCCTTATTTACATCACATAATGCTCTGACTGCTTATCCCACGATTTCCGCTGGTAGGAAGCAAGTTTATTTTCTGCTGCATCCTGCGATTTTTGCAAGCTAATATGTTCACCAAATACAAGCAAAGTATTAAATCACATTATACTAATAAAGCTTTGCATAAAAATAACAATTCGTTTGGTTCAACTGATTTGAACATGCTTCCAAACATTGCATCTAAATAGAGATTTAAAATAATTATGCAGTTGGAGCGATAAACAATTTTTAATGTACAACGATAAAGATGTGCTTTTAATTTAAAAAGCATAGAATTTTTTGTAATTAATTTTTTAAATAATGCAATTAATTTTTTAAGAAATAAGCTTTGAAATAGTAAATAAATAACATATTAAAATCACATCACCTATCCAATTAAAGAATTTGCTTTAAAACAGAAAAGTGATTGCTAGACTTCTGTTAAAATATTTAATTGATGTC
>BGPR01000012.1:1604878-1783863 GCA_013235015.1 Araneus ventricosus
TCGGCTAAATCTTGGACAAAATCTGCCTCATAGCTACAAAAAAAAAATAGTACAGAATGGAAAACAGTAAATAAATTTGAAAGTAATATACAGACCTACCGTTTACTAAAAATTACTTTAAATTTGCTTCGAAATCGCCCACAAGAATCGATATCATCATCAACCTGCAAAAATGAAAGTTGTGATACACAGATAGAGATGTATTTTCTTATCAATATTTTAGGATTAAATTTTATATAAAATAATAAGCATTTTCCCATCTTAAAGAAATTAGCATTGCTTTTTGCAACAATATATTTCACCATTTCCTGAAAACCACTCTTTAACAGCTCTCTGTCTATTCTAAAATTTTAGTTATATTATTCTATTTTATCTAAGTGCCTTATCATATACGATCATTACTTTAATATCTCAAGATAATCCGATGGCATTTAAATGCCAACCAAACCAAATTCATCATAGCTAAACGTTTTTGACAGAAGTTGAAATTTTTCCATACACATTTATTAATCTCTTCTGTTTTAAATTTTTTCAAGGAATTTATTCAGGCTTTCGGAAACTCCTATAGTATTTCGAAACCAAAAAGAAAAAAAAATTGTCAAAATGATGCGAATCAATAATTTCGAAAAAGAAATTATTTCCACTTTCTTTCATGCAAGCGCAACCCTATCTTTAAAATTTTCGTATCATTCTACGATTTTCTATTCTTAACATATTCATAAATGATAACTTCATCATTAGTTTTTATTATTAACTTTCATTGTTGATATAATAATCCTTGATATACTTTCGACTATTTAAAATAATCAATTATTCTTGATTTTAAAAAAATGAAGTTGATTAAAATATTTATAAAAAAGATATATGGAAATTTCTTGCTTTCCATATATCTTTTTTCCGGAAAAAAAAGACATTAAACTGATTAAAATCAGATGACATTTTCAAATGAACAATGAATTTAAAAAAAATTGTTTTTTTTTTAGTCTCCATATGCCTTGAAGCTGAATAAACGTTTCCTGCTTTGTTTTCTTGAGATTTCCAACTGTCAAGTACATTTTTAATTATTCTTTTTATTTCATGCTGTTTTTACAAAAAGGGATGACAGAATAATGACTCTTACCCTGAAATCTCCAATATTTAATTGAGACATATCATAATGCCTTGGGCGACTATCCTTCTTATCTACTGCAGAGCTTGCATATGATGATAAAGAATCTGGCAAATTAAAAGTAGAATGTATCGAAAATTCTGTGTAAAAGTGTATATTTTAGCATTATAAAATTTTAAATTCATGAAAAATTTGCATTTCGAAATATTCCCTTTTTACGATGATATAGCTATTCATAACAGTTTGAGTTTTAAATTAAACATTTTCAGCAAATCAACCACACATACTTACTAACAGGAAACAGCAGATCTATTCCATCATGTTTAAATGTTAATTGTGTTATTATAAAGAAGAATTTGAAAGGTTAGGTATGCGATTAAGATCGTTGTTATTAATGCTATAATGTAAAATATGATCAAGTTTATAACTTCCAATAAAGCACTAAGTTTGGGAACATACTTTTCCACACAATAAAAGTACTAATGAGAACAGATTTTAACTACAAAATGCTTAGGCTCCATTGAAGTTATAAGATCTGTAAGAACTAGTTTGCTGCCAGAAATAAAAGCATAAAAGCAAACCGCTGAGTAGCATCCCATTTTTCTGTTTTGTAGTACATGATCGTCTTCCATTCTTTCCATGGATTTACTTACACATACACAGCATGCTAATACTATAGGTTTATGACTGGATGGATTACGAGAATACATTGTGACTTTTGAAATAGAAGCCAATGTGCCCATTCTTTGTTTTTTTAACTCCTCTGCAACTATAGTTCAGTTTGCAATGGTGATTTTATTTGTTAAAGCTTGCACTATATAAATCACCCTTATATTGAAGTATATAAGAAATGCAAAGGAGGAACACTTTCGACAACAATAATCAACTCAGACATAAAAAATTTCTTTCTTTTTTTTAAAAGCTTAATGGGTGGCACTGTCGTGTTGCCAAGAAAGTGCTAGCGATGCTGAATTAGCCTCCGTATTGCATTGCATGTTTATATTGCAGATGAATAAACCCTTTTTTGACCGATAGAAACATATTACGAGGCGTTAATCTCCAGGCAATTAAAATTGCTTTCTTCGCACAGATTTAAAAATGAACTAAAATATTTTTCGTTATACGTTATCGTTATTTTTAGTATCTGCAAAATATTAAGAAAATTTCTTATGCGATAACGGGTTCTGCCAGCTTTTCCTTTGGCTCATAAATAAGCAAAGATTGCCTTCTCATGATAGTCATAGACAGATCACATAGAGTAACTAACGTATTTATGCAAATGAAAAGCAACTTTTAAATGCGCATTTCGAGGTATATTTTATTTTGGCAAGACATTACAGAAAAAAATTCTAATGCTGCATATTTTCGAATTAATAGTTGCATTATATGATCAGTCTATTGTAAGAACGAGATTTTGGCTAGGACAATCTTGGGCACAGTTTTTAATTTTAACCGCCATTTCCGGCTAGTTCACAGGAAGTGAAAAGTACGGTTTAAATAAAGCTGGGCCATAGTTGAATTAAATTAAATTTATTGTTCACACATCTACCACATAGAATTATTCTCGATTAACTAAGATTACATTACGTTATACAACTCGCTAAGCATGGCGAGATTTGTCCGTCCCCATGAGAGAGAAAAAGCCATCGTTCTCGCACGAACAGTCAAGTCACTCTGTCTATACTGCTTCTGATTCAGAAAGGCCCTTGCAGCGCCATCCACCGGTAGGAGGGCGAGACAAAATGTGATTGTCACAGAATCCCCCTCTGGTTCCGACGTCTACCAGACCGTCTCAGTGAGGAACCAGAAGTATAAGTCTTTCTTGGTCTTCAACGTTTTCTAAGGGGGTGCACCGGTGTCGTACTTTCGTCCTGTTTGTACACTTTCAGTGCTGATGTCTGGTATGTTCCCATGGGATCATTTGGATTGTCTGGGTTGACTATTACATAAGAAGTGGGTGAATTTTGGGTGAGGATGATGTAGGTTCCATCTCTTTTTGGCATAAACTTGGTATTACGCCCCTTTGCGGTGTTACTCAAATGATGAGTAGTGACAAACACCCGGTCTCCAGGAAAATAATTCGGAGCCTTCCGTCGCTTTCTATCACCACATTCCTTACGCAAATCTTGTTACATCTCAGTAACTTCTTTGGCCTCAACCATAAATTTTGAGAATCTTTTTAGATAAGGAATAATTTCTGGTATAAATGTATCTTTTAATATAACACTTCGTAGATCATTTTGAGCCTTGTCGACTGTGCGAAGTTCTCTGCCAAAAGTTAGGAAAGCAGCAGTTTGACTGGTTGAGGAACACTTGGCTGTGTTCATTGCAAATCTGATGGAGGGGAGTTTTTCACATCAAGAGTCATGTTGGTTTTTCACCAGGATAGCAAGACACGGTTTTAGATCACGGTTTTTTCTTTCGTCAGGATTTGCTTGGGGATGGTATACCGGAATAAATGATAGGTGGATTTTCAGAAGGTAACAAATTTGTTGCATAACAGCGGACACAAATTGGATACCGTTGTCGCTGATGACTTTTCTGGGTAACCCGAATCTGAGGAAAACTTCTTCCATAAGCATAGTTGCACACTCTCTTGCAGTTGCATTTGTCAGGGCAAAAAGTTCTACCCATCTAGTGGCAACGTCTTCAACAATGAAGATCCATTTTTTCTTATTTTTGCTCTCTGGGAGAGGGCCGAAGAGATCTATTGCTATGGTTTCGATACTTTGTGTTTGCACTGGAGTTTGTAGCAACCCAGCAGGTTTTTGGTTTGAGGCTTTGAATCGGGCACAATCAAGACAGTTTTCGACTTAGTTGGTTATGCACTTCCTCATATTGATCCAGAAATAACGTTCCGCTATTCTTTGGTACGTTCCAACTGAACCATAATGCGCAGCATTAGGAAAGCCATGGTGTTCCTTCAAGATCTTGTCCCTTTCATGGGAAGGAACAACCAACTGAGCTTCTTCACTTTAAGAGTCATGGGAATATCTATACAGTACACCTTGATTCATGAGATACCCTCTTTCTAACCAATTGGAATGGTTAACGTCTTTATCATCATTCTCGAAGCAATGGATGATTTGTCGGAGATCTTCATCTTTTAACTATTCTTCTTTTATCTCCATGGGCGATCTGGCAGGGAAATCTCTGGAAACTGTATTCTCTTCACAGGAAGGTATTTCTTGATCATAGTCCAATCGAGACAGCATGTCTGCGACTACATTGGATTTTCCAGGTATGCACTCTAGATTTAGATTAAAAGATTGTAGTTGCAATGACCAACGGGCTAACCTTCCAGAGGGTGATTTCAATTTAATTAGCCACTTGAGGGCTGGTGGTCAGATGCTACGGTGATTTTGGAACCTTCTATATAACCTCTAAATTTGTTCAAAGCCCAGACGACCGCAAGGGTTTCTCGTTCTGCAGTTGAATAATTTCTTTCAGCAGAATTTAACAGTCTGCTGGCATATTCTATACGATGCTCTTCCATGTCAGGACCTTGGAGAAGAACAGCGCCAAGTGCAGAGTTACTAGCATCCGTCCGGAGTACAAAAGATTTTGTAAAGTCCGCATAACAGCGGCTCAAATTGGGAGGCGAGACCAAGCAATTCTTCAGGGTAGTGAAAGCATTTTGTTCTCTTTCAGTCCAAGTCCAAACTGTTTTTTTCTTTGTAAGGTTATTCAGAGGGCGAGCAATTTCTGAGGTTAGGTATGAATTTTCGATACCAAGAACATGTTTGCAAAAAGGATTGCACTTGTTTCACATTTCTAGGAGGTGGAATTTTCTGAACCGTTGATACTTTATCAGACTTCAATTCCATGTGATGTGATCCAAAGTCCAAGATACTTCACACGAGAACAAGCAACTTCCTGCGATTGGCCCGAAGCTTATAGCCTTTCAGTTTCAGGAAAACTGTCTCCAGATCCAGGAGGTGTTGATCAAAGGTGGGTGATAACACAATGATGTCGTCTAGATATGCCATGGCAGGCAGGTTTCGGCAGAACATGTCTATTAGCCTCTGGAACGTAGCAGGGGCAATCCGGAGTCCAAAAGGTCGGAATCCTCTTAAATCGGAATGTTCTAAAGAGGCAAACAAAAGCAGGTTTGTCCCTATCAGCAGGACGCACGTTGATCTGGTGGTATCCTGACTTTAAATCGATAGTTGACATAATGGTCGTGTGCTTTGCACTTTGTAGTAGATCATCCATTCTGGGGAGTGGGTATGAATCAGGGACTGTGATTTCATTTAGCTTGCGATAGTCTATACATAAACGTGTCTTTCCATTCGGTTTTGGAATCAAAACCACAGGAGCCCCATAGGCGGACTCGCATTCTTCAATCACATCCTTTTCTAGGAGGTCTTCTATCTACTTCCTTAAGAGTTCCTTTTTCATAGACGACATTCTGTACGGCGGTACAGAAACTGGTGGTTGCTTTTCAGTATTTATGTGGTGTTCCACATAAGGGATTAGGGTCTCCCCCGGCTTGAATATACTGTCCAATTTTTTGAGCAGGTAACTCATCTTCTCTCTTTGCTCTGGGGGTTAGAGATGTACCTTCATCTTCACGATGGTGGCAAATGTAATGCTCCCAGCAGTCTGCAGAGAGTTTACATCCAGATCTTCCTTGAAACTTATCTTGTGATGAAGTTTGTCACTAAAATACCAACTTTTGTTCTTGAGGTCTAGAACAATACCAGACTTTTTCAAAAAGTCAGTGCCTAAGAGTGTTCGGTTGCCTTTTGCTTCTGGTAAAGCCAGCATCTCAATGGACACAGTTCTTCTTTCAATGTCAATGGACATTGGAGCTGTGTATGCTTCCATTGTAATTCGGCTCCCATCTGCCAAAGCCATCATAAATTCCATCTTCTGGAAATCAACTCCTCGTTCTCAGAGCAAGTTGAACATTAACTCACCAGCAATGGAGCGAGTGGCACCATTGTCAGCACATACTCTTCCATGGATATCACCTATGCGGATATCTAGCAGAACTGTTGGTGAACCAGAAGCATGACAAGTATAAAGGGTTATACTATTGGGACTGCACTTCTCTCTGTGTGTACACGAAGGACACTTGACTTTTATGTATCCTGGCTTTCCATAGACATAACATGTCAAAGTTGATCGATTTTCTCAGGCTTATGTTTCTCCGAGAATTTCGGATTCTGTTCTGGATACCTCTTCTGGTTAAGAGTAGGGTATGCTCTGTTTTCAGCTCCTCTTCGGGGGTGGAGGTATGGAAATCTCTCTTGGTTCGAACTGCATCATAGTCGTCTAACTTGCTAGTTAGTTTTTCAACATTGTTGAGTTGGCTCCATTCGTCGATATAGTGCTCACGCACTTCGGGGGGAACTCTACGCTTGATTTGATCTACGATTATTAGTTTCTTTAGCTGGTCAAAAGTGGAAATATCTAAACCACTAATCCATCCGTGAAAATAGTTCCTGACTTCAGATGCAAAGTCTTTCCAGGTAGCAGTAGGAGACTTGCAGTGTTTTGAAAACAGCTGCCTGAATTTCTCAGCTGTAAGTTTATATCTTTTCAGTAGCAGGCTCCTCAGCTTTTCAAAATCCCGTGAAATCCCCACGTCTTCTCTGGCAAGAAGCTGTACTATTTCATAGGGTAGCAGACTGAGCAAGTGTGAAGCCCAAAATTCCTTCGGAACGTCTGTGGCCTGAGCTTGGCATTCAAATAGGATTAAATATAAGCCGATATCATTGTTTATTAGATCAAACTTAGGAATCATATACAGGAAATCTATATTTGGACGGAATGACCCACTACCAGCTGAATTGAAAGATTCATTTTGAAGTTTCAGCTTTTCCATTTCGAATTCCCTTTCTTCTCTTTTCCTTGTCTCTTCACTTTCGATCTCACGTTTTCTTTGTTCAGCCTCTTCGGTTCGTTGCGATATAACTGTGTTCAGCAGTTCTTTAACAAACACCATCTCATAATTTGTGCTTGCCACGATCAAATTCCTCAGATCTATTATCTTGAGGTCCGGGGTGACTTCTTCTCCTAACTCTCTGGCGAGAATGATCACTTCTTTACGGGCTTTGCCAAGGAAAGCCATGCTTGAACTTTTGGCAGAATCGACTGATTCAAACACAATCGCATGCAATAATTTTATTAGCGCTTGAATCGACCGACTCACTGTAGCACTTGAATATTTGATATCACCCACTTCAAAATGTAAAACTTCATTGTAACGCGCACAAACACACTTTTGTTTCCGATGGAAGCAGATGATGAACACATTATAACATACAATCAATGAAATCTTAATTTTAAAAAAATTGCACAAACTAACAGTTTTTTCTAACAATTAATTTCAATACTTAAACACAACAGAGAATATGTTCTTAAGTTGATTTTTTTAAATGAAGTAAAAATTGATAGAGTTATCAATTATAAATTAGCAATCATAAGAACAATTAAATTAGAGATAATAACTAATTTACCATTAACAAATTATTATTAGACACTCAACTATTAACAAGCATAACACAATTAAATCTAATGATTATGTTACTATTAGCCACTGTATCTTCAATCATAATAATCAATAACTGGATACAATAATTTTTTACCAATTTGAATACTATTACAAATATAAAACAACAAAAATAATTGCTTTAATTAATGAAAATATATAGTATTCGATACACACAACAAAATGAGAGTTTTGTTTTTATACATATTTCAAACACAATTTCACCCGAAAAAAATTATTCACAAACCTCGAACTTTAAAGCAATTAAATGAGCACAAAATAGTTATTTCAAAACAAAAATTCATAACTCCGAATATGCATATGTAACAGTTTTTATATATATATATTACTTTTAACTAGGACTAACACGTGCAAACGAAATTCAAACTGTACGATTCATGATTACAATTTTCGACAAAATAATACCATATTTCTTTTTCATTTTAAAAGTATAGATTACAAAATATAATTATCAACCACCAGGATGGGTTCATAAGTTTAAGTTAATGTCTGGGCGGTTAAAACTGGCCCAGACAGTTGGGCGCCAGTTTTAACCGCCATTTCCGGCTAACTCACAGGAAGTGAAAAGTACGGTTAAAATAAAGCTGGACCATAGTTGAATTAAATTAAATTAATTGTTCACACATCTATCACATAGAATTATACTGGATTAACTAAGATTACATTGCATTATACAACTCGCTAAGCATGGCGAGATTTGTTCGTCCCTGTGAGAGGGAAAAAGCCATCGTTCTCACACGAACAGACAGGTCACTCTGTCTATACTGCTTCTGATTGCGAAAGGTCCTTGCAGCGCCATCCACCGGCAGGAGGGCGAGACAAATAGTGAGGAGGGCGTCACATAATAGTGAATCCGAAATTCTCAGAGCTGTGATCTGTTCCCGATTGGACAATATGTCCAAATCATATCCAATGAGAAGCAGTGTCAGGTTTATTTACCTGCAGATTATATTAAAACTGAAATATAAAAATATTTAAGTCATATAGATCCGTTGAGAACCCGAGTGGACCAACCCACAATTTTCGCAAAACTGAGATAGGCACAATGTTGAATGGAAAAACACGAATTTCTTTCAAACCAGAGTGGTTTACGAGAATTTCAGTTCCCTTTGCTAGACAGCAGCACGTGTCAAACTTTTCCTTTTCATCTTTTATAAAATATGATGCCTAGCTCAGTTTAGCTAAAATAGTGGATTAGTCCACTCTGGTTCTCAACGCCTCGTATAATGTAAGGTTGATATAAAAATTGTGACAACTGATTTCGATATGGGAACTGTTTTTTATAAGCAATATATTCTTTTTATGGTTATGATTAATTAAAACGACGTTCTTCTCAAAACGCAGCATATTTTTAAACTGCTTTATATTGCTTCATCCCCCTTCCCCCAAAAGAAAGAACTAATTCCTTTAGTGTCAAACTCCAGAAACAGAAAGTAAATTATTTTTGCATAATAAACGATGTTAGTTTGTCTGAAACCGGGCATGAATTTCTGACAGATCGGCTAAACATAAAAGTGTCAATTAAAAATTTATAAAAATTCTAGTGAACGAAAAAAAAACTAGATTAAGAGCTTACCTTCCACATTTTCGGAAACAGAAGAATCTGCGAAACATTGAGATTCTTGTTCCTTTTCTAAACTACTTTGCTTATCTTCTGTAAAACTGCTTTTCTTAATTGTTTTTGAAGAAGATGGTAATAGGAGAATGTTTGGTCTTTTTCTGGTATCAGCAGAGGCTTCATTGTTATTACTAGTTACAGCTGCGTTCAACTTCGGAATGTTCGTAATTATCGGAGACGGCTTGCTGGGACAAACATCACAGGTGGAGAGTCTCAAGACTGGTCTCAATACTCTTATTTCTTTACCCATTTTGTTACTGCCTCTCGCATGACTAGAACCGCTTTTCCTTCGTTCTTGCAGAAGTTCTCGAACAGTTTTTAGGCGTCCTTTCTTCAGTTTTTCTTTCGCCTTTTTAGAAATCGAACGCTCACGATTCGGAATAGGGTCGATTTTAAGTTTATGAGTAACAGTCTGCGCTTTTCTATTTCCGTTCAGAATTAAAACTTTAGATGTATTTGATTGTTTTGTATCCTGGGTTTGTGGCAACACGCATACTGGAACCATCGATATGGGAGGAGGAAATAACTCTTGTAACGTTGCTAGAGACTTGTTTTGGGAATTTCCAAGTTTAATTGGGACTAAGTTGTTTGCTGTATTCAAACTGATACTCGAAGCATTTTGCTTGTCTTTAGTATTTATCATTTGAATAGTATTCACAGTAGAAATATTTTTATTTATTTCCAGAGATCCTGAAACAGGAACTACATTAACATTGATGGAATTCGCTGCAGAAATTTGACCTTTCTCCTGTAGATTTGTATTTTTTCCCGTTAAGCATACCGATGGAGTTAAACTTGTACCCACATTTGTTGATGTGAAGTGAATACTTTGGCAATTTTCATTTTGTTGAAGAATTGCTGATTTATGTGGAATTGTCGATAACGTGTCTTGAAAACTTGAGACATTATTCACCAATGCTTCAGAAGCATTAATTCTTGGTGCCAACTTATTTTCAACGAATGCTTTTTCAAGAAAGGTGCTTTCATTTATTTTGTTGAAATTTGAATATCCTAAAGAATTATTTAATTCTTCACTACTACAAATTTGAACAGGAGTGCTTATTTGTTGTATAGCATACTTATTATTCCCTAAGGGAATATTCTTTAGTGGTGTTAATGATGGTTGCCTACATTTAGATTGCACAGCTTTGTGTTTTAAGTCTAATTTTAGGTTTGTCATCTGCTCTGCAACTCCAGAACTTTTAACTGTTGAGTAACAATTCGTGATGGGAGCTGAGGAAAAGATTACATTTGAAATTGTGCTGGGTACCTCAGAAGATGAAACTAAATTATTTACGGAAACTGGTATATTTACCGTGCTATGAACAGCAGGAATTTTGTTTAAATATTGAACGTTTACTTGACTAGTTCCAGCAGCCGAATTTATGAGAGAAGTATATGGCAAATAAACTTGAGGTATTGTTTGATATTTTATGTTTGAAAGTGTAGATTTTGCAGCAGAGGCAGAAGAAGACGATTCTGCTTTATTTGACTGATTCACAATCAAAACATTTTGTTTTACATTATCAGATTTATTTCCAATTTCTGAATTAACTTTTGATTGAAGTACTTGACCAAATTGAATTGGAGTACTTTTTAAATTGTTTGTATTCATAGCAACTCCGGAATTTTGAATAAAAGTAGGTTGATTCATTTGAGCGTTACCGTTATTGTTAATTACGAGGAAAAAATGAGAATAGTTTGGATTTTGTAGGGTCGCTGAGTTTGTTGGCATTAGTAAATAAAGAGGTGTAGAAGTTGTAGAAGTATTACTTGTTGTTGTATTGTTAACCGAAACTCCTATTGCCGATGTTGTACTTTGGGTAACTGTAGCGTTTATACCGAGTGGATTAACTCTAGAAGTGGTAATGCTTTTAATACCATGTTCTGTATTGTAAGAATTTATAGATTTAAGATTTTGAAGGGATTCTTGCATGTTTGACTGATTAAAATTGACAACATTTACTGCATTTAAATGCGAGTTGGTTAATGCAGGCTTAGAGTTTACAGTTGTATTGTGCGAAGCTACTGAAAGATTTGGAATATTTTTCTTAAAACGTTTAGTAGGTCTTTTGTTAATTAACTGTTGAATTCTCCCTCTTTGTTGACTATTGAGTTTAAAAGAATTCACTTCATTTGAATTTCCATCTTTTCTCGATTCACCAGAATTATATTTTAGAGATAAAATAGGCGCTGTTCCATCATAAACATGGTTTTGACTTGTTGATGAAACGTTTAGCTGTGATTTGTTTGATGATCCTTGATTTAGTTCTTGCATCTTACCATGCTTTTCATTAATTTTACCCAAATCATCACTTCTATCTAAGCTCCCTTGATATTTTTCACTTTCTTTAATGTTTATTTTCGATGAATTTCCGTAAAAGCAAGTATTATCATTAGATATCGAGGACAAATTAACTTCTCTGTCACTGACGATGCATTCTTGCTGTAGGTACTTAAGAACATCAATGTAGCTTGTGTAATCAATAGACTCAACAGTTTTTTTCAGTTTGTCGCAATTTTTTGTGTTGGAGCTTTGTCTTGAATTAAATTCTTTTGTTCCATTTTCACTTCCAAGGTAGTGTTTAGTCCTTACTGATACAGACGATGGTGAACTATTAAGAGTACTACACCCCTCCAATTCCATATACTCAGAGACCGATGGGAAAGGGGATTCGTCGCATCTTGACACAAATGAGCTGATACTAGATTCCTTATCATCGTTTGTGAAATTATAGTTTTTTAGCAGTTCTTTAAAAGTTACAACTGGCGAGTTACAGCTCAAAAAGTCCCAAAATTCATCGTCTGAAGAAGTTGATTTTAATTCAGGTGACTGAAGATTTATGCCATTTGAAACTGTCTTCCCCACATTAGTTTTAATTTTAGAAGATAGTTGGGATTCATTTTCAAAGTGTATCCCTGAATCGTTAGAAGTCGCGACGGCAGAATCAATGTATTCGCTACTAAGGCCATTTTGATCTTTGTTTGATGATGGGCCTAAGAAATCCCAGAAGATAGGTTTTTGATGACGTTCTTCTTCACGACTAAGACATTCATTTCGATCTTTTCTACTGTGTAAAAAGTCCCAAAACTCATAACTGTCATCATACATGTCAGAAAAGTCTGGACAGTAGGAATTACAGCTTTCTGTTTTTGATGAATCATCTGTAATCATTTTCCCGGCAGATATCTCAGGCTGACTGATTTTATTAACTTCCATCTATAAAAATAAAGTGTTTCAGTTCATGAGAAACCGTATATAAATGATTAAGCAATAAGCACATTTTGAACAATTCAGACTAAACTTTCAAATGATCCTTTGATATAGCATAAATAACTTTCCTTTTTTCATATTTCTTAACTAATTTCCCAAATATCCAATCTTTTACTGAATTTCATTTACATTGCAATAAAAAAATTTCATTATATTTTTCATTTATCTATTCCATTATAGAACATCAGCTTTTAATTCTACACCGAGCAGTAATTTATATTTACTATGCAACCATCGAAAAAATATAATACTTGGGATCAAACTAAAAACGTTTGCATCGCAATTAGCATTAATTAGTAATACAAACTATATCTTGTCACATTATCAGCTATGTTCAGGAATACAAATTTGACGAACACAGAAGCAAATTCGTGACGAATGCACTTTAAGAATAGGTTAGACCACGAACACACAATTACAATTAGGCGTCATTGGCGTGATAGACAGTTGGAATAACCATTTTTGCCTTCATTTAATTAATTTTGTATAAATAATTTACTTGCTTTCGATAATTTAAATAAAACAAACTCGCTAGATTTTTGCTAGTCTTTGAGTTGCTAATTTACTCGCTAGATTTTTGGCTTGGAAAAAGTAAGTTTTTAGTACAGAAATTCTGATTAAACAATGCTGCTATTTTTAATAAATGTAATTCAAAGATGTAGTTCAATACAATTTTTTTAAATAATTTTTGCGGCATTCCTTATTTACACAGGTTTGTTAATTTCTACAGGTTTTCAAACTTTTTTTTAAATAGAAAACTGTGCAGTGCAAGCTTAAATGCGTTATTATAGATTTGTTGATTTAAAGCAATCGAAATTAAACAATTTAATAATGTGCTTCTCGTGCATTTAGTTAACTCTTATTTAGTGCCTTTTTATGCACATTTATCACTTAACCCTTAGTAGCTGGGGTACGTACGCAGTACGCCAATGAAATTTTGCTTGCAGTGAATTCTCTCCCCTTCTAACCTAATAAGAACATCATCCCCCGAGTACAATGAGTCTAACCGATTCGTTCAGTCTGACTTCCACTTTCCATTCTAAGCATTTTTATTTTATTTTATTTTTTTTTGTGCTCGCGCTCACGTCTGCTAACTCAGTGCATCACCCCTCCAAGTATGAAAGGAAATTTATTGTGCCTCCTGAAGAGGAACACACACAAAAACTGATAAGTTATGTACAGTGAGATGATTTTTCGACTCTTTCAATGAGAACTACCAGAAATTTTATACAATTGGTGACCAATTCACGATCGACGAAAAATTGGAGTTCCTTACGTGGAAGATACTTATTTATTCTATATATGCCGAGTGCATTTTTTTTCTGCCATTTTTTTCTCCATTTCTCGCTATTATCATTCCTCAACATATTAAAGTTAATAACCTATGAAAAATTGTGAGAAAATTTGAAGCAGAGGGTGGAAAAAACGACCTGGCTTACTCCATGCGCCGCCCCTCCCAAATTGCACCATACACCAGTCCCTCCTATAAAGAGTTAACCTCCCCAAAAAATAACTTTCTGCTTGGCTTCAGAGCAAGAACTTTTCTTTTTAAACTTGAATTATTTTCAGTTTTCTCTTTAAACTCTTATTAAATTGTGCATTTTCAAGATATTTTAATTTCAACTATTCGCCTTCGGTGACTACCTGATCGCCAGTAATATTAATAGCGTAAGCTATGCTTGCAACTTGACGAAATAGGCGAATTTGCGGTTGTAAAGACTGAGGGATTCTGCCAAAGTTTTATTTTGCGTTACATCTCGAAAATGCAGTGTGGTAGGTGACAGGCGACCTTTAATGACATATCTAGGTTCATAAGCTTTAATAGGAAATAAAAATTGTCGAAATCGGTCCAGTGGTTGAGGATGGGGGACTCTGACGAATTTTTTTCTTCTTAGAGAATGTACAGTGAAGAAGTGTTTTTTTTTTCGAATTCTCTCTAAAATGGAGCGCGGTGGTGGGCAGGCGACCATTGATAACATATCTAGATATCGTAAACTTCGATATGAAATAAAAATGATCGAATTCGGTCTAGAGGTTGGGGCTGGGGTACTAGCCAATTATTTTAAATATATAGATGACATAATTAATAATATGAAGCAGTCATTAGTGGAGCATAGTGGATTAAAATGGATGGGGTTTTGGTTTCGTCGAATTGTGTAATTTAGCATTTAGCCAGACATTTTTTAAAAATTTGCTCGTTCTTAAAAATATACGAACGGTAAGTTTATTTTCAAAAGAAATATGTTTGCATCTTAAAGTACTTTTTCTGTCTAACAGGTCATATGAACAAATAAAATAAAATGGATAATAACAGCGAAAATACGTAACATTTCATCAAGAAGCATTATTTTATTTCTTGTAATGCTATTTTCCAACTTTACATGTAAAAAACACTTCTAGTAACCTGAGTCTTTAGTTATCTTAACGTACCGTTTTGAAGCAACACGAGGGACCTCGTAATTTTGAACCGCGGTGAGATGACGCGGACGACACCCGAGCTGGCACCCTCTCTCCAAACTTGGCTAACCCGAGACTATGTTTTCATTTTTTAGTGACAGTTGTAATCTTTTATCACAAGCGACTGGAATTATCGGCCGCGCCAACACAATTATTTTTTCAGTTTGTACGTAATCTGAATTTCTTGGAGATTTTAAAATTCCGTTTAAAACTTGTTTGAATGCATTTAAATTTTAATCACAACATAAATTTCTCATATTAGTATCCTTATTAGACTTAAATTATCAATCAAACCTATTCTTTTATTGTGAGCAAGATGGACATGTAAAAGCTCCAGAAGAATTTTACTCAAAGAAACGAATTTTGGAGTAAGTTATGCAAAAACATTTGCTATAGCAGTTCTTACAAAACTTGTGAAATTTTCGGTAGAAATGTATAGGTAGTAGTATGTATCAGTGGCGAATCCAGAATTTGGGTTGGGGGGGGGGGGGGGGGGGGTTATAAAAATTTTTTTTTGGGGGGGACAAATGTAAAATTTTTGGGGTTTTTTAAACCAAAACACTTTAACTTTGCGGACTTTACTCACCTGACAATAAGACTCATAAAGAGCACTACAATACTTTCGATAATTTAACGAAAAACACAATGAAATGACTAGCAAAAACATGTTTTTGACCGTGTCACCGCTGCAAATACGAGTGGAATGAATACAAAAGTGGGAAAACTTTCGAGCCTGTCAAAAACCAGGAAGAAATGTTTTCACTTTTTTAAAAGGGAGATTAAGAAAAAACAGCTGTAGTGATTTTTAAATAAAATAAAGAATCCTGGTCTAGCTCTGGGGGGGGGGCTGCAGCCCGATAGCCACCTCCCCGGATTCGCCACCGGTATGTATAGATTAGTGTTGTGGAAAACTACAGGTTAACGATAATTGATATTAACGTCTGCAGATATTTTCTGGAAGCGAATAAGAAGCTCACTACACGCCTATTTAATTAAAGAAATCAGCAGGCCAACTATTGAATTCAAGGCATTTAAAATTTATTTTCTGAAGACTGCACCAATTGACGGCCCTTTATTTGCAAAATTCTTTACACTAAACGGCAGACGAAGCTTTCCGTCAGTAATCGGAAGAAAAGAAAAAAATTTACTCGGGTTTAGGCTCGTTGCTAAACAATTAGGGTTCCAGGCATAATATTCCAAATCCATTTTCTCTTAAAAGAATCCGGTAATTAACTATATCCGTCTCAAACTAAAAGCAGAAATGGACAAAACACCTTAAGCTAAACTGAATGAAAATCCTTATTTCTGATCCATTCATATCTGGTGATTTTAATCCTTCATGTCAAATTGTAATTTCATCCTGTATTACGAATGGACCTTATGCATGTGACGTCACATCCTCCGACACGTGACCTGCCGGAGGCAGCCATTGGTCAGTCTTAAACAGCTGGCTCGGAACTGCTTTTATTTCTGAGTCGCTTATAGGCCGATCGTTTTGTTTATTCCTCCACAGCTGTTTTTTCATACTCTCGAACCCAAACGGTGCATAAGGTCCATTGGATTTATAAATCATAACATAATTTCTTATCATTTCGAAAATTCATAAGTTTGCCATGCGTTCCAAAAAAGTTTTATCGTTAATAGAACTGCTCTCTGTTTCGATTTTGACACCTACTTCATTCATGGGACTGCAAGAATTTATAGCCTATAATAACCTTATAATTTGGATTTCAATTCATTCAATACTTCACAACTCACCATTTTTATGATCACCAAGAACAAGAGTGGAGATTTGTCAAATAGAAAACTCATTTTACATTTTTAAATTTCTCCATGGTTTTTCTTTACAGTTACAGTAAAACTTCGATTAACCGTCAGTTTCTGTCATCCGTCATCGTCTGAAAATTAAAATGTAACGTAGGTTTATAGTATTACAATACATTTCTGTACATTACTACTCCTATATTGAAGTTTATATTGATCGTTTTGTGAAATGAAATACAATAAGTATGTATTATTCACTTCTAAAAGATTTTATTTTGATTTTTGTCCCAAACCAGCAGTGAAATCACGTTACTGTACATATCAAGTACAAGTGAAATAATTTAACAAGAGATTAAAAATTAAACTTTGCATTAAACAGAATGGCGCAAAACTGCAGTAACTTCCAATAAAGTACAAAATAAAGGTACTTAATTACAAAAAAGAAAATACAGAAGAAGCAGAAGAGGTAAACAATAGTGATATTGATATAATAATGTTAATGCAATTACTGGATGCTACTGCGTTGCATATTTACGGATCCTACATAGTAGGGAATGAGGTCGCTTCTCATTGGCTCTCAACGTCACATGATTTGGCTTGCTTCTAAATGACGTCGTGAGACTAACCATTACTTACCCACGTTGAAGGTTCTTCCTTTATTTGTTTTATTCTAAAAATGTATTCATCATTTTATTGAGAAACATCCTAATAATCATAATTTGAAGGTGGTTTTGATTTCTTCTTGACGCATAGCAGAAGATAGAATAATAATTAAAATCCCGCCTAAGCGCGGTGCTATGACATCACTTATAAGCAAACCAAGTCACGTGACGCTGAGAGCCAATGAGGAGCGACCTAAATCTGCGTTGCACGCAAAAGGTATATCGTTATCACTATTGTTTACCTCTTCTGCTTCTTCTGTATTTTCTTTTTTGTAATTAAATATCTTACTGTACATATGTATTAACACGTTGGCTGCCGTTGAAGCCGTTTGACTCACGCCTGTGAATCACACATACTATCTAATTAAATGATTCCATCTCTGTTATAGTTAACAGGGCGAGTAATCTAATTAGTAAATTAAAAGTCCGAATCTATCACGCTCTGGCGCGGGACATGGCAGCGAACGTGTTAAGAGATTTCTGTTATAAGTCACAGCCATGGTCCGTCTGGTAACGATCGATCGATCGAAGTTTTACTGTATTATTTTACTTTATCGAGCTTTTAAATCATCTTTATTGTATATGTGATAAACTATTTCTCTAATAGTAGTGCTTTAGTGTTTTTCTTTTTTTGTTTCATTTGGCTTATGATGTTCTGAAAATCATTATAAATGATAAAATAACATATCCCTAAATAATATCATTTAAGTCCTAAATTAATCACAAATTTAGTATTTTCTCATTTCAAACTGCATCTTACTCTTTTTGTTACAACAGATGTTCATTTTCCTTTTTCCCCTAGTTCTCTTCATTGTTGTTTATAAGGGCGTATTTAAAAAATTATCAATATCGTGACATGATTTAATTTCTAATAATATGAATGGAAAAAGGTAAAACATTATACGAAGGTACTAAGATACTTGCTTGGAACTTGACATTTTAACCCTTTCCCATCCAAAAACTAATTAGATGCGTATTAAACTTTGCATGCCGCAGATCAAATTCCTTAAAAGACTGCGCAATTACTTTGATTAGCAACCGGAACAAGTAGTAACGATCTCAGTAAAATCCTGTCGAAATTGTTTGAATAAAAAATTGTATTATAAGCGTTTTGAGGATAAAAGTATGCAAAGCGGAGCGCTAAAGGTTAAAGTACTTCAACTCTCCATTATTTTACACTAGCAGAACGCGCATGATGTTGCCCGTGGAATCAGGACTTCGACAAAATGGGAGGAAAAATGACAAGTAAAAGTTTTTAAAACAAAACCAAAACAAAAGATATATTATTGATTTTCCCGCTTATTTTTCTTCTCGACAATGTCGCGAATGAAATGACGTCACCGAAAGGAATCGGATTGTAGAAATGCATGCTGGGAATGAAAGCATATTACGTCACCTCCTGTGAGGAAGCAACAATGCATTCTGGGATCGTCAGGAGAAACTCTCGCTGTCAAATCTCGCTAGTAAAAAACTGAACTGATCAGGGAAAAATTAATTTTAAGAAAACGTTATAAGATATTTTAACTTTTCTTGTTTTAAACCTGACAGAAACTTCCAGTTATAAGCTCAAAAAAATGAAAATTATAGAGTTGTTAGAAAGTCAGATGCGAGAATTTGAAGAAATCCTTATCAAAAATTACCATAAAAATGACTATTATTTAAAAATTTCTCAAAATTCAGTAAATTAAGTTGAAAATTCAAAACAAACTTGTTTTGAATCTTATTGTTTGTTCTATCCGATGGTGCATTGATTGTTTTTCAACGATCATTAGAAGATATACTACAGCTATAAACGTGCCGAAAATGATCCAAAACAACGTAAAACATTAAATAAAAAATTTTCTATATTAAATTTTAAAATTCTGGCTTCGAGGTGCATTGAGTCACCATTACGTCTACCTGTGTGCCAAATTTCATGGCTGTAAGTGCGATAGATTCGTCCGGACATCGCACAAACACGCAAGCATTGCCTTTTATAAGTATAGATTAACCTTCCAGCAGTCGCGCGTATGTACGAGATACTTGCGCCGTGCATCGTATTACAGATTTATATCGTGTTTCGCAAAAGTGTAATTTTTATTTATGTAAACTGTATTTATTATTTTTATACTAAACAAAGAGTATATAAATAAATAGTACACTTCAATTTATAAAAGAACGATATAAGTATGTAATACTATGCACAATATAGGTATCCCCTGCATAGGCGCGCCTGCTGGAGGGTTGAAGTGATTAATTTTTTCTGCAGTTCCATCTCGGGTTCAGTTTTAAAGCTTGCAATTTTGCGCTGAAAAATTTCCTTTTCATACAAAAGGAAATTTTTCGATCTGAATTAATATTTGGAGATAAAAAAAAAAGAAAGTGTTTTTTTTTTTTAAATACTCCGAAGTAGGACTAAAGTTATTCCTTGGATTCAGCAAAAATTCAACCTGAAACGAGGTTTGTTTCGATAAATCGAACCAGTACCAGCCGAAGCACTCAGATTAAGTATACCTTTATACATAGATTCTGCTAATAATAACACCGGAACTTATTTTTCGCCGCAGTATGCTGCTGAACTCGGAACCTTGAAGGCTCCCTGTCAGTTCAATGGGCATACGCAGAAAGATTTATTGAAAAAAAAAATAAAGGTGATATCACAATACACACACTGGATACAAAGTTTCTTTATTATAAAATATAAAAAAATGCTACCTATAACATCGGAGCTAAAATACTGGTTTTGAGTCAATGCCATGATTGAAACTTCAGTACTAAGACATGAAACGTCATAAAATGACATTTTTTAGAATAAAATCATCATAAGAGATCTGTTGTGCGGTTATTTAAGAAGTATTTCAACCGAAATCACTGAATCGCGAATTTTTTGACTCAAAGAGCATCTTGTTTCACTTTTATTTTATGACTCGTTTCGGGTAAGACTGACAACAAGGGTGACGTTTCTTGAAACGAGACAGAATATTTTTTTTCCTTTACAAAATAATTACATTTTGAGCAGTTCCTTAAGGCTGGTCATTCCCGACGCTCCACGCCAAAAGCTATCGTCAATGTGAAAAACTGATCGAAATTGACGTGTTCTGGAGCGGAAGGTTCTATATCCAACCCGTCCCAAAATCCGTCATACCTAACGTGACCAATTATTTTTTCTCTCAAAACGGGACATCTACTCATTTCTTATGAATAGTATGTGTAATCAAGAAACCGTATATATCTTTAATTTTCATTTATTAAAGAAAAGAACTCGAATCAATACTTGAAAATGAATAATTTATGTGATTTTTTATTTTTCTGAAGAAAAAAATTTTACTTCAATATATTTGGTATTGATCTTAAAAAAAGAATGAAATTCTTGGTAATATTTCTTGAAATTTACTTTGGTAATTAACGTTACTTTAAGAATTTCGACTTGCACCTGTGTTTTTTCGCTCGTCCACGACTTATTCAAAAGAGGTTCATTTTCACGGGTGCGTGCAGACAGAATATATTCAACTAGCAGTACGCGCATGGCGTTGCCCGTGGAATCAGGAATTGAACAAAATGAAAATAAAACCTCCCACAATGACATGAAAACAAAACAAAAGATGCACATTGATTTTCCCGCTTATTTTTCTTCGCGATAATGACATTTCAACTGTAGAGAAGCAATACAGAGTACGTTAATACGAAACAAAATTAAAAAATTGTAGCGTGAAAATGATTATTGTACTGTAAGTAAAATATGCGAGACTTAAACACGTTAAGACATTGCCGAACGCACGGCGTTGCCCTTGGAATTAAGACTTCAACAAAATGAGAAAAAAAAAACCCGCCCATAATGACATGAAAAAATTTTGAAAACAAAATCAAAACAAAAGATACATATTATTGATTCTCCTGCTTATTTTTTTTTTCGCGTTACTGTACAGAGTACGTTAATCCAAAACAATATTACAAAACTGGAACGTGAAAACTATTATTATACAACAAGCAAAATATAAAATCGAATCCGAAAATAATAATCGAAGTAATTCATTCAGTTGAAGGTCATGACGTATCCTGCGCTCTGCACCGTCAGCCAATCAAAATTGTCAGCTACGTTCCGAAGAAGTGCCGCGCGAGCAAACTCGTTAGAGGAAAAATATCTTTCAACTGACCATGGAAAAATTAATTAGAAAAAAAAAACGGGAAAAGATATTTTTAACTATTCTTGTTTTAAATCCGATAGAACCGTTGCAGTTATAAGCTGAAAAAAATTGAAAATAATAGTGTTATTAGAAAGCCGGATGCAACAAATTTAAAAACAAAAATAAAATTTCGATGGCAACACAGACTATTTTTTAAAAAATTCGCAAAATTCAGTGAATTACGTTTGAAGCTCAAAACAAATTTCATTAGAACGAAAACTGTCTGTTCTATCCGATGGTGCATCGATTGTTTTTCAACTATCATTACAAAAGATACTGCAGCCGTAAACGTGCCAAAAATTACTCAAAGCAACATAAAACATTAAATAAAAAATTTTCTAGATTAAATTTTAAAATTCCGGCTTCGAGGTGCATTGAGTCACCATTACGTCTACCTGTGCGCCAAATTTCATGGCAGCAAGTGCGATAGATTCGTCTGGACATCGCGCGCGCACACACACACAAACATTGCCTTTTATAAGTATAGATAACTAGCTCCGTATCCCGCCGTTGCACGGACTATCTCGAATATTGCGTCAATCTCTGGCGGAGAGGATAAATGAGGTCACGTGACACGTGCCCAACTTTCTCGCCTAAATAAATAAAGAGAGAAGAGCGGTTCAAAAATTCCATCCGCGAAAACGCGTCAAAATCGACTTTTTTAAAAAAATCGCAAAAAATACATTTTTTTTTTTCATTTTGTAAAAAAAAATATTTATACCGTGTCCTGGCGAAATGAATAATCTATCCGATTCCTGATTTATTGTTTGTCTGACCTAAGTACGGAGGGAAGGAAATAATTCAGCGTTGCTCGGAATCCATATATTCTAATACGCCCACTTCCAGTTTATTTTTCTACAAATATGCTGTCTTTTATTCTAGAGATATTTCCTTTGAATCTTACATTTTTGAATTAAAACCTTCAAATAAAGTCTCTTTATTACCTTAAAACTATGTATGAATGAAAACACGAGAGGATTCGAGAAAGACATTTTATTTAAAACTTTTAAATAAAACGTATAATAATTAATACAACTTTAAAGCACGGGATATCTCGAATAATGCGTCATTCCCTGGCGGAGAGAAGAAGTGAGGTCACGTGATACATGCCTAACATTCTCTCTTAAATAAATAAGGAGAAAAGAGCGGTTCAAACATTCCGTCAGTGAAAACGCGTCGAAATCGCCCTATTTAACCCTCTTAACGGCGGAGACGGGTTTTTCCGTTATTCATGTTCAGTTCAAAACCGGATAATTCGTATTTATATAAATATTTTCTTAAACTTCCGTGGATAAATTATTTTTAAGATTTCAGATATATGATAAAATACAAAAAAGACCGGTTCATTCATTTTAAAAGCTAAATTTTTTAACCTCAAAGCTATAAGATCAAAATAATTGGGCGCTTGGAGGGTTAAAAATTATACCGCTATTTTGTAAAAAACTTTATATCATGTCGTGGCGAAATAAATGGTCAATCCGATTCTGGAATTTTTTTTTTGTCTAAGGAGAAGGATTGCTCGGGATCCATATTTTTTCATATGCCCGCCTCCAGTTTATATACGCATTAAGCAATATGCAGTGCGTACATGAACTCTCAAAGTAAAATCTTACGGAAAACAACAATTTTAGTAAAAACTCTATTTGAGCGATTTAATTTTTCCTGTTTCTTTCTATCAATTACCAAAAACCCGCACACAACGCCATCCACATCGCATTGTTGAGGGATCCACATTGCATTGCTGCTGCTTTCAACAATGAAACAGAAACACGCAATTAAATATTTGTTTAAGTAATGAAAACGGTTTGAATTGCGCTGCAACAATGAAAAGTATTGTTGTAAATTAATTTTTAATTAATTTCTTTTTCACTAATAGTAATTTCGGAATTTAAATGGTAAAAATGGATTCCTTCGATTATTCCCCATTTTTGGTATTTCCCGCGAGCTTCTCCGTTCAGCGGTTCGTGAGAAGATAGCCGGACATACATACACACGTACAGTCGAATTTTAATAGTCCAGATTATAAGAAATTCGCATGATTCAAATGACTGGCGTCAAAGTGTTTCAATAATTCCGCCCAACAACTTTGGGTCGACACATTCCCGGTGTTTCATTCTGTCACTTTTTGCAGTGTAATGTAGTTGGAAATAAGTGCGAGCTAGCAGGCCTCTGCCTGACACGAGTACGTGTGAGACGTATAGCGAATGCCCGTCATCGCCGCGTTGCTAGACTTTACTATCAGATCTTTCTTGCCTTTTTTTAAAAAAACTGTTACCGTAGGTTGCTTTCTTTCTGAAAACAGGACATTTCGGCGTCCCGAGACTATGTTCGGGGACAACGAATCAGGCTACCTAAAAATTGGATGATCCCGTTCAAAACGGTACGTATAGTCACATTAGTCGTAACATTTGTGCTGCCAGGCCATAAAAGTGGCGGGAATAGTATGTGTGTGTGCGGGCTTTGGTTGCGTGTTCCACCAAGGAGAGCAACAAAAGGCTGGGTTAGGGTATCGAAGTGAATGGCAGTAAACGGCTTTTCGGATTGGCGTGGAGAGATCGTGAATGACCTACTTAAATGGATAGGCTAAAAAATGGAATGGCGTGGTTGAGTTTAGTTACATTAACACGTTAAGCGCCATGTCAGTCACCGGTGACTGACACTGATCTATCTAATTAGATGACCCCTTCTATACTATAGTTAAGAGATAGCAAAGGGTCATCTAATTAGATAAATGGTTCGAATCTCAGACGCGAGTCGCGGAGCTTTAATGTCCTGTTATGAAGCAACACTAGGGCTATTTTGGGACGGACCTCGTACTTTTGAACCGCAGTTAGATGACGAGGACGACACCTGAGCTGGCGCCATCCTCTTCCATACTACACCAGTGGAAGGACGTTTGGCAACTACGCATGATTTAACGTGCAGCAGGTTCCATACACGGCGGATCTTCAGTGGAATCAGGTTTCGAACCTAGAACCCTCCGGTCCCGAAGTAGAGCTTACCACAAGGTCACAACGGCCCTCGGGAATGGCGTGAAGTAGAGCAATCGTGAACGACTGGTTTAATACTAGGTGACCAGACGATCCAAAGAAATTAAAATCATTTCTTTTTCACCTTCTTGGTCTCCCTTTACTGCTTTAATTTTTTTTTCCATAGGATACAATTTTTACTGCCATATTGACCCGAAACTTCGTAAAAGAATCTCTCTTTTAACCCTCTGACTGCTTATCCCGCGATTTCCACACGTAGGAAATAAGCCAATTTTCTGCTGCATCCTGCGATTTTCACAGGCTAATGTGCTTATTTAGTACTATTATAGCGTTGAATCGCATTATACTAATAAAGCTTCGCATATAAATAACATTTCAAATTGTTCAACGGTTTTTGAACGTGCTTGTAAACGTTGCATCTAAATAGTGATTTAAAAAAATTCGGCAGTCAGAGGGTTAAGTCAAGATTTCTTATCTCCAATTAATGATATGCATCCAACCCTTCTGTTAACAATGTTAGTTCATTTGCTTACTACGGTTTTAGTACAACAAGGAAATTAATGCGCTTATCCCAAGAGTACATAGATATTGTGCAACAACCACAATATTTCAATAAACGGTACAGTGTAATATCGAATAACATTGTACAATATCGTATTTTATTTTATACTATCTGGGTAGTGAAATCAAAACTATGAAACGGAGCAATTTGTGCTATAGGAACGCCCTTAGTTTAATAAGCCATGTTATGGGAAAATCGAAATGGAGAGTCATAGCAATTTCTACACCGTGTTATATGGAAACCTCGTTATTACGATTCCGTGTTGCAAGACAGCTGATTGTATTTTATATGAATAAGAGATTTTGGGGGCTCCTATACCCCTCACACTACAAAGTCAGACACAACTAATCACAGATGAAAGATTTGATTAGATTTTTCAAAGAAACAATCCCTTTTGCCAATTCCCGATAATTTATACTCCTCTCGAAACTATCCTCTGAATAACGAATTCAAATTACTAATCTAATAATCCGATTTTCTTTAGTTTGAACAATTGTATAGCCAAAGACGAATTTATTTTTTTAAAAGTCGAAACAGTCAAATGCTTCTCAAATTAACTCAAAATTAGTTAATAAATAAATTATAAGTAAAATGATACAGTTGGAGCATTCATACTATTATCGCTAATTTAATGAGCAACTCAAGTTAGCTTGAAATGCAGAGTTATCACCAGTCTGCTAATAACTGAATGAAAAAAGACACACATTCCGCTATTAATCTAAGAAACAGACATCAAAAGATTTCTAGTTCTTGTAGTCCAGTCGAATAGCCATCTGAAGTATGAAAATGTGGGGAAAAAATACCCAATAGCATTTTTATTCCTTTAAGGTTTTTTTTTTTACCATTTAAAACTTGCGATTGTATTATGCATCCAGATATCGGACCGGATAATTGATGAGGGGGGGAGTTGAAATAACGCTTTTTCGAGGTTTAAATAAAAGGCTATTTATCTGAGAGGAAAAGTTTAAAAGAGAAAGTTCTAGGTATTTAAAACATCCATAAAAAAAATTTTATGGATGTTTTACGTTAGGACATCTTAATTAAATAAGGAGTAAATTTTAAAAAATAGTAAATTTTAGCTTTTTTAAAAAATTTATTTTTCGTTGATTTTTTTTCCCCGAAGAGGACGATTTATTCAGGCATAGTAACTGAGACAAAATGTTAACTTTGAACTTAATTTTCACCATTTTGTTCTAAAATCCATCTCTTTTAGAATAGGATTTTTTTTTTCGCCCAGCGATTTCGGACAGATCGAAAAATATATTTTTCGACGACTGTTTCTATGAAAAAGTTGAATTTTTCATGAAATAATGAAAATACCAATCTGCAATTTTTACTAAATATTCCTTCCTTTACAAAATGTACTTGAATGAAATTTCAAATATTTCGCTCAGATTAAGAAAAAAAATTTAATACTTTAAAACTTACGATTTTTAATTTATCCCTGATTTAATTAAGATATCCAAGATATTATGTTCGACGAATCATTTTATATGCGTTTTAAATATCTATACCTTTCTTGTTAATTATTTTTATTTAAATTAATAGCCTCTTATTTAAACGCGAGAAACCGATGTTTCACCTTCCCTCCTCCCATCCCCTTACCCAGTTTGATATCCAGGTGCATGATATAGTGACAAGTTTTGAATGTCCAACTCGACAACTTAAAGTAATAAAAATGCTGTTCTTTATTTTTCCATGTCAAAGCAAAATTCGACTGGACTATTATTAGAATATTCTCGTAAAAATTAAGAATATTGTAACCTAAAAGCTTTTTTTTTCTGTCAGGCGTAGTTAATACATGATATACTATTGATGAAGTTTTCTTAATTCACATTCTTACGAACTTATACAATGACCTACCGATATTTTCAAAGCTAACATTCAGAAAACTACGCGATATCTTAACAAGATAATTTTTATAATCTGTAAATCGAGTAGCATGCTTTTGTTCAACGATTTTTGCATGCGTGATGCAAAAATCGTTCAAGACGCTAAGATGAAAAAATTTATACGCTGGCATTCTTTCTGTAAAATCGCATTATGTAAAAATCGTTAAGCACATAATACAATGCAATGTTTACTGAGTAATCAATAAGCCTGAAATTTCTGATATATGCTTCTAAAATTAAAAAAAAAAAAAACATTTACGCCTCTTCGTTACAAGATGCGATTCATTTCTTGGTTCAACATAATAAAGAGTAATATTTATTTCAGCAAATGACTTAAGAAAGAAACTAATCAGGTTATCACAACACTGATAAAGCTCACTATGCCAACAAAAAAAGAAAGGGGAAAAATTAATAACTAAAGGCTCTCAGAATTTGAGTGAACGAACTTTAAATCTGTTCTTCTTGAGCATTTTTCAGAGTTTTTTTTAAAGCATGATAACGGTTTTATACTGACATTCTTACCGTAAATTGCGTAAAAATATGAAAACAAAAAAATCTGTAAGCTCAGAATGCAACGGCTGATGCTATACTTCGTCGCTTAACAAGCAACGTCACCTATCTCAATTTTTTGAAATTTCGAAGAGGAAGAAAATACTTAATTTTTCGAAACTAATAACGGATATTTCTGTTTTTTCGTTCAAGTCTAGTAGGAATATACGGTCTCTTGTTTATATTAGACATTTAAAAAAATCAGAAACATTCATTTATTGGTTGAGAAAAATTGAGTACTTTCTTCCTCTTTAAAATTTCAAAAAATTGAGTTAGTTGGTGTTGCTTGTTAAGCGACGACTTGTAATGTGCATTGTGCTTTGCCACTGAAATATATCAGTATAGTTGAAGTTGAAGTTCATTTGACTTTCCCTGGCACAAGATCCTCGAATGGGATAAGCAATATATCAGTATAGTATAAATATATTAACGCTTCGATTGGAAGAAACACTATGTTTATTTTGGGATGGACCTCGTAATTTTGAACCATGGTCAGATAACGAGGACGGCAGCTGAGATGGCCCCCCCCCCTTCAGGCTTTCGTACCACACTAGCAGGAGGGCGTTTGACCCACGGCACGAGATTTAACGTGCACCGGGTCCACATGCACGGTGGATTTTGAATTGAATCGGGTTTCGAACCTGGAGCCCTTCGGCCCCGAGCCCCTTATCACTAGGCCACCTAATATAGTACAAGAAAGGAACAGTTTATTTTACTCCCTTTGTTTTCATCTTGAACTGCAATGCCTAGTGAATGAATAATATAGATTTGTTTTGCATGTAAAATTAAATCTAAAACATTATCATGCTACGATGTTTTAGACTAGAGGTTCGAATTTCCAATAATTCTTTCAAATCCTGTAACCTTTAACCGCAACGCTAGAATAAGCCCAAAAACTTCTGTAACCAAGAAAATTGTGATTTACATGCAACGTTGTAAAAGCCGCGTTCGCTTAATTGTATGCGATTATTGAGACATGATATTCTATATTGCCCCAGGCAAGAGGGTTAATTCGTAAAAGATCAATATTAAATAAATTATTTGCTAAATTATTATACATTCATCACCTCCATTACATACATAGGGAAAATTAAATCCTATCGGATATTCTATTAAGCGTGGAAGAGTTTCACAGATTATTACTTTGCTACATTTCAGATTAAAATGCTGTTTGATTGACTCTTTTCGGAAAATTATTTTATTTACTAATTATTTCCAATTTAAAAAGTGAAATATACCTTACTTTACTTAAAATGCCACCTCAATGACTAAACATGTATAAAATGCAATACTTATTCATTTCAGGTTTTTTTTTTTTTTTTTTGCTTTGTTTGCACGCATAGCATCATTTAAAATTCCAAGAAAGCACCAGGTTTGTATAACCGATGGATGCCCTTCAACTAATTTGCTAATGAAAAAACTGAAGAATGAAATTTTTAGAAATCCGAGTCTCACCCTCATCATATCATCGTAATTAAAAGTTTCGTTCAAAAAGAAATTATACAATTGTATATTTCAATAAAAAAAATATTTTCACAGTATCAATAGTATTTTCCAACATACGTCGAAAAATATTTAAGAACAACAGTACATACTTGATACGAGTTTTAATGACAATGTAAACAATCCGTAAAATAAAGATTGATCTAATAAAGTTTTCCTTCAATAGAATTCCTTCATTGATTCCACGAATGAAGAAAACGATAAATTTTCTTTACGAATCTTTTGCAGAATCAAACTAGATAATTTAATACGCATTAAAAAATAGTTTTGTGTTCTACTTCAACATTCTGCTCACTGCACTTTAATACACAACAAAAAATTCCATATAAAATATACATAATTCCAGCAACATGAAATTTTCAAACATACAGAAAATGTCTAAGTAAAATAAACTGTAAGTTTTGAAACTGAATTAAAAAAAAAATTATTTGAATTCCGAAGTTTATCTGTTTTGTTAAGTGTCCAAAAGAATTTTTAAAAAATGAATTTCGAATCGATTTCATTTCAATTAGATTCTCGTTTTTTACATTGTTTTACATCAATGATCAATCTCTGGTTTATCATTCGAATCAATATCAAAAATTCAAACAAGAATTCTATACACCTAAGTTTTAAAATATAATAAGAATTTATACAAAACACATATCCGAAAATCTACAAATTTCGGAATGTTATATAGATGCACGTTTTAAAATTTAGTTAACCATAAATACTTCATGCTTAAATGAACTATATTCCAGACTATAGTTTTAATATAAATGCAATTATTTTTCAAGTAAAATATTGGCAAATTTTTCATAAAATAAAATTAGTACATCAGACGGCACGAGTTAATAAAATAATTTTAAAATCTTTATTTGCATAATGAATAGAGCTTACCTGAATTTCGAAGAAAGAAACGAAATTCAATGTAAATTAAGTATGTGGAAATTTGTGTAGCATTTGTTATTGTTGAAAATCTTGAATTTCCCTCCATTGCGATGATTTTGCAGCACGTGATCTTATTGGATAATTGTCCTGAATAAATTATGAGACCATGATGTAGTTTATGCGGTGGATACTTTAGAATCTAAGGGAACTTCTGAAAATCAGAATTAATTTTAGAGTAATAATAATAAATATATAAAAATAAATAATAATATAATAATTTTAAATATAATCTTTGAAAATAATTTAAAACAGATTCTGTTAAAAATTACTCAATAATCTCATTTCTTCTTTTGAGCACAGTGCCAATAATAAAAAGAAATTTATAATTTCGAATATCCCTATTTATGACGATCACTCAGTTGGCATAGTAGTTGGTGAAAAAATGAATTTGAACATACTGTTGACACTTACTCATGCAATTCAATGTTTTTGAAGATTTCTTTAATTTTTTTCCACGCAATTGAATAAAGTCAACTGTTAATGAATTTTTGAAAGATAAAATATGAAAATATTCGAATTTTTCATTCGATCTGTCCAAAATCTACTTTTAGCACAAGGCTGGCCAAGTAAACTTCATAAGAATATAAAATTCCTTATGTCACTGCTATTTTTCGCAGTAAATCTGTTAGCAATGTATAAGATTGTCACCGAAAGCATTGCCGAATTTCAAACTGACATACAATAAAGGGAAGTAGAGGTGAAAACTTAGCTGGTTCGGATCTGTGTTTTCTCCTGCAACTTACGCTCGAACGTATATCCAACAAATTTGATAAATGGAAAAGTTTTCTGCTTTGTTTATTTACATTTAAGTGCTGGGACTAAGTAATTCCGGTGTAATGCTAAGTCAATGGGATCTTCAAAGCGGAAGTCCAAAAGCTCAGCAGATAAAGTAAAGGTTTTAATGTAAGTAAACAAACCAGAAAACTCGTCCATATGCGAGAGCTCTTATATAGAAGAGCATATCAGAAAGTAAAGCATATATGAAGGTGCATACGTATCTTATTTTTCCACTTAATCGCCTTGCATGTTGACGCATTTACCGTACTGGTAATCAATGAATCTAAGGGGTCTATTCTGGTTTCCCCGGGTGGGGGGGGGGGGGTCACTTTTCCCGCTGCTAACCTGCGGGAAAAGTGCCCCCCCCCCCCCCACCCGGGGGTAGCAGAATAGACCCCTAAGCCTTGGTAGTAGAAAGATCCGTCCTGACGAAGAAGCCAATTGTTGACGGCTTGTTTAACGTCATCACTTGAGAGAAAATGTTGTGTTCAAAGATGCTTTTTAAGCTTGGGGAATAAATTAAAGTCAAAAGGAGCCAAATCAGGACTATTTGGATGTGGCAGAATTTCCCAGTGCCAGAAATCCAAGAGGTTTCGCGAAGTGTATGTGACCTTCAGTTGTCATGCAATAGAACTCTCTGGGACAGTAATAATATATTATAATTCGATAAATGATAAAGAGTCAATCGTCTTTGTCTTTTTGCTTTACCACTGAAATTAAAATCGCCAATATGACTCGCTGGAAATGAAGCTCATCTCTACAAAATGCTGATCCTTTTCCATTCTGAAAATTAAGACATCATTTCCTTACATGTTTACATTCATTATAAGAGTACCGCATATTGCAGTAATTTCACAATGGACAGCAGGGGTGGCGCCACAGGGGGGACCAGGGCCCCCCTGTCGGGGATGCTGTGCCCCCCCCGTCGGGGAAAATTTTTGTATGGGGCATTCAACTGTAGTTGATAAATAATAATCTGGCGAAAATTTGAGACCAATTTCATTACACTCGTCCCCCCTGTCGGGCAAACTCTAGCGCCATTCCTGAGACAGATGGATGGATTTAGAAGGGGGTATCTCTCGAGTTCACAAGAAATGGATTATTACTCGCACTTCCTTGAACCATTCGCCATTTTAAATGGATGCTTCGTGATAAACAAATTTCATGGAAAAAAATAGGGAACCTTACTTTCTGATACACCCTCATGTTTCTTTGAGATTGTAAAACGAGCTGGCTAACTTAACTTCCTTTAAGATGTTATAGTTAAATGTATTGTCACATTTCAATGTTTAAGAAAAATTATTTCGAATATTTTTCTTTTTTTTCTTGAACATAGCGGTAATGAGAAAGAATTGTGAAAATGGTAAAAATACATTTACCTACATAAATGATTTACTTTTTGAACTGGCCGAGTCTCGGTTTCGATGGATCAGATTCAATTCCAAGGAAAGCCGAACCGATCGATTGATTAGGTTAGCGTCTCGTTTTGAAGCCACATTGAGGTTCGTGGGTATAAACCTCCTAAATCTGAACCAGTGTCGAAAGGCGAAGACGGCATTTGGGCAAACAACCAAACTTCACAACAACGGTTTTATGTTTTACCTCAACGGATTCAGCGTGCACCAAGCTTGCGTTAATAGGTCTTCGATAGAATCGGAAATGGATGACCTTCGGGCCCGAAGCAGAAGTTTTGCCACTACGCCAATGCGGCGCTAAATTGCGATCAGGAGAAAGAGTGAAGCGGCGTTTACACTGGGATAATTGCTTTCCGTAATAGGAGGCACGTGACTCCAACATAACTCGTCAGACATAAAAAAAAAAAAAAAAAAAAAACAGGGATTGCGGTAAGTCGTTGCACAGTCCACATTCCATTGTTCCAATGGTCTGTGAATGCATGTGTCCTTGACACCAAGTTCTGTTGAGGTCACATAGCCCATTTGGGATAGCAATTTTACGCAGTATAAAGGGTAATGAAACTTTTGAGATCCAAAGTAAGCTAATTTTTGGCCAAACCAAGAAAAATTATATGCTATGAGTTTTGGATACTGATGTTATTCACACAGTGGCTCTCCATTGGTGACCCCTACACAGTTTACTGCAAAGATTTTCAAAAATCGCAGTTATATACTGAAAATAATGGAACAAAACTATAGTATTGACATATATAATACATTTGACATCAATTAGCACGGCAGAAATGCATTTTTTACTGTATAAGATGGACATTTAAAATATTCAAATATCTGAGCAGGGATGATTGTGACCGTATTTTAAAAGCATGGAAAACTACCATGAGTAAAAATCAGACTTTCAAATAATTCAAGGTATAAATACTAATGCAAACACGCATTTCAAACCATTTATTTAGTAAAGCAAAATTTTTTTTAAAAATAAAAAAAACTGATTTGTACTTTAATGCATCATTTCATAGAGTTGCTTACCTTTCCTGTTTCTCAACATCAATAAATAAATAAAAATTGCTAGCTTTTTTTTTTATGGGTGTTTACTAGCAATTGCTAATGGAAAGTAATCATGGAATGTAAGAAATTTGGTTCAGTTGCCCAGTTATTCAATAAATTATCCCTAAAATATTTACCATGAGTAAAAACCCTGTCACTATGGTTTTGGGAGAGAGCCTTTTAGCCTAAAAACTATACAAGTGTTTTTTTTAAAGAGAATAAATAATATTTCATAATCTACACATTATTTAAATTATCAATATCTATGGATATTTTACATTTTCTACAGTATATCAATCATGTGATTAATCTTTAATAATATATTTTCTTTTAAACAATATTTGAGAGAGATAAAGGGTGCATTTAATAATCCAGATTTGAGAAAAGAAAAAAATACCCTGTATATCAGGATCACTTTGTTTGAGCAAATTATTTTCCATTAAATTCTTTTTCAGAAGTAAGTTAGTTTTGAACTAGGTTAACTTCCCCAAACATTTTCAAATCTTGAACCATTAACATATTTTAAATTACTGAATAATTTTCTAAAACATTATTGGGAAGAAACAGAATTATATATATATATATATATACACTATATGCCCAAAAGTATCCGGACACTTGCAGATTTTCACATTTTTAGAATTTCTCCGGAATGGTTTAACTGACTGCCTTTAAACTTCGGACATGTAAAGAATAGACAATAACTCACATTTTACATTGAAGATTCTATTCTGAAGGTAATTAGGGGACCGTCTACAAACTAATGAAGACAAAAACGTTTTTGGCCCACCCCGCTTCACAGAATACTGATAACCAGATGAAATTTTCAGAAATGGTAATGTTTAATGTGCATAATATTTACAGGAATTTTCGTAAACTCAGCACAAATATTTGGGAAGATATAAAGGCTTTCTTAAAAAGTCTCAAATTTTCCCACCTGTTTTTTGCTTATAGCATGCAGAGTTTTCTGTTATATTGTACGAAACTTACAGAAAAGATGACAATATGTTAGAGAAGCATTTTGTAAAAATTTAGAAAAGAAGATTGGAATATTACAGGAATTAGGAGCATTTTTAGTAAATAATGTTTTACTGCGCATGCGCGAAACATAGTGCAATTTTTCTTTCACAACTTTAAAGCCAGGTATACAGGGCAACTTATATAAAAAAATTGAGTACAATGTCATTAGTATTCAGAAAGATATCGGCATTACAACGAGCAGAATTTTAGCTCCTGTCGAAGAGAAGCTAAAAGATGAGGGGTTGTACACAAATTGATATTTTTAAAACTTGTATCCTTAAATAGTTATATTGAATTGTATAGTGGTTAGAATTTGCTGCATACCAATGAACACTTATTAACTACGTGCATAACTTAAATTCCAGCTAATTAGGCACTATAAAAAACAAAAATTTTATTACTTTAATTATATTATTTACATGATTATTAACAAGTTACATATTACAATTTTACGGCCAAACGATATTTTTTAAATATATTTCTTTTATAGTGAAATGATTTTTTATCTAATTAGTTTCTTTTCTTAAAATATTTTAATAATTCTACATACATATATATTTTTATTCGTTACGAATATTAGATGTGTTCATGGGTATTCAGCAAATTCTAACCACTATACAAAATTCAATATAACTATTTAAAGATACAAGTTTTAAAAATATCAATTTGTGTACAACCCCTCATCTTTTAGCTTCTCTTCAACAGGAGCTAAAATTCTGCTCGTTGTAATGCCGATATCTTTCTGAATACTAATGATATTGTAATGAATTTTTTTATATAAGTTGCCCTGTATACCTGGCTTTAAAGTTGTGAAAAAAAAATTGCACTATGTTTCGCGCATGCACAGTAAAACATTATTTACTAAAAATGCTTCTAATTCCTGTAATATTCCAATATTCTTTCCCAAATTTTTAAAAAATGCTTCTCTAACATATTGTCATCTTTTCTGTAAGTTTCGTATAATATAACAGAAAACTCTGCATGTTATAAGCGAAAAACAGGTCGGAAAATTTGAGATTTTTTAAGAAAGCCTTCATATCTTCCCAAATATTTGTGCTGAGTTTACGAAAATTCCTGTAAATATTATGCACATTAAACATTACCATTTCTGAAAATTTCATCTGGTTATCAGCATTCTGTGAAGCGGGGTAGGCAAAAAACGTTTTTATCTTCATCAGTTTGTAGACGGTCCCCTAATTGCCCTCAGGACCGAATCTTCAATGTAAAATGCGAGTTATTGTCTATTCTTTACATGTCCGAAGTTTAAAGACAGTCAGTTAAACAATATCGGAGAAATTCTAAAAAATGTGAAAATCTGCAAGTGTCCGGATACTTTTTGGCATATAGTGTATATAAAAGGACAGACAAAAAGAAAGGGGAAATTTTATATACATTCTAATTTCAGCCTCTTAAATTTTTTTCACCATCTCGTAATCGAAATTATGCTCAGTGAACAAGCAAGATTTTAAAAAATGCTTACCGGACAATAGAAATATTGGAAATCTTGCACTGTGTAAGATACTGATTCCTAATTGATACTGATAAATATTATTCATGATAATATGTATCTTATACTGAACAAAGAAAGTATTTTTATTTAATATGAAGGGGTAGTCATGTTTCTACCGCCATCAAGTGCTCTTCTTGTCATATAGATCTGGATAAATGTTTCTTCAGTTAAGAAATTAAATAAATACATCCATAAAAGACATATGATACCATGATTCCATTGAAAATCATTTATTTATAAACAATCTTCAATAACTTTACACTTCCTATTTGACTATAATAAGATACTTAAATTCTTATCTTATTGAATGTGTCATGCAATAAGTATTTGCTTTTTAGATTAATAAAAATATTAATGAAATAATATCTTATACAGATACTGTTCAAAAATTTTTTGATAATTTCATTTCAATTATTTAAGATCATTAAACAAGTACGACTGATATTCCATTTTCAGATGTTTAAGAGAAATTTCAAATAAATTTTTATTTTTAAAAATTTCTGGTTATTTTTAAAAATCCCAAAACAAAACGACTATATCTTTAAATAATTTTAACCTCTTCTTAATTTTTCATAATTCCATGGGCAGATAGAAGTAGCATTAAAATTTAACACCTAAAGAACATCTTTTATAATGCTTTTCTTCACATTATAAAGTATATTTCAGAGGAAAACAGCAAGATCAACTAATTATATCAAGGATTCTTGAACTGTTTTCATTCACAATCCAATTATTTTGCAGAGAGAGAAAAAAAAGAAAACTTTATGATCTCATTTCCCTCTGAAAAATTTTGCTCCGATCTGAAAGTTAGAGGGAATAATTAAGAAAATGAAATATTAAATAAAGACAACTCAAAAGAAATTGAATTACAAATGACTATTTAGAAAATTCCAATGAAATATTTAAAGTCTATTTTATTTTTTTAGTTATTTCCATGGTCACATATTGAAGAATCTGAAAAAAAGGCCATTTGATAGTTTTTGGAACTCCTGTAATTTTTTTTTCTGTGTAATGTCACTTGGGGCCACAATTAACAGTTTAAGAATCTCTAAACTATATACTTAAAAATGAAATACATTAATTTGGTTCATTACAATAACTTCAAGTACAAAATAATAATGTAAATCACATAAAAAATGCAAATATTTTTCACAGAACAGTTATAAAACTTTATTAATAATAAGGATGACATTTTTACAGTCACATGAAATATATAATTAAAACAATTCTGTTTTTCTGGAGCAAATTAGCAAACTTAAAGACTAGAAAAAAATAGCATATATATTTAAAAAATATTTCCAAGGTTCTATGAGAAGAAAATTGAGCTACAAAAACAATCAGTCACTAGAAATATCTGTCAAAAAATAAAATACTATTATGACTAAACATAATAAAATAAAAACAAGTTTCACAATCAGCAAAAAATTATAATCCAATATTTTTTATATATTATTCTTTAGAAAACTAAGGCATAACTTTTTGTACAGTATAAATGCTTGTTTTAAAAAAATGCTATTCAAAGTAAATAAAATTTAATTTCAAAATAAAGCTAAACATTACACTCCAAAGCAAATGATAAAAAGCTTCGTTAAATACGTGTTAAACAAAAAATATGCAAAATATCAATACATAAATGAAAACTACTCTGGTACGACAAAGATATAATTATCAGTTTTTTTGGTTATATCAAAATTAGACCTGTCTTTTCATTCAAAGCAATGACAGTACATTAACACATAAAATACAATTCAAAGAAATGTTTCACATAACAAAATATTTAAAAGGCAATATTAAGAAATATTCCTGAAACACTTATGATTAGTTATGATAAACGTATACGAGAGAAAATTCATAAAATTTATTATTAATATGAAACAGTCCATTGCACTACAAATATAGAATAACACACAGACAACATGCATTAAATACATATAAAAAATTCTTAAGTATAAATCACATTATTTGAGAAAAGACAAAAACATAAAATATGAAGATTCAAATTTCAAGCATAAAATACATATACAGCTAGCTTAAGGTCAAACAGCACTATCTCAAATACTTTAGAATTGCAGATAGTATTGTTTGACATTAAAACACAGATATACAAAACAGAAACACTCATAAATAAAAGAGTTAAATGCTTAGAACATTAGTATATGGCACTTCAAATGTCAAATTTGAATGAAATGATGCTATGAGCTTATCTTTTCCAATACTTGAAAGTTAACAGAAGCATGCATAACAATCATAAATATTAATGAAATATTGCACTTTTGACTACAATATTAAATTCTTTGGCTTAAAGCAATTCAATAACAAACACACAGAACACAAAAAAAGAGAGCATTAAACATTCAATAATGAGCACATTGATAAATATTATAGTAGAAGGACTAACATATTTGACTTAAGGTTTTTTCTGTAATAAAAAGCCAAATTTATTACAGAAACAAAATCACAGCAAGATTTAAGTATATAACCTTAAGAGTAAAGGTCACAAATCTTTTTGTACATTAAATCATAAAAACTAAGCAAATTCAAAACATTCAGGAAAATAAAAGAAAAAACTCAATCTATTTGTAAATGTCTGATGAAATAAAATGGATCAACATAAATGATTAAAAAAATCATTGTAATTAAAAATTAACGGAGCTTACATTTTCAAAAATCATTCCATAAAAGTTGAATATTTACACAGAGAAGTTTGTTAATGGAGGAAGGAAACTAAAAAAACCATAAATACTAATAGTTACTGTAAAAAAATAATTTTAGGATAAACTCAAAAGCCATCTGAAGGAGTTGTGATAAAAAAAAATTAGCAAAAAAATAAAAGTGAATGTCAATTAACACCATTTGTAAATAATAATAAAAAAAATCATTCTAAAATGCTAAAAATTAATTCAATAATTATAAAATAAGACAAAGAAAGCTACCATAAAAAGAGTAAGTAAAACTGGATAAAAAAATGAATAGAATTAAAGTAATATTGATGTAAATATGAAAAATAATTTATACACATCAAAATGTTTGAGATATACAACCAAGAATGTAGCTGTCGAGACTGAAAAATACCTGTTGCATTTCATTTTATAAGATTTTAAATTTCTGTCAAAAAGTACATAATTAGAATGATAATGAATTACTTTTCTAACTATGAACAATTTTGTTTCCTAAGGGTAAAAGAAAAATCCCATTAATTTATCTAAAAGTAGTCAGACAGCATATAAAAACTGATACCAAGTTTCTAACATAATCAATTTTAACAAAAGGATATTTCTCTTTAAAAAATATAATATTTATACATACAATATTAAATGCATCAATCATTAAATTTAAAGTAAAAATAATTTAAATGAGACTTTCAACTATTTTAAATCTGAAACTGAATTTAAGAAAAATGAATTAAAGAAACAAATGACACAGATTTTTTGATTAACTGTAAAAATTAATTTGAGCAACAAGAAAATTAAATTTTTAGGAAAATAATTTGATTAAATAAAAGCATTTATGAAATTTCAAAACATAAAATTTACTATAAAATACCTAAATTTAAGAAAATAAATCTACATACTAGAAATAAAATTTGGCTTTTAAGCATATCACTCTATTTTGACACCAATACACTCGCATGCAAGTAAAATGTGAAAATTTACTTTTTTTAAAAAAGCAGAAAAAAATATTCACAATAGATTATGTATTCTTATGGCAATTTATGACAAGAATTTCACAGTTTTTACATAGAATTAAATATAAACAGTACTATTTTTATAAACAACACACAAAATCGGAAACAAATCTAGGACAGCTTAAAAGACTTGCCAATATTTATAATAAGCAACAGGGTAACACCTTATTCAGGATACTATAAAAAAAAGGAGCATTCACTCTGAATAAATGCTGCATAATCAAATAACAAACCTCAAAGCTTCACTAACTTAATATATACAAATGTAGAATATTGTTAGCTATCAGAAATTTCATGATTTTAATTACTTGATACGGTAATGTTTCACTCCCCCCCCATTAAAATCAATACTTCTTCTTAAAACAATGAATTACCATAAATATAATTACTCCACAACTGATAATCCTTGTATGATAGAGGAAAATCTTGTGAGCTTTCTAGGTGTTAAATCTGTAGGGTAATTTTTCAGCATGTTTAACTGGGACATACTTTAACAAAACTGCAACACATGATGTTAATAGGGTCAGATTTCCCAAATGGCCAACTTAGGCCATGGTCTAATGCACAGCCTTGATACCTGGTGCATATACAGAAGAAATAACAACCAAATATTTACGAATTTTTTTATTATTATTTTGAAAAGACTATATAAAATAATGTTGTTTTTTAAAGTTTACATTCGTTACATTAAATATATCGAGGGATACATTTTTTGTCTTCTGTGGACTCTTGCATTTCATTGTACTGAAACAGATTTAATAATATGTGTCCACTTCAATGAAGCTTCTGGCCTATTAATGGACAAAAGCACGAACAAAGAAGTTTCAGTAGGCAATTCAGATGATTGAAAGAAATTTGCTGGAGTATTTTGTAGATGTTAATGTTGTGTTATTTCATAAGTAGTGTAGTTTTGAATAAAAAATTTAATATGTTTTGAAATTATAAAGATGGCATTAAATGCTTATATGTTTCAAACATAAACTATTGCATATTAAATTGAAAATTATGCATTAACTTTCTTGAGAGGATGGCCCAGAATATGCTTTGGCCTAGCACATAGAAATGTGTAAATCCAACCGTGAAAGTTAACCAGGAATTAAACAGGAATGTGTATTTTATACATATGAGATATTTAATAATGAAGAATGGTACTTTCAGCGAAATGGAGCATCGCCAAAATACTATCCCCATACAAGAGCATATATTGATGGAATTCTGATGAATAGATCTCATCCAGAAGTATTTCTTGCCATTCACTTCACAGACAAGCTGTATATTTTGGAACGCGAGAAGAAAAAAGCGATAAAAATCGGAAATGAGCCAAATGGTTCGCCATGGTTGGAATTCCGCCAGGACTGAAATCGGAGCGAAAAATCAGAAGGGACCCTGAAAAAGGCTAGCGAAAAGAACAATGCCTAGCGTAGATTGAAGCCTCGCTTCGAGGGTAGCATAAATTAAAATATGCTGTCTGGGGAAAATTGAAGAGCGCTCCCCCTACTTTCATTCAGAGTTAGCGTCCTTTTAAATACAAGTGAATGGCGTGCCTGTATTTTTCGATTAAATTGGGTAGGCAAAAAAACTGGGCTTAGGACAAATGGCATGCCTATACTTCAAGTGAATGGGCGGCTTAAGGATAGAAACAAAATGTTTATAACTCAAAAGCAACTATGATAAACAGGCTCAGAGGATCCATTGAAAGAGAATGCATCCAAATGATAAGCAAAATGCCACTTGCAACTCCATCAAAAAGATTTCATGAGCAGGGCATGGACAATAAGGGTTAACACTCTGAACACTTCTGATAACTGATAAAATTAAACATTTGAATACATAATACCGTAAATACTTTTATTTATGGTATTAACTGCTTATGCAATAAATTATTCAGTGTAAATGCATTTATTTAGGACAACCTGCATAAAACCTGCAACCTGCCTGCCTAAGTCACAAAGGCATAACTGAAAATAACAAATACAAGTAATCTATTCAAAAATGAACAAAATTACTGCCTTCATCACAACATGAATGCCCAATTTCAATGGTTTCAGAGTTTTAATTCACAGATGAATAAAATTTAAATCATTTAGTTATATGTAACCGCTAGTTAAAAAAAAAAAAAAAAGCCTTTTTAAAACCAAATTTTAAAAATTCTGTAAATATGGCAATAATGATTTGACCATTTATTGTAAATCTTTAAAGCATTCATAAAGTAACAGTAGATAGTTTGTTAATTTAACAAGCCAATAAAAAAGAGTATTTTTGAAAGGGGGGTAGCAGTTTTTCGCATATTACTAAACTACAGCTACAGAGAAACTAGAATGTATCAATTCTTTATCTTCTAAAACATATTTTTTAATAAAAAAAAGTGCTTATTGAACAATATATCTACAAGGAACATAGAGACTAATAATTGTCAAAATTCTTTCATTTACTATTCCAACGTTTTGAGCTATCCACTGGACGCTACTCACTGACTAAAAGTAATACAAGCATGCCCCTTCCTTCAGAAATTAAGTTAATATTTAGAAAATGGACATCTACTTTAGAATAAAGAAAAGAAGCAAAAGGCCACTTATTTTGAAATGAAGGCAGTATTCAACACATGGTGAGCCAGCGCTGCTGTGTATAAAATAACATGTGTAGCCAACAAAAATTAGTTTTATCAAAGAATCCAACAAATATAAATGGTATGGAAAAAAAGTTTATTAAATATATTAAATGGGATAATGAAATATGCAGAAAGATGGTAAAGGTGCTTATGTAGCACTGATATTGATATTTAAAAATAGAAATAAATATGGAAATGTTTAGTTTGCTTCAAAAGAAAAGAATAAAAAAGTCATTATTTATTTTTCTTACAAATTTCATTTTAGTAAATATCACCACAACCAATACTATCGACCAATAAAATATGGTTAAAGCTTAATTTTACTGTCCCAGCTGACAATGTGTCAATAAGAAGCATTATGAAAGAAAATTTAAATAATTGTTTTGGCTTTGGTTAGTTTCTAAATGAACTAAAACAAAAATAGCAAATTTAATAGAGCACGAGCAAATTTCTTTTAAAAATAAAGGCAATAATAAATGATTGGTGTTTTAATTTCTTATTTATAGTTCAGAACATATGAAATTCTATACCTTTAATTTCCAATAAGTCCTCATCATTTTAAATAGATAATATCATTTTTTTAAAACTTATAATAACAAAAAATTCACCATTGATTTATTCCAAGAATAAAGTATATAATCCTAAGTTTTTAGAAAATGCTTTTAGCTTAAATATATATATATATATATCATATACCTTACATAAACCAAGCATGTAAAAGTGCTAGAAAGAAAGAAAGAAAAAATAAAACACAATTTAATCACATTTATCTAAAGAAAAGTAGTCATAGCCAAATAAGCTTTCATAAAAACTCTAATATGCTTGTTTTTAAGCAAACTGTCAGATTATTATAAAATACAGTCTATCAGAGATTATATTTTAAGCAGGTATATAAATGTTAACATTTATTATTATTCATAATTTAAACAAAAAAGATGAAAGAAAAAAATGATATCAGATCTATTTACTAAGTATTCTTACATGAGATGCATTAGAATATTCTCAGCAGGAACTATGTTCAATAACATTTCCGAGAAGAATCTGGATACTTTTCCTTCAATTCTACTTTAAATTGGCGAAACAAAACTCGGTTTCGGTCTTGGTCAACTTCTTTGTCTTTGTGAAAAGAATTTGGAGTTTTTAGACCCCGATGCACTATGAAAGCATTGTTTAAGACTGAAAATTTGTACCCTGCAACATGTAATTCACAAACCTGAAAAAATAGGAAAAAAAGGAAGAGTTTATAATTCAAAAACACAAACTACGATTTTTTAAAAAAATGAAATATCATATTGTAAACATAACTTTATACTGAAAAGCAATTTTCTGAGTTACTTAATCATTGACAATTTTGAATTGATGTAGTTTTGAAAAATTACTGCATCTGTAAATATATCCAAAACTTCAAAAAGAATTATATCTTTTTATTCTCATACAAAATTCTTAACAATATAGATGCTAATAAACAACAACAAAAAGGGTGTAAAATAATGCAACTTTTAAAGTAATGAAAAAAAATGAGAAAACAATAAAAAATGTACACTATATAACAATAGTAACTCACTTATAACAGTGACTTAGTAGAAAAAGACTAATCGTCAGTTTTACTCTGTTTGAGTAAAAGTTGATTTGGTGTTTTTAATTTTTTCTAATTATTATTACAGATTACAAAAACAAAAATCTCATATTTGGATAACAAAACAATCAACTAAGAAAATGATAGTGGCTCTTTCTTCCTTTATTGTTCTCTTTGATTTAAAATATCATAAAAGTAAAATCAAGAAATTTCTACATTGACATTTTTTTTTTACTAAGGTACAGATACATAATCGGTTTTCTTTGGTGCACTAGACCAAAACTATGTTACATGTGATATTATGTCACTATATTAAAAAACGATACCAATAACAACATGACAAAGTATTAAGAAATTTTTTCAGTGGGAAATTAGTTATTAGCATCATTTACATTAATGGGTACAATGGGTAATAGCAGGACTAAAAGTATTCAACTTCTTTCTCATATCTTTCAGAATATTGCTCAACAGAAGCAACAACTCTTTCACATAAGCATATATATAAATAATGGTTTCCATAGATATTTCTCAAGGCTAATTTTAAGCCTCCCATCTATTAGTTCATATGAATATAAAGTAATTAATTACATTCTGCAGTAAAATTACAAAATTCTAAACGCATGCCAGATTACATTTTTTTCTTAACCCTTAAAAGTCTGATGTTTTAAAAATTTATTCTAAAATGTTTTTTGACTTTCATTTCTTGAATAAAACATACGAAAATACTTTTAAAAGTCCTATTTTGTTTCAGTATGGTTTTATGGCTAAAAAACAGTTTATTACAAAACTGACAATACTGGCCTTTATTTCAGAAAAACTTTTCTTTGATAAAATACTATAATGTCAAACACAGATGAATTTTAATAAATAATAACATGGACAAGGAATTTCCTTCAACATTGTAGAATAAAATATGGTATTCTCGAGTGTACAAACAACGCTAAAAAGATGCAACCTCAAGTGAAAAACATCAATTTATTTATATTTTTTTAACAGCACTCTGGCTATCATCTACATGTTGTAAATTGATTTAATAACAATTTCAGCATTTATCCTATTGGCAGCAACAGGCATTAGAGCTTCTGTCTTATTCTCAAGATTTTTGAAAACAAAATTGGGTATGTTGCTTAAAGGCAACACTTGGCCTGTAAGGAATAACGAATCGCTGTGGCAAGACGCTCTTTGATACGTATCTAGGAGAGAGCATCTTTCTTCTCCTTCTTCACCTTTCCTTCTACTAAGTACAGCGATCATGCTGTCAATGTCTTCCTCAGAGACGACGAGCATGCTCACCATAGGGGCCGTTCAAATATTACGTAAGCATGTTTTTGGTATTTTTTGACCCCCCCTCCCCCCTTGTCAGCAAAAATAAGCAAATCGCAAACCCACTCATATAATTACGTAAGCAAACTGCTAAAACTAATAGTTTCTGAATGAATTGATTGACAAAGAAAATTTTTATGTCACTTTAAAGAGCAAAAAAGTATCTTTCCAATGATACCAGTTTTATTATCGCAGAAAATGTTATATATTTTTTATAAATTTTTAAAGTCATTGGAATTTTAAGGTCGCTGGTTGCGAGAGTAGAAATTGATGTAGGGGGCGTAGTAGCTGTAATGGCTGCATGTATCTTCAAAACGAAATTATTATTGATGTAATAGCTTTGGCAGTACATATACTAAAATTGGAACGATATAAAGAAGATTAGCATGGTCCCTTTGGAAGAATGGCACGTAAAATGGTGAAGCATTCCACATTTTTAACACTGATCTGAGACATGCGCTTAAGCTCCTAGCCTTAAAGAGTTTATTCTAAACTAATATTAGCCAAAAGAATTCTTTGAAAATCTCCCTAATATTAAAAATCATTTCATGTAAATTGTAAGTACTCCAGATCAATTTTATATAAATAATTCCTCTCTTTTTAGCATTCTTTGCCCTCCCCTTATTTTTCCCTACACCCCATGACAACTGCTTCAAATGTTTCCTCCCACGGACTGGTTAGCACAATGGGTTAGACATGTTTCTCCCACCCTTTCACCTTGGGTTCGAGTCTTGCCTGAATTTTTCCTTCGTCAGTGTGAACAAATACTTCGTTATCTTTTCTCCCTTTTTTGCATACCTAAAAGGAAACATTAGATTTAAATTCTTCCAATACTCTCATTTAACTTTCGCTTATTTTATTTTATATTATTTTTTCAGCAATTTTTAAAGATTTCTTTTGAGTTTTAAAATTCTATAATCTAAATATTTCTCAAATTTTACAAAATTTTTCTCCACAATGTTATTATCGGCAATTACTTAAGCCTAATAGATAGCTTTAGAATGGTAAATTTGGTTTTATTTTATTCATTATAGTCATTGGCTTTAATCTTAATTATAATCTTGGCTGTACACTGTTGAATGGTGATGTGTGTTTTTATATTTTATTTTGCTCCGCAGAGAGAATAACTATTATCCAAACATATATGCCTGTTTTAGTTCATTTTTTATCATTTACTATTAATTGACAATTTGTGCTTTTATAGTTTGTAGATATTCAATTTCTTAGTGTGTGTTTGTTGTTTTGTTATGCACAGAATAATTATTCAAGATTTGTTTTCTTTTCATGCATTTCAACTCAATATTTTTTTATTTATAAATTATTGTTTTTATTAACTAGATTTAAATGCTTATCATGAATTTAGTTTTGTGTTTCATAAAATGTACTCAAATCTCTTTTTTTTTTTACAGAAAAAACTTTAATTATTTTGAGTTTTAATTAGTTTTAATATGTAAATTATTTTTAGCTGAGAAATTTAATTATTGTATTTGAAATTTTTCATTACTTATTATCTTTTCCATTTTTTAAAGAATCTTTTTACTTATCATTTTTTAATACTTAAATACAAGGGATTAACTCAAAGATCATTATATGCAAAAATATTCTGTCCATTTTCGTTTTGTGTATAAAGAATTAAAATTCAGTTATATTAATTAACCTGTTCGCTGTTTGTGTTTTTAAATTCATTTCTTTGTCCTTATTGCAATTATTGCTTTCAGCTTACAAAAATTGAAATGTTGAAAATGTCAGCTTTAATACTATTAATACAAGATTGGTGAACCAGCTGGTCGCTGTAGGCGGCTATTATTAAATAAACATTAAATTTACACTAATTTGCAGAAAGAGATAAAACAAATAAAGCTGCTTTCCATTCAGTTCTACTAACACTATACAGACAACTGGAATGCAGTTGTCAACAATTTTAAACATTTTAGAAAAAAAGAAAACAGAAACAGAAGTTAAAAAAAAATCTCTAGATCTGACTTTTGAAAAATCCAAAATAATTGTTTTGGGCTAACTTACAAAAAACAATCTCAAAGAGTGCTTGTATTAAATCACTAGCAGTGTAATGCAACTTAACACCCTAGGCATTTTACTTTTCAAAAGTAACGGATTATTTTTGTTATATAAGATACAAAAGGTACTATTTCTTCAGCAGGACCTCAATTATTGCCAAGCTTGAATATTCGTACTACTTTTTCTTGCACCAACAAAGAAACACAAAGAAGTTTAATGTTGGTGATCAGATTTGGCAGGGTTTTGTCTGTGGCCATGCTATAGGGATAGTGCCAATAAAAATGAATTGTCGATAGCAGACACCAGACAAGTCAATTTTTTTCAAAATTGTGTTTAAGCTCTTTTTACATTTTAAAAAGGTATTTACATAATGATTGTTAAAATTACACGAATCAAGTAAAGTGGTATATAAAATTGACAGGGGAAAAAAATTAATAATTGATTTAAAAAAAAAAATTAAAAGCTTGCAGCATTTTGATATTATTGACTCATGTGGTTTCTGTAATCAACGATTCAAATATACTGAGAATTAGCTCTGATTGTATATTGAAAAACAAATACATTAAGAATAGCTTTCAGATAAATAAAATAAATTATCAGTAAAATAGAATTAATGATGTTAACACCCATTTTGACAAATTGATCAACATACTTGACTAATCCTATTGAAACCATATTGTCGAAATCTTTCATCATAGAGAGGAACATTATTTCGTCCTATGTAAAATGGCTCCCAAGGATCTCTCCACAAGACTTCAAACAGAACATCTAATTTCTTTGAAGGTGGTTCCTTCTGCCAAGCTTCGTAATCTGTATGTTTCTGGCATTTCCAACAAAGTTCAAAATAAAAGGGTCTAGCTTCCATTGCTTCAACCTGTTGAAGCAATGCAGATTTGGTTCGAGGTATGGCACCATCTTCTTTGACTTCAAATGCTGGCACAACATAAACAGTTTTGTCATCTTTATTGGAATCCGAGAAAAGTTTTTTCTCTTTAGCAAACTGCAAAAAGTCACTATGTAGGTTCTCACTTGGCACCATATCGATATCTATCATGAAAACAAATTCTGTAAGCGCACTTCTTCTTGCCACATTTCTTAATAAGTTGTTTGGATATGCTACACCCAAAGCGTAATTCTTGCCTAAGCTAATTTTTTGCAAATTGTTAGATAAAAAGTCACAGGAATTAACATTCGGATAGGAAGAAGGCAAAGCATTATTTGTAGGTCCATTTAAAGGATAAACCAAATGGAAGCTTGTATTATACCTGATATTCTGATAGCACCGTCTAAGGTGTAAAATAGTTTCAACTGCCAGTGGAACATCTTCAGTTAAGCTGAAGACCGCAACTGAAATGGGCCCTTGCCAAGCTGATGAAAGCAGATCTAAGTTATGAAGACCATTGATGGTTGTTTGAGTAGCAAGAGTGAGATCATGTTTTGGATGATTACGATTTTTCATGAGTTCCCCAGTAATGAGATAATTTATGATGTGGAATTCACCTGAAGAGTCCAGAACACTGCTTTGGTGAATTGATCGCATCATGTTAGCCCTGTCTTTTTGGATTTCAGTTTCATGATATACACGAGCATTTGATTCCCAACCTCTGGATGTGGCTTCTCTTTGGCGATGCTGATTTTTACGAGCTTCCAGTCTACTTAGCAAAGTCATATGTATTACCTAAGAAAAGAAATTCAGATTAAATAACTACAGAATGAAAAATCGCAATGTTATCACAATTTCACATAATAATACCGTTCTAATTACAGAACAACAATGAAATGAACACACTTACTTGGTACATGCATTTAACCTTTTAACAGTTTTGCCCAAACTCTACTGGTACATCAAATTAGGTCATTTTTAAACTTATAACCTAAAATTAAGTCATTCACAAAAATTATAAGGACTTGCAGTTGAATCAATACTACAACAAAACCCTAAGATGGGGGAAGGGATCATCTAATCAGATAGTACAAAAAAAACTACATTGCTAAGGGGTTAAAAATATGCTGTAAATAAACAAAATAAATAAAATCATTGGAAAGAAAATTTGTGCATCTTTCTCATTACTGTTCACTATTTCTTCATAAGTGGTTTTCGTTAGTAATTTATAACATTATTGAATACCTAGAAAATAATACCAGAAAGAAAAATTAAATTAAAATGAAAATATCAATTTCATGACAGTCTTATTTCATATAAAAGAAATAGATTATCAAAAACACCATTTTTAATGACCAAAAGGGTAAAAATTTATTTCACCAATTTCTAAAATAACAAAAAATAATATCCCAGTTTATTATATTCTTTCTCAGATATCTGACATTTCTTTCTTTCCAGTTCTTACCACTCAAGGCAGGGTCGGATTTATACATTTCTACTCCCTAGGCTAAAGAACTCAGTTCTATGCCCTCTCCCTTTCTACACATATCACAACTATGGAGATAGGCAATGTAAATGCGCCACCAGTTTATTTAATGAGTATGGATGTGCTTAAAAACAGTATTTTATATGAATAAAATAATACTGAAATTTGTAAATATTTTATTGTAATTTCTAGTTTATTTATGCCCTTTGATTGTTGCAGAATAAGCCATGACCTAGGTTGGCCCTATGGGAAATCTGGCTCTGATTCAAGGTTCAACGTCATGCATTTTTACTAACTCGCTATAAAAGATTTCAAAAAATAAATAAATAAATAACTACAGCAATATAACATCAAAAGCACTAATTCGAGTTTTTCTCCTTTTTGAGGAAACTAAATGAGAGATACATAACTAATTCAGAATAACATCTATTTCTCTCTGCATCACTTTATGGATTGTTGATCCGAGTTGATAACAGGATTGAAAAGGTCATAAAAAAAATTGAAATTGATCGTGAAACTTTATATGTATATTTCCCCAAAAAAATTTCACATACAGATATAGTGTCAATTTTTCAGGGTGGTCAAATCAAATTGAAGATTTTTATTGACAGCAGGCAAATGTAAATAGGGAATTATCAGGCTTTCAAACTTTAGATTTAAACAGCACTGCCTACATATAACAACTCAAGCTTTATTCAATACTGCTTGAATTTGAGAAGTAAATAATGTAATATGAAAAGGAAAACAAGGTTCTTTTATTACAATGGGCATATGTTGATATTCTCTGTTTCACTATCCTGCTTGTATTTTGCACATCAAAGTTTAAAATATTCTGTTCATTATTCTCCGGCAATTAATTTCCTTCAAATTATGATGGACATAGTAACTATAATACGATCTTATCATTTACGCAGTGGATAAGAATGTTCAAGGATTAGTAAAGTATCAATAAATGGCATCACAGGCAAAAAAGTCTTGCAGCAACAGTGACCTGCAATCTTTACAAGAGAGAACACTACCCTATGCCCCTGTGCCTTTTAGCCATTACAGCTACTTAACAGTTTCGGTGGACATATGACGATTTAAAAAGATGCCAACAGCATGCAGTGTTCCTAGGTTGTCACTCTCCCAAGTACTGACTACTTAACTGTGGTGATCAGACAAGAACCAGTGCTTTCAGCATGGTATGGCCGTTGGTTTTTTACAAGACAGTGTGGCTTAGCTTAAAATAGTTCTATAAACATAAGGACCATTTTGGGATGGCCCTCAGAATTTTGGACTATGGTCAGACGAAGAGGACAAGACCTGAGCCACCAGCCCTTTGCCAAACTTACATGCCACATCAGTGGTAGGACATTTAACCTTTGATGTCAGATTCAAAGTGCCTCAGGCCCACACACACATAGCATATCTTTGGTGGAATCAGGTTTCCAACCTGAAACCCTTAACTACCATCAGTGTGATATTGTGTCAGGACACAAGGTGCTCTTATAATGGAGATTTTTTTGATCATGTGTATAGAAATGTGTGATCTGCAATACCTAAATTACACTCTCACTTGACACCCTGTCTTATTAATGCAGTAGAACCCGGGAATCCTAAATTTTAGATAATCCAAACACCTTTTACCTTTCTGAAAACTTTTTACTGAAAAATGAAGGAAAAATAACAATTAGGAATCAGAAACAAAGCTAAAGTTTATTTCTTACTTAAAAGAAGCATCCAAATTGGTCTTTATGAATGAACACAGAACCTTAATTAATAGAAACAAACGCAGATATCTTCTTTTTACCCTAAACTTGTTTGCCACTATACCGTGAGAATTGCTGCATACTCTTTTTGTACACCTTCACGGAGCACCCAGAATCAATACTCTACTGCATTTGGTATATCAAGAATATATTAATGAATTTCCCAGAATCCGAACAAAGGTCAGCCCCAATTAGTTTGGACTACTGTATTACAGATCACTACCACTACAAACACAATCTCATGTTGCCAATCTCTGGAACTAGTGCTAGCAATGTTAGATATACCTATGCATGTTTCAACAGCATGCATAGGTATATGATTCATTTATTTCAAATAACAAGACAACGATAGTATTATGGAATAAATTTTCAAAATGTTATGAAACTCTGGTGACTGAGTAGCTCTTTATTATTTTAAATACATTAATAAGACTCTTTGTTATTAAATATATGAAAATTGCAAAATACAATCATTTATAAACCAATATAAAGCCAAATAATTACTTCTCTCTATATATTTTTAGTATTTTAAAATGAAATAAATTTGATATCAAAATTGGGTCATTCCATATCAAGTGATCCCGAAAAAAAATAATTGATTGCTTGACCATTTTATAATCAAATGATTTTTTGTATGTTGATTCCTACATGATTAGTGAGTCCAAAAAGACTGTTTTTAAATTTTTATCTTTTTCTGAATTCCGATGGCAGCCATTTTTGTTTTACAAAACATGTTGATTTTTGAGTTTGTAAAGGTTTGCATTAACTTATACTACTCAGAACTGGTGAACCCGAGGTTGATAAAACAAAAACCAGTTTATTCAGGAAGATACAGCCTTTATTATCTCCAGTACACATTTAAGGAAAATTGTATCCCAAATAGCAAAAATCAGCTTAAAAGTTTGACTTTAAAAATGACAAATTTTCAATTTTCGAAGGCACATAATTCCCAAAAGGAATCTATTCTCCATATTACGTTTGTGGGGATGCGTAGCTACCTTAATGTACTGTATTTACAAAAAATTTCAACCCTGAGATTTGCTTCCTTTAAGAGTTATGGGCTTTCAAAATCCGAAAATTTCAAAACAATCAAAATTTTGACACCTTATATCTTTGTTGGGGCAAAGTTTAAAAATCTAAAATTTTTACAGATAAACCCTCTATAGTGTATTATACTGCTGTAAAAATTTCATGTTTGATATTTATCTGCAAGTCAAGTTAGAGGGCTTTAAAAATCCCATGAAAAACGCATTTTTTGCTGAAAATGACGGAGCATTAATTTGACTAACTATTATTTTTATCATCAATAAATTATAATATAACCTCAAGTAATATTTGTAATTAAAATTACAATTCAAATTAATGCAAAATATCAAATTAATTCTTATGGTATTTATATTTTCAATTAATGCACAAAATGGTGTATTAATTTTACTTCGTATTTATTCTGTTAAGTTACAACATTATATTATGTCATGCTTCTATTTATAAGATAATCTCTTAAAATGCAGTTGGCCTAATATACTTATTCAACAAACCAATGCAAGTCTCCAGCGACCGTACACTAACCAAATATTGACACAAGCAGAAATGTTTGAATTTTGCCAAGAACATTTAAAAGTAATTGCCTTCACTTACATAAAAGATGAAGAAATCATTAAACATCATAACAATAAACTTCTTGACCGATTTGAAAACTCTGTGGCAATTACTGGTACAAGGAGTTTTCATTGTTTTGTTTCTGTGTCAGAGAGTAACCTGAAGTGCTTCATTACTTCACAAGCTACGGAATATGAAATTCATTCCACTACAAAAGCTGTACAAATAACACTTCACACAAGAGATTCTATTGCATGTGTATATGTTGGTCGATTGTGGCTAGCAGATGTGAATGACATTAGTGATATAAATAAAGATGTGCTTGTAACATTTTATCATCCCCACTGGACCAAGGACAGCTTTTAAGAAAGACCACACTTGGGTGCCCACGAACAATGTTTTAAGGAAAATAAGTGCCTTAGAAGTACAACAACTACTGGAAGGACACAACATTTCCTCAAAACTAAGTGAAGAAATATCAAAACTTCTTAATGAATACAAATCAAGGTAGAACGATAAAATACTTTTGTGATTTGTTAGTTGTAAATAATATATCAATACTTTTATTTGAATTTTTAAAGTGTTTTAACAATGGTAACCATAGTAAAAACTGTGTTATAAAATAGTGAATAGAGAAGCCTCAATTATACTGTGGAACCTAAAGTGCCCATGAAACATATTCAAATTTTCCAACTTCATTATACATATAAAGTGTACACAAGCTACTTCATGAAAAAAAAGGTAAGTTTATATCTAATAGGTAATATTAGTTATATCATATTATAATTTATTAATGATAAAAATAATACTTAGTCAAATTTATGCTCCGTCATTTTCGGCAAAAAATACGTTTTTTTATGGGATTTTTAAAGTCCTCTAACTTGACTTGTAGATAAATATCAAACATGAAATTTTTATAGCTATATAATACACTATAGAGGGGTTATCTGTAAAAATTTCAAATTTTTAAACTTTGCCCCAACAAAGATATAAGGTGTCAAAATTTGGATTTTTTTGAAATTTTCGGATTTTGAAAGCCTGTAACTCTTAAAGGAAGCAAATCTCAGGGTTGAAATTTATTGTAAATACAGTACATTAAGGTAGCTACGCATCCCCACAAACATAATATGGAGAATAGATTCCTTTTGGGAATTATATGCCTTCGAAAATTGAAAATTTGTCATTTTTAAAGTCAAACTTTTAAGCTGATTTTTGCTATTTGGGATACAATTTTCCTTAAATGTGTACTGGAGATAATAAAGGCTGTATCTTCCTGAATAAACTGGTTTTTGTTTTATCAACCTCGGGTTCACCAGTTCTGAATAATATAAGTTAACGCAAACCCCTACAAACTCAAAAATCAGCATGTTTTGTACAACAAAAATGGCTGCCATCGGAATTCAGAAAAAGATAAAAATTTAAAAACAGTCTTTTTGGACTCACTAATTATGCAGGAATCAACACACAAAAAATCATTTGATTATAAAATGGTCAAGCAACCAGCTCTGGATCACTTGACATGGAATGACCCAATAAGATAACATAATACTTACTTGAAGAATAGCAATTGTTATGACTAAAAATATGACTGCCTTCTTCCACAAAGCTTGTATCATGTTGCTGCTCATTGAAAACTGCTTTAGTGAGACACATCAGTTGTTTTTGAACAGATTTCTTTTAGGTGATTTTTTAATATTAGTCTGAAAAAATAGAATTTCTTATTTAAAATGTTTATAATTTATAATATCTTTGAACAGTTTAAAGTATAAAGTCTATACATAAATGGGTTTAAGAATAAGGATAAAAAATTTGTGCCATACATTTTTTTTTTTTTTCAGTTGAAAGATTGGTTATTGATATTGATCACCCGTATACAGATTCTTTTGAGAAAATATTGATCTTAGTGATTAAATTCTAATAAAAAAAATGCATACACATTTCTTCTGTTAATTCACAACATACTTCAGGATAACAGGAATGAAATATCTGTAACTTTACTGGTACTAGTTTCTAATAGATACAAGTAGTATTAATAGAACTGATAAGTTTAGATAATAGTTTTAAAAGAATATATTTGCAATAAAATTCTACAGCCAAAACTAGCAAGTAAAAAAAAAAAGACAAACCCTGATATAATCACTAACATAATGAAATGCCATAAAATTAAGGATATTGGTTAAGTAACAAGTAATTCAAGACTACAACAAAACTCAACTGCCAAGTAGTTTTAGTTGTTTTCTATGATTTAAAAAAGATTTGCCAGAGATGGCAATACATATTAAAACTCTTTTTAGTTTATCCCAAAGACAGCAAATGAGGGTTCAGATGAATATAAATCAACAGTAGTCATGCTGAAATCATGCAGAAACAGACACGGTGATGCTAGATACCATGATACAAAAAAAAAAAAAATGCACATTATGCTAGTCAACCGAAAAATTACACTTCTGTCAAGTAGTGAGGAATCAGTTTGGCAATAATCCACAGATATATGTAAATGTCAGCAAGAACATCTCTGTACAGAGTCATTGAAGGACATGCACATAATGTATAAAAAATAAGTACAAAATAATCACAGATATGAGATGCCATTAACTGAAGCTTAAATTTTCCACACAAACCTAACACTTATTGTTCTGAATCCACTCTTATGAATTTATAACCTTTTTATTATGCTGTGGCAGCAGAATTTTTTTATTTGCTTAAAGGCTGATAAAAATATAGTACCACTAACAATTAGGACTTTACCCCCACCCCCATACTGAACTGTGAGATCTAATCACATGGAAGAACATTATACTTCTCGATCATCCACCTCAAGTCTAATGAGTAGATGAATTGTTAAAGAGAGAAAGCAAGAACAGTAACTCCACAGGAGGAAGAAGGACACAGATTTTCCCCCCCTCAATTATTTGAAAGAAGGGGAAAGCACTTTGTTGTTTCTTCATCCTCTAAAATCATAATATAAAGGAGTTAACCTATCCATAATACTAAAAAAAGAGACTGATTCAGAATAGTTACACTCCGACTTGCACACAAACTGCAAGGATGAGATATAGGCTACAATGATGCATAATTCGATACATCCCTAATTCAGTAAAATTCAAAGTATGATGTTTTAACATGTATTAAATTATCTTTTCCATGAGGAAACAATGGAGAATAGCTTGAAATTCATTCTATTTTAATAGTGGTCAACTCTGTAATGATTATAAGAAAAGTTAGAAATAGTTACTTTGCTCCATTGATGCAGATTGCAGAAACTTTTTGTTTCTTGGCCATTGTTAAAGATATAATGATGTCCAAATGCCAAGGCTGAAAGAAACAAAATTACTGATAAATAAACACATACCCTTTAACCAACTAAAAAATGGTCTATTAGCATGCATGTATAAAGCTATAATCAAAGTTTTAAAAGAAACCGATTTATGGAAAATAAAAACCAACACAAGCATTATAAAAAATAACATATAAAACTCTTATGAGAAGTAAATTAGATAATGGTTTGAGGGCAAGGAGAGTCTGGAATTCTGAATTATTTCCAATTTCACCAGTCATTTTTCAATCAGGAATTATTCACATTTGACATATTTTTAGTTTAAAAAAAATTATACACATACACATAATCCACACACGACTCATTATAAATGGAGAGAAAACAAATGATTATGGTCTTACTAATACACAAAGAGAAAGAGAGCAAATTATTGCTAATAACTTTTAGAAACTTTGCAGAATCAACATTTTTTTTTTACCTAGTGTGTTTTCAATTTTGTTAAAACAAAGCAAGAAGAAAATTAAAATTGAATCAGATTTAATTTAAATATTGAACAGTTAAATCCCAAGATAGCTTATCATGAAGCCTCAATAGTAATGACTCTAAATACCATAAATTTGAATGAAGCCTACCTAAGTAAAACATGCAAGATTCATATTAAGTTAACAATACTATTTAATCTCTTAAGATATATTCTGGCTGTTATATAAACAATAAGTTTGGAAAATTCCTATCTTATAATTTTCACAAAGATACATTTTGATCAGTAATATTTATACAAAAATCTCCCTTCTTCAGTTTACTTAGGGAAACTAAAAGGGATGATACCTAATGTAGTGACAATAAATTACGCTATTCTTGCCAACAAACTTTAACTTTCACAGATTTTTCTATTTTGATGATGACTTACAAAAGTTGCCTTAGCATGTTATTTAGTACTTATAAAGATACCCGCTATGTTGGATGTAACAACTAGCAGCTGTTACACAAGTGCAGCTCAAACAATCAAGTCTCTCTACACAAGTTAGACATCACAACATTTGAAATCAAACAGAATGCACCTGCTGTTGACAGACAAATAGTTCTCCCTATTTTTTTCCCCCTAAGATAGTAAAAAATTTTGTTGCAAGGCTCAGATATATTAAACTAATACTGCGTCTTCATTTTTATATGAGGCTGGTATTTCAAAGAGAAGAAATTTTAACTGAATGAAATAGTAGTATCATTTTGTTTCTAGCATGTGTTTAGCAAGCAAGGGGGGGGGGGGGGGAAATAATTATGTTATTGATCCAGTATTGTGTGTTTTCCAGTTTACTAATTCCTTTTGAAATATTTTATACTAATTAATACAGACAGTTGAAAAATTGCTACTGGAAGAATAAATTAAAACATTTCAATATTTTCCATAATAGTTTTAAATTTTTTTTTTATTTCAACTACTGCTTATTTAAACAAGTGGCCATAGAGATTTTTTACTTGTTTGGAAACTAGGGATATAAGGAATTGTGATTTGGTCGAATAGCCGAATATTCGACAGCTGAATATCCACTTTTAAAAAACATTTGACTTTTGATTGTAAATAAAATATTTCTTAAATTTTAAATAAAAAAAATAAAGATTAATAAAACTGGTTACTTATTATTTGTACATTTAAAAAATGTTACCATCTTGATGCCTTTTTGTAATATTTTAATTCCAACAATATGAAATGAGAAACCCTATTCATTTTGGGATTGCTTCACAGAAATAAAACAGTCACCATTGCAGGACATAATAATGAAAATTAAATGGATAAATTAAAATTACCAGAAGTAAATTGCTATTTTGATACAGAACTTCTAAAAGCTAGGTTGGAGTGTCCACTTAATTGATGGAAAAAATGTCCAAGATTTGCAATTTCAGACAGAAAATATCTTTCAGCTCTTGCAACCACAATACATACTGAACATTTGAATGGGTGATTGAAAAAAGGGTAATATTCCACAGGAATGTTATCTTTTTTTCCAGTCACCCGATCATTTATTTTTTGAATCAAGAAATATATAAGAAACGATACAGATCAAAATTTCCCCTGAAAATAACGATAATTTACAGTTCTTGCATCAAAATTTCTGGCTCGAGAATGTTAAATGATATGTAACATTATTAAATACACCAAATTTACTTAAAATTGAGTAAATGCTAAGATATTTTTTTGATAATAAATGTACTGAAATGTAATTCTGCACAATTTTTATTAAATATATACAAAAGCACATTTTAAAAAACATTTTCCAGAAATTATTTGGCTGACTGAATACCGAATATTTGTTACATCCCTATTGGAAGCAATAACTGTTGAGGTATTTAATATGAAAAACAAAGAACAGCAATGTATTTAATACCAAATACAAAGAACAACATTCCATGGGGCTTACACTCTTCCAATTAAACCAGGTCAGTGAGGGAGTTCCGGATTCTATATTCCCAAAGTGATAAATTTCTTTCATATCAGATGCAGCATAAGCAACACTAATTTCTCACAGCTAACATAAACATATAAACCTTTTACTTCCCAAAAATCCTCCTCTTAAATGCCCATTCAATAAAATACCGAAATAATTGCTAAGTTAAATAATCAAATAGTAAGCAGCTTTTAATATGAATTTCTTATGTTAGTAGGCACATAAACACATCAATAATAGTGTAGCCTACTACTGATATTCGTCAACAAAATGCTACACAATTTGTGGTATTAATGGTAATGTGGTATAATGTCTGGTTGATTTCTACGTTACAAGTTTGTTTACATCTTGTATCAGTTCGTCATAATATCCCTAGTTTGTTTACATTTTATATCCCAAATTCCTCTACTGTTAGTCATCATTTTTACACATAAAAAGGTCAATAATAGCATATAATCTCCTGAATTTCATTAATAGAAATTTAAGTAAATGAAATCCGACGGAAACTCTGGAAAGATGAACATTTCTTTCAAATGCGAGAGATTTCGCTAAATTCCTCAAACATTCGAAATATCTTATTAAATTCCAAAAACTGAAGAAAGTATTCTCTCAATAGATTTGAAAATTTTTGTCTACTTATTGTGCAAATAAAAATCTAGTTACATTTCTTTTGAGGGGAAGAGTGAAGAAAATGTCAAACCATATTCCTTAATTTAATGATTTAACAGTCAAATGATATATGGAGCCAGGTAACACACATCAGAATATCACTTAAAAATGAATGGTCTTTAAAGGAAGCATATTTTTCGGTAACTAAGCAGAAAATTCAAAAACTAACCAAAATATCTTACATTTTTCATGAACGATACCTCTCCTCTCCTAAAACAAAAACAAACTTCGGTAAGTTAGTTGACCACCTTGATGCCAAACATCACAAAAAGTATCGCTTAAATAATGCTTCAAAAATTTTACTGGAATTTAATTTCAGTTTTGAAAATAATATTAATTACGAAATATTGTCTCAGTTTCAAATTGAAATTTAATTTGTAATCAAAAAATAATTTCAAGTTCAATACAAATTATATATCTGTTTTTTTTTATATATATAAATAATATTTACATCTGTTTAGCGCTGACTGTATCTGTGTTTTCCGTATGTTTTGGTTTTGGGAATGTCGTCATTTTCAAGTATTTAGATAAACAAACTGGTGATATGGAAATCTTTGAGTACAGATTCGGTGGAATATCTTCATTTAATAAATAAATATTTTCTTAAATTTTCGATCTGTTGCACCAAATATCATAATATCATGTATAACGACGGTATGTATGTTCATAAACAAGAACTGGATATTCTGCTAATGAAATAACTTTTTAAATATAGATTCATTTTTATTGCTTGAACCGTTAAGTTATGTGGCTAATAATAATTTGGGTCAGTTTCGCCTTGTTATTTTAGCTATTAAGGTTGCATAAAATCAGAGAAGCATCCGACTGTTAAGAATAGGGTGTGGATGTAAAATGAAACACGTATGAAGTTATGTTTTTAATAAGGGTGCCGAAAAAGATTTTTTTTTTGTATAATTATAGTTATGATCAGAAGCAAAATAGATTTTTTTTGTTGTTTCGACCTTTAAAGAAGCATACCTGGGGAAAATCTCTGAAATAACTTTCCTAGAAATATGTGTATATTTATAGAATATTTGGCAATGATGCCCTTATTTTCCTTGAAATGCTTTAAGGCTCTCAAGTTTTAATAGAATATTAGTTTTTAAATATTTTTTTGTAAAGTTTGAATATTTTGAAATTGCTGCATGCTTTTAAAGGGTTGGATGAATATTCTTCACAAAGTATTTACACTTAATATTCTAATTAATTTAGCTGTAGTAAGAAATCATACTTTTCTTTTAAGTTTTTCAAAACATTTCAGTCACTTCGTATTATTATAAATTCTTAAGTTCATACAACAAGTTTATGAAAACATAGAAGGAAGAATTTTCTATATAACTTGCATTCTGCTCTTGGTATTTTCTTCTGCTCCGTACCCTGATTGAGAAACAAGAATTTTTTAAAAAATAATGCCTCTAACAATTATTCAGCTTGTTGTGAAATTTAGGAGAATAAATTCTTGACCACTGGAATGATTGATTGATCATTAAGCATGATTTTTTTTTTTTGTTTTGTTTCTCACAAATCATTTCTGTAGGAAAATTTTTTTTAAGAGCAAAAGTTTAAAAAAATGGGCAAATGTTGTGTTAAGAATATAGAACTATTCATAGGAGGTGCAGAAAATGATGAACTTCAGTAGGCCTATATTGATTAATGTCGTAACCTATTATTGATTAATGGAATACTTTTTTTATTTTCATTAACCTATAATTTGCTAGAATTGACAGAATATATTAAATTTGAAGTTTTCATTTGTAAGATTGTATAAGTAAACATTGCAAAATTATAATGAGTTTATTAACTTACAAGGAAAATCAAGGTTTATGTTTCTTTATCGTATGCAGAATTTTTAAAACATTTGTTCAAATTTGAATGACACTTCTGTATTTTGTTTCTCTTATTTCAAAGATGTTAAATAAAAGTATCAAAATCCCTTTAAAAGTAGAAATCAAATAATACAAAATCCCAAGTAGTCTAAAAATATTACACATAATTTTTAATATCAAGTAGTTATGTATAATATATAATTTTTTACATCACACATCTTGCCCTGTTTGAGGAATGTTAATGGAGTTATCACCACCCTGCCTTAGCACTCAAGGTCTCTGAATGTCAACTGCTGCAATAGCTTGAGTACTGAGGCTGGAGTCCTAATATTCATCACCAGTCATGGCCCAACCTCTCCCGAAGGAGGTAAGTACTATCACTGGTGGGAGGTAACTCAACTCCCACTATTGCTATATCCCCAGAGGAAGCGAGCTCCGCTTACTTATCCGATGTCTTCTCATCTGTGTACTCGCAGTGCCCGCTTGAGAAAGTATGATTTTTTCTAAAATGAAAATGCAGTTAGTGATCAGTAATTGAAGATCATTTGCTCACAGATGACATTGACAACTGAATCGTCAATTTATTATAGATCATTATGGGAATTTGATTAATTTGTTCTGAATCTCCAAAATAAATTAATAAATAATTTTTTAGCTTCTCCCTATGTTTATTTATATGTAATAACAATAATACATAATGTCTTGCATTTCTATTTATAAAGTTCAGATTTACTCTATATTGATTTTTTTTTTCATCTTTATGGTTTTTTGTAAGCAATTAATAGCATTATTGTTGTAGAGATTATAATAATTTTTAAAGGTTATTTTTCTGCAATCTTACAGTGAAAAAGGGTGAATAACAGTTTCTCTTGAAGTAGTTTTTATTCTAGGTTAAACACAAAATTTAAGTACCAAATATGATTTTCTTTACACAAAGCATAATTATGGTGGTCTGGGTCATGCAGAACTACTAGCATTATCCTTTTGGAACAAAATTTGCCTAACCTCTACCCATGATTGTAGGTTTAACTTTCTGGCCCATTCTTGTCAGAAATTTCCCTTCCAACCTCAATGTATTTTTAAGTCTGACCTCGCTTGATTTGCCTCAATAGCGGGAACGTCTCCATTGTTGGTCTCAGTACCTGCCATTCATGAGAACTCCTTCTGTACATCTGATTTTGTTGTTTGATGTTTCTAGCTCCTCTGCATCCACTGACTTCACCTCATTTGTGCTCTCAAACTTCAGTCTCATTTGTACTCTCTTAGTTTTTCTCTACATGTCAGCTTCCTTTGAATGCTCTTCTCCGATTAATTGCTGAGAAGCAGGGGAACATCTTTTCTTATCACCCAAACAATAATAGACCATCCATTTTGTCTCAAGTGTTGTTTTCTGGAAGCACACATCCCCCCCCCCCCCCTGCATGCACTTATGAGCTTCAGTGGATGATGCTAAATCTGAACATAATCTGAGTTGATGTCACAAAGCTATTATTGTGTTTCTTCTATGAGGTGTTTGTTATCTGAAGGTGTATTTGTTGTCCAAACATAAGAATCTTTCATGAAAGTGTTTCCAGATTTGCTTACTACTTAAATTATGATGTCTGTGATTTAGTTGCATTGAAAATAAAGCTAAAAAAAAGGGGGGGGGGACATATAAAATTTATCTTAGGCCTTGAAACATAGTGATTTTTTTAAAAATATTGAAACAGCTTAAATTTTTCATGTAATTAATAATATTTCCCATAAATGTTATAAGCTTACTTTTTCTCTTTCCAGAACAAATTGTTATGACGCCTACCAAGCGGAGTCAGAACCATACAACAGTTATGATGGAAAGACTAAAAATATCAGAACTGGACCAGAATAATGTTATTCATAGTGGAGGAGGGGATCACAAAGGAATTGTTATATTTAAAGAACCAAGGGCAGGTAATAAAATTTCTTTTAGATACAACCATTTTTAAAATTTATTTATTTTTGTTTAACCTGTTAATGCCGAAATGAATTTAAAGGAATGACTCTAGTAAATTTCATTAAAATTATGTTAAAAACACTAAGATTAAGATAACTGTGAAGTAGAATTACGTCCTGATTTTTGTTGTTGTTTTCTTTTTCAAGAAAATTCTTGAAAAATCAAAAGAAAATGGTTTAAAAAACTTTTTACAAATATATATTAAATGATTTTAAAAATATAAAAAATATAGATTACTTTTGAATTCCTTCCATTACCTTGAAAATAAATCAAAGAGAAAAAATTCAAAATCATTTTTTCTTTTTACTTCCTTGTATACAAAGATAAAATATTGTAATCATCAAAAAATTCAAAATGTTCTTCAAAATCATTTTTTCTTTTTACTTTCTTGTATACAAAGATAAAATATTGTAATCATCAAAAAATTCGAATTCGAGATTTTGACGAATCTCCATATATGCATAATAGAATAGTATATGTATAACATTAACACAAAAACATAAATGAACATTGCTCAGTAAAAGTTGCGCAAGATCACATTCCTTCGTCAGCTAATTTCTTTGCAGCCTTTCGGTTCTGCGGTCACAGTAATTTCCTTCATCATTTTCATTGTTTTCTTTACGTTTCATCATTGTCAAAAAAGAGGAGATGCTTATACTTGTCATACCACGTGTCGCGGTTTTTGAGGCTAGTTCTGGTGTCCCAGCCGCTTAAGATGTTTTGTCCCGATTTACTTTGTAAGATTAAATTGTTTTAAAAACTTGGTGATCGGAATTTTGAAATACTTCACTGACCTTGATCTTCAGTAGCTGTGAGTTCGGGGAGGAAGGGCGATGAATCTCCACGTTTTAGTCTTCTCCGAGTCCGAAAAACACAATTTTGGAATTTTGTCTGTCTGTCTGTGAACTTGATAACTTGAAAACTATCAGAGCTACGGGGATGAAATTTGGTATGTGACCTTTGCACATAATTTGTAGGTTTCTGTCAAGTTTTAGACAAAATCTGTCCATGGGAAGTCTGTATGTCTATATGTCCATGTTAATGTGAATGCGATAACTCATAAACTTAAATAGTTAGGTGGATAAAATTTGGTACACATTTTAATCTTCAGGAATGTAGGTTTGTATCAAATTTTGGACCAAATCCGTTAAAGGGTTGACTGTCTGTCGGTCTGTATAATCACATACTTTGAATGCAGTGACTTCTTAACAAAAGTGCTTAGATAAATGAAATTTTCTTTGTAGCATTCTAACCTTAATTGTAGATTTGTGTTAAATTTTTGTGTCAGTCGGTTGAAAAAAAGGCGTTCAAATTGCATATTTAGTTTAAATTGCTATTGTGTATTGGTGACAGTAAGTTGCCGCCAGTGTACAGTATGATTTCCTTTCGCCTTGGCTCGGTCTACCAAGGAATTAATAGCGAGCAGCAAACGTGATTTTCGGAAATTATGGCAAGCCCCCAAAATTGAAACTTTGTTTTGGCATTCTCCAGATGACGACTGTGGTTAACCAGAGGTGTGATGAAATCTTGTGTGATATCTATAATAAAATTTTTTACTGATAAATGTTAAATAAAATCTTATTAGTTGTGGTACCCCCACCCCACATTACTGGTCGTATGTGAAAAAGTTTCGGGGAGGCCACTCTTGCTGGTTTCACCTTGACTTCAAAAGTTGACTAACCGTTGGTGTATTCCAGTTGAAAATGGTTTAGAACTTTGGAAATATTTATGGACTTGTTAGACAAAGCAAAAAAGAAACAATGGAATGTGTTTAAGACTTGGAAGTAAAATGTAGCTGTCATGTAAAGAGGATGCCGGGTGTTAATGGGTTAATTAAAATTTTCATTAGAGGGAAATTTTTAAATAAACTGCTTGCAAATGTAATTACAAAAAAAACAAAAAAAAACATTGTAAGTGCATTTCTATGCGAAATATGATGAAATGACTTTTCATCATTCTGTTTTGCTTACATTATTAGTTCAAAGGATTTGTCATTACTTATCCTATGAATGAAATTCAAATAAAAAATATGGTTAATCTTAATATGGATTATTTGCGTAACTTGTAATATGCAGAAATAATTGAAAGATAAACCAGGATTTCTTTTTGGGATGCTAATGTAATGAGTTTTAATCAAATAATTTGTAGCTTTTTAGGAATTGTCCTTGAAACTTTTTTTAATGTATTTTTATTTATTCATTCTATGTATCTTTATACTTTTTTTTAAGTTAATCATTTGCATATGGGTAACTTGTACATAAACTGAAGGGAATAGGAATTTTTTTTTTTTTTTTTCAATTGCTGCTTTAGTATTTTTTTAAAGTTGCATCTGAAAAACTGTCTAATTTTCTAATTAATTTGTAAATAATTTCACTGGTACTTTTAGTAAACTTTAAAAATCTAATATTTATCTATACTGCAACTAACATTTAATCTTTTCTTGATAACATTCTCAGTTCTTAAAATTGAAAAAAAAAATATTGATAATTTTAATTTTGTTGAATTTTCCTGAATTAGCAATTAGGAAGTGCTTTTTTTTGTTGTTATGTTATTTAACTGTATTCATAAATGTTTTATATTTTTTAGGTAAAGGTACTCCTAAACCTCCAGAACTGGTTTTGGGATTTAAAGTTGTGTTGAAAAGTTCATCTAGTAACAGACACGAACAGGTATGAATTATATATTCCCCTATTCTTTTTTTTCCTCATGTTGTTTTACTTGTGCTCAATAACAAATTTCTGGACATTCATTTTTAGGAAAACTGGCAGTTAAAATTTTGGTTTAAAAATGTTCAAGATCAAGAGAAAATTGAGAATGCTGAGTCATTTTTAACAGAACTTATTTCTTGTGGAGAGCGCCCAAGAGGTAAGGTTGTTGCCTTTTAGTTGTGATGCATTTTGTGATTTACTGCTTATTTTATTTGTATTTTATATTTAAGAACTTTCGGGGACAAGGAACAATATTTTGTTGTTATTACATTATTAAAATGAGATACTTTAAATCTCTATTTTATGAATTTAATTTCAAATTTTTATTTCAACATAGTATTTGTGTGTTGAAATAAAAATTTGAAACACATTGCTGTTGTGTTAACATTATTGTTTGAAATTCCACATCCGATTTATATCTTTATACATATCTAAAAGAATGTTTCTTTCCTCATGATTTGAATATTAGGTTTGTGTATTTATAGATTCTGTTGCATTTATAAAGAAAATTTTGAAACTGATGCAGTTAAATTATCCTGTTATACAAAAAGTTGAAGTTGAAATGAAAAAGCAGGAAGAAATCAAGATTACACCACCCTCACCAGGTATAAAGAATTTTTCTTTATTCTATGTATTATCTAATTTAAAATTAATCTCAAGATTAAATTTATTATACAAATTTAATAAGAATAATTTTGCCATGTAGTTGCAAAAGTGACCATCTGCAAAAGAGAAAATTTGTGGGAAAGTGGATTTTCTATCACATCTAGCCGAAATAAGATTTAAAAAAAAGTGCATGACATTGGAAACATTTCACTAGTGTTTTTCAGTATACAATTTATGGTGAAGAGATCAAATAGACTTAAAATCTTTAAAAAGCTTATTTTTTTCAGGGAGGGGAGGAATGGAGTTGACCACTTTTGCAGCTACACAACACAAATAATATTCATGTAAAACTAAAGCAGTTTAATATTATACAGGGACATTACTATTCATTTATTATTATTCACTAATAACATATAGAGCATAGTTTATCTGCTTCTAAAGTTTAAAAAAAGTGTGTTTGTGTTCTATGTGATTAAGTTAAAAATTATGGATATCGTACAAGGAGAGGGCACGACTTGGGAAATTCAGTTCGGGATGAAACTTGGCATATTAATAGTATACCTTTAGGGTGTTCACCCATTAATCTAATAAAGTGCAATGGCCAACCAATTCGGAGAAAATGACCCTTAAACTTATCTACCAGAACGTGATCACTAGCAATTAGCGGCCGAATGGTTCAAGTGTCAGCGTGCTTTCTTTCTGTCCGCTTGGTCGTCGGTTCGGACCTCGCTGTTTTTTTTTTTTTTTTTCTTTTCATTTTTATTTTTTCCAGAATTATTTCAGATTAAATGAAAAACTAAGGAAATATTTTGTAATTAAAATATTAATTATTTTATGCATAAAATAACTGTTCATTCATATGATACTTGAATTATAGTTAAAATTTAATTTATAAGCAGTAAAGTAATTATAAACATATCTTTAATGGTGATAAATGATGATTATAATGATGTACATCATGAAACATTTTTGTTTAGCCTTTATCATTCATAAATTTTAGAAATTCATTCTACATTTATTAATTAATTTTAAATTTATCTTTCGCTTACTACTAGTAATTCTATATTTCTACATTTAATTACATTTAAGAACCCGAAGGATAATTATCATGAAAACATTGGAAAAAATACTTTGTCATCTTGGACAATTAATAAATGATGATTATTCACAAGAACAACGGTTCTTTAAGTGATTCTTGTGCAGTTCCATCTTCAACCTCCTATACACTAGCAATATATTTATTCATAGAATATTTTAGCTATCTGTATTATGCTAATTTAATCAAAAAACGATATGAAACACTTCAAAATCCAAGGTGAATAACTGCATTTGTTCAGAGTTTCTAAAGGAATAAGAGTAGCACTATAGAAGAATTTCATATGATAGTGAGTAGAAACACATTTGTCCCTTTTCAGTCATTGAAATTTTGTACCATCTGCCTACGCATGTAATAGGTTAACAGCTGCTCTACTATTTACATTCAATAATTAAAATAATAGACAGTCCGTAAATGTATTCAGTGTATTAACATCTGCTGTCTTTTGTTTTCAAGATAAAGTAAAAACGAAGTATTTGCAAATATAAAAACTCAATAATTTAAAACTTTTAATGATTTTAAGATTACAATTTTAATTACAGTTATTATTTATCACCATTAAAAATGTATTTATAATTATTTTACTGCTTATAAATTAAATTTTAACTATAATTCAAGTATCATATGAATGAACAGTTATTTTATGCATAAAAATAATTAATATTTTAATTAAAAAATATTTCCTTAATTTTTCATTTAATTTGAAATAATTCTGGGGGGAAAAAAATGAAAAAAACAGCGAGGTCCGAACTGACAATGAAGCGAACAGAAGGAAAACGCGCTGACACCTGAGCCATTTGGCCGCTAACTGCTGGTGATCACTTACTGGTATATGAGCTGTGCCCAAAGTTTGAGGGCCATTGTCTCCGAATTGGCTGGCCTTTGCATTTTATTAGATTAATGGGTGAACACCCTAAAGATATGTTACTAACATGCCAAGTTTAATTCCAAACTGAATTTCCCAAGTCGTGCCCTCTTCTTGTTAGTTTAAAAATCACGTGGATTAATTATGCTGGTGCTGTAAACCTGTGAAATTTTCAGTATTTTAAATTTATTGTTTGCTGCTAGCATAAATATATGAAAAAACACAATTTTTAGTATATCTGCGAACTATGTTAGTTAAAAAAATATTTTAGATACATTTGCAGTTTTTAAAATAATCATTGCATTTATTTTGGGAAACAACAGTTGACTTTAAAGATTTTCCAAAACCTTATAATATATTAAAAGTTGATTTAATTTTTTATCTGTCTTTTTCTAATATTTATGCATTCATGATTTGATTTGTATTTAAAAAAGATTTTAAAGTACAAGAAACTCTACAAATGTTTAGAAATCTAATGGATTAGCTTATACTTAAATAAAATGATCAAATTTAAATTATCAAAATTTAGAATAGATATAAGATATTACATACAGTAGCATAACAAAGGCAAATGGTACTAGGGCAAATTATCATTTTGCCTTATATTTGTTATATTTATCTTTAAAAGTGAATTAAACACATATTTTATTTTTCCATGCTTGACACTGGGATCACCCCTAGATCATTCATACCTCCTTTATACCCCTATTGTTATACATCTACTGTCCAGTTCATATCTTCCAAAATTTTGTTGAAATCTTAGCTTAGTTATTTTAATTAATGTTACAAACTAAATTGCAGAAGGCAAACAGTTATTTTAAAAAAATACTTAAAGTGGGGGGTGGATGTTTTTATTTGGAAAACTTTATGAACTAAACCACTTTCAACCTTTAATATCTGAAATATTAAAGGTTAGTATTGTAAAGAAGTAATTAACATATTATAAATATTAAAAAATATTATCCATCTTTGGTAAGGATTTTTATAGCAGTGTTAATGAAATCCTTAATTCACTGTTTCATCAAATTGTTAAATGCATTTTCTTTGCAATGATTTATTTTATTTGTACTCTTTTGGATTTTTTTAGATTTTCTTATAGAATCATTTGTTAATTTCTCATTCTTAATAAGTAAATAAAATATGTTGCATGCACATTAAATAAAATTTCAATTATTTTTTAAGTAGCGACTTAATGTTTAAAAAATTATAACTAAATTATGATTTTTTGAATTGATTGTTTACTAATAATTACTTTAAACCTGGTGAGTGCCATTATATTTATATAATGTCCAAATTTAATTCAAATGAAAATTTATGTATATGTATCTCAAATGATATAATATATTGCATACATTTTTATATGTTCTCTTTAAGTTTGATGATAACATTTAGTTTTAAATTTTAGCGACATCTGTTGAAGCAAAAATTACTAGTTCTAAACTGACGGCTGATCAAGAAAAAGTTTTAGACATTATTGAAGCTGTATATCCTAATTCTTTATCAGTTGCAAATATTGCAAAGTAAGTACTATTTTGAAGCTTTTTGGTTCCCCCTCCCCCCTCATTCAGATAGATTTTTGCTTTCTAACAGTACTTCTTAAGCTTGTCTCGTAATTTATTTAGATAAGTTTTTTTGACTTTTTGTTTATAAAAATTGATTTTAATATTTATTTTTTAAAATTTATGTACAATATTTTTATACTGTAATTTAATCTATTATAATAATTTTAATTGTTGTAATTTTTATTTATATGTTTAAATTTTATGCTATATATTAGTTTAAAAATATATAGAAAAATTAACGTTAAATAAACTGTTTCATGCATACTTATGAGTAAAATGTGTATAATTAACTGCTTATTTTTTATATTGCTTGCTGTAAAACAGCAAGCAATACAGCGGTAAATTAAGCTACAGCTGTAATTTGACAGTTTTGCTGCGACAAGTGAGCGGGAACAATCTTTATTACCTTTCTTAGAGAAGCAGAGTGTCTTGGCACTTTCTTCTTTCCTTCTACTAGGTGTTGCAAGTATGCTAAGTTGCTCCCATTTTTTATATCTTATGTGTTAAAAAAAGTAAAGTCAGTCCAGATGAAAAGTTACCAAAAACTAAGCTGGTTATTGAGAAGTACAATGTGGCATCTGCAGCAAATGTGTTGTAGCTGTGCATTTTATTGTGTGTATCTTATGGTCAATGTGGATAATTAGTTATAATATATAATGACTGGTTATTATGTATAATTACTGCTGTGATTATATATAATAATTGGTTAAAGATCTAGTAATTATGTATAATAACCTATTATCCACATCGACTGTAACATATATTTAAGTTAACTAAACTAGTATGAAAAATGTGTGGACAATTCTTGACTCTTTTTCACTTTTAATGTAATTATTTATTTCTTTATATTTTGTTATGCAAGCCAGGGTATTTTTTATTTTTTTCTTATATTATATTAATTGTATGTTTTTGAAGTAGAATAATTTTTCTAGTAGTATTTCTGAAGTAGAATAAATTTTCTCGTTGCATATCTGATAAGAATAATTTTAAAAGAATTGTTAATGAAAATACTGGAGGATTGTCATGATCACCTTAGCTACAAGAATGCTTTTCTAACAAAACTTGATTTAGTTTTGTTTAGTTATGTTAACGTCCCGTTTAGAAGCAACATGAGGGCTATTTTGGGATGGACCTTACAATTTTGAACCGTGGTCAGATGACGAGGGTGACACCTGAGCTGGCATCCCCCTCTCCAAACTTCTGCACCACACCAACAGGGAGATGTTTGACCCCCTACATATGATTTAACGTGCAACAGGCCCCATACACGGCGTATCTTCAGTGGAATCTGGTTTTGAACCTGGAATCCTCCGGCCCCAAGGTTGACACCTTACCACTAGGCCACCACGGCCACCTAAAACTTGATTTAACGATCTTACCAATTTTAATTGCCTTCAAAGTATTCTTATATGAAATATTATATTTAAAATTTCTCTTGCTTTCATTTACCAGGTCTTCCAATATATCTGAAGAAGCAACTCAAGAACATCTCATGGCATTACAAGCAAGAGGACTAGTTAAATGCTTGAGTAATGGAAATTATATGAGAACAACAAAGAATGATACTGGCAAGTGCTTAATTTCTTTTTCTCTTTTGTCAGTTCTTTACTTTATTTGGTTCATATTAAAATATTTTGTAATGTGATGCAATAGATGATTACTAAATATGAGAAGCTTTAATAGTTTGAATTATGATGAATAATTGTTCATTATGCCAAACTCTAATTATTATTTTTATTTTTGCTATAATATTTGGGGAAAAGTGGCGAATGTTCGTAACTTGTGGTTAAATTATAATTTTCTTTCAGCGATTGATTATATTTTTTCCAAATTTTCCATCACAAAAGGGGTGTAAAAATTTTCAATACTGCAGGCCTTTGCTGTCTTCCAGTTTTTTATAATTTCACAAATGTACGTTTAAAACTTAAAAGAGTAACAAATGTTTTTATGCCAATGGAATCAAAATAATTATTATCATATGGTAAGGAATTTTTCCCATCTCGAGAAATAAAACATTGCTTAGCCACCATTCGTATCTTAAGAAAGTCTGGACCTTTATTTTGACCAATAAAGTAAACACATTTTTGTTTCCATAAACTTTGAAGATGTAAAAGAGTTATGTATTTTCCTTGTAAATCTTGGCAAAAAAAAAAAAAAAATCATAATTTAAGCTGAAAAAAAAGAACTTACATGAAAGAATTTCAGTTGCATCAATTCATAATTCAGCTTAAAAGATACATTTTTCTGTCCCACTATTTCATTTTTTTTATTATAATGTGATACTCGGTTTTATGGAACAAAATCTAAATAATGTTTTAATATATTAGATGTCTACATCATTTGTTCATTTAACTTGATTTTTATGAATTTTAACTTAAATTTTAATAATAAACATCATTATCCCTTGAAATATTTTGAAACTTTTTTCTTAAATCAAGAAGATTTTATCTATAGGTATTTTTTCTTAGTTGCTATTTATTTCTAGTTACTTTACGCATACCCAGATTTTTTTAAATGCCTACTTTTGTTAATCATATTTTGGAAACTTTGAAATGTTAAATTTAGCCATCCTTAGTATGGGGGAAACCAGATGATTGCAGAAATTTTCTGTTAAATTAACATCAAGTATTGGGCATTTTTATTTTTTCTATATGTCTAGATATGCCTAAGAGCAATTAAATTTTTATTTATGATGATTTCTGAGCGAAAAAACTGTAAATATTTTGTAAGAATACTATAAAAAGTATCCTATTATTGCTTCTTCTTTAGAAGATGATTATCCTGCAATGCTAAGAAATATTCGAGAACAATTGAGAGATATATCTCAGTATGAAGATGAAGGTAAAACAAAATATGAGGCATGTAGCATGCTTCACATACACCGTTTGGCCTCAAAAACTAATTGAAAGCTATTTCCTTTCTGTTTTAGTAACTAAAATGTGTGCTGTGGCAATATTAGTTTTACTTTTTCTAACAGCTATGGATTCTTGTCTGTAATATACAAACCAGGAAGGTTCCAAAAGTTTTTAGACTTCAACTAAAACATTTATCTAGTGATTAACTATTCATATAATTCTGTAATTAAACTTCATAAACTTATATATCATAAACTGATTGCAGATGGTATTGTGTTGTCAGGTGAATAATCCCAATTTTAGATAGAGTTGAAATTCATAGACATTTATGTTCTTTCATAATAGACATATGGTCTTTTTAAAGGATTTGAAAGTAGGAGCATGCTTTGACTAATTGAATTTTTCTGATCCCTCCATCAATTGCTGTCATGCAGTATTGGCATAAAGAATTTAGATTAGAGTAATAGAAAAAAAATCTAGGAATAGAATCCACGAAATAAACATTGATCTTCCCAGTAGATGTTTTACCTGTATGCACAATTGGAGTGAAAAAATGCCAAAATAAAGTACAGTTATGTGATTGTTATTCTAGGATGAGGAAGGAAAGGCTTTTTTTTCCCCGCGTAAAAAAACTTCCACTTTGGAAGAGATTTAATCCAGAAAATCTGCACCAGAAGGTTTTCTTCAAAGAAATTTCTGAAGCACTTAAACAAGGCTCTTAGGAGAGTGTTTAGGGTATTATCATTGAAGAAAAAGTAGATGTTATTGATTTTGAAACAATCCATGATGTGAATAGTTTCTACGGAACTGGGAGAGCAAGAAGCATTCGAAAAGTGAATTATTTCTCTCTCTTTTTTTCCTTTTTTTTTGTAAATTATATCACTGTGTTTCAGAATCACTAAACAATATTTGCTCATTGATAGTACTTGCCTGCTTGTTGCATATTTTAGAGAATGGCACTAGAGAACACTACCTGTAAGTTGCAAAACCAGAATTTGGGGAGGGGGCTGAGGTCATAAAAATTTTGAATCGTCATGACCTCATGCTTTATGTAAGTCGAAACACTTTAACTTTACTCACCTGACAATAAGAATCACAAAGGACACTACAATACTTTCTATGATTTAATAAAAACACAATAAAATAACTAGCCAAAAGATGTTTTTGACCGTGTTAACTCTACAAGTACAAGTGCAATGGCTACAAAAATGGGAAATTTTCGATCTGGTCAAAGCTAGAAAGCAATGTTGCCACAGTTTTTTTTTTAAAAAAAAAGAGATTAAGAACAAACAGTTATAGTGATTTTAAAAAAATCAAGAATTTTGGTTTAGTTCTGGAGGACTGTAGCCCCATAGCAACCCCTCTGATTTGCATCTACCTGTGATGAGGTAGAGATGGATTTGACAGAGTATTGAGAGTCAGAGATCCGAAATCAATCTTTTTACTTTTGCTGTAAGGAAAAAGTAGCATAATGTAGATCTGGGGATGTCTTGATCAAGAGAACATGAATGTAAGCAACCTCCTAGAAAAATGTTGTTTTTTTTTAAACACTAGAGAAACAAAGTAGCCTTGCATGTGTAAAGACACACACAAACTCTCCTAAACATTATTTTTTTCCCCCTAAGAATGGTGTATTAATACATCTTGATCCCAAAATTTAAAACTGTGGACTATGCTTTTTTATTATTGTGCACGCACTTTGAAAAATTAGAGGCATTCTGAACATGAGTAGGTTTGAATGTTCAAACTGGTTTAAGACAGTGGTGTGCAAACTATTTTCATTTCCGACCCTCTCACGTTATGTAAAATGTTTTCGCGACCCCTCTGGTAGTCGCGACCATGTTTTTTGAAGAAAAGTCTTATATTTTTTATTGTCAAATAAATTTCTTTGAATTTAGCGACCCACAAAAATTTTCTATTCTATTTTTCTTTTTGGGAGTTGCAACCCATGGTTTGCACACCACTGGTTTAGGGGATGAATAATGTACAAAGATTGATTGAACTTTATTTGAAAACTTTAACAAAATATTTGAATAAAAATCTAAATATTTTTTGAGCCAGTTATGTTATGTAATGCATGTATAGAATAACTGACTAACTTTTAGATGTTTGCTGTACAATAATTATGCTTTAATGAATTGTTACATCTGTCTCAGTTTTCTTAATAGAATGATTATAAAGGTTATTTTAATAATGTGCATGTAATGCCGCTATAGTATTTCAAACTTTAAATTAAAATTAGTTATTTTGTAAACTTTATTTTTGTGTAAAGTACTATTTTTGTTATTATTAGTTATATAATACATTTCACTGGTTTAAAGCATGTATCTAAATGACACATTGTTATATATTGTGAATTTATGTCTGATGACAAAAAAAAAATTCTAGAAATATAACTAATCATTTATCTAAAATTCTACATATTTCTTGTTGAAATGTGTGCTGTGCTTACAATTTTTTTCTTTTGTTGTTTTATTTAGTTGCACATTTATAGCAAAATTTGTACAGGAAATAGTATATAATATGATAATTAATTATTTTTCATTGTAAGCATGTTTTCATATGTTGTTTGTATTTGTGAAAGTATCATCAACTGCTCTTGTAGAAATCTGATATTTATACAGCAAGAGCTGTGTATAACAATAAACCTGCCTATAACGATATTTTCTTTGGTCTCATCAGAATTCCTATTTACTTAGTGTATTTTCAACCTGTCTACATTGATAATAACTTTTTAGTCTCACCTGTCTATAATGATAATTTTACCTCTAAAGAAAGCTGGTACAGTACAATCCTGATTTTTTTTCTTTCTTGGAAAGCGACATCCTATGGTCAAGAATGTCATATTAACAGGGGGATCTAGAGGCATAGAGATTGGAATGAGCACAGTTGTTTGTTGCCTCGGACTCCTGGTGCACACTAACTTGTTCATTTGCATTTAGCGCTTTGGGCTGATAACTTTTCCGTGAAATCCGCTTTTGATGTGCTATCACCTTAAATCTAGGACGGCGAGGCGTAAAACATTGCCATTTGAAGAAAAGCTACAAATAATTTCAGCAATCTATTTAGGGATGTAACGAATATTCAACAACTATTCGGTATTCAGCCCTTTTGCCAAATATTCGGCTGGCCCAATACTAAGCAGTTATTAGGCTGAATATTTTCAAGATAATAATTTTTTTAAATATAATATTTAATAATAAAACAAAAACTATTTCGGAATTATATTTCATTGCATTTTTTATCAGAAAATATTCCTAACATTTACTCAGTTTTAAGTTGCATTGTACGTAAATGTATTTAATAACTTTACATGTCATTTATCATTTTAAAACCTGCAATTATGATGCCCTCTTGCCAATGCTAAAGAGCAATCTTGCCAAATGCTAAACAGATATTCGGACGAATAAATTCAGGATAATATTTTTTTAAAATATATATTTAACAAAGAATATTGCAGAACTACATTTCAATACACTTATTATCAAAAAATCTCCGAACATTTATGCAATTTTAAGGTTATGCATTATCAAGTTAAATAACTTTTAACCCTTTAACTGTGGAAGTGGTTTATAAACCACATATATAAGAAAGTACCCCCAGTTGAAGGGTTAAAGAAAAGGAGAAATGTTTTGCTGGTTGGTAAGTGGAAGTGAGGAAGAATTGATCTATTTTAAAGCAAATGACTTAACTCTGACTGGGAGAAAAGAAATTTGTTATAGTTAAGTAAAAGACATAAGGATGACAAGCAAGTTTTTATATTTTTTTTGGTTTTAATAAATTTTCTAAAAAAATAAAAATCTTAAAAATATAATCTAATGTATCTATAGATAAAATTATACCATTATAATTTATTTAGATTTGTGAAAGTCACATTGTCTTATTCTTAGAATTAAAGTGTTTGAAATATACTACAAAAAATACATCAAGGTGTTAATGTTTAATAAAACCAATAAAAATAATAAGATTAATTTTATTAATCTTTATTTTTTTTAATTTAAAATTTGAGGAATATTTTATTTACCATCAAAAGTGTAATGTTTTTAAAAAGTAGATATTCGGCCGCCTAATATTCGGTATTCATCCTGTTTTTTGGCTGAATATTCATTACATCCCTGCAATCTATCATGAACTAAAGCAAGTTAATGCTGCTAAAAATACAGGACTTTCCAGTTGGTGATAGTTACTTTGAAAAAAAAAAGACTTTAAAGATGCTGTCGAAAAAAGTAAAGTGAATAACAAACAAATACTATTTAAAGGTGCTGTAAATGACGATACTGACAAAGGTTTTGACTAAAATTTTCATTTTGAAGTTCTACAAAAAGTTTTAAATATAAAGTTTTATATCAGTATATAAAATTGTATATTTTATATGTTTATAAAATACATTTTTATATCAGTGATTTTTTGTAAGATTAATCAAGAAGTGCAATAAAATATGTTAGTATATTAATGCATGCACACGGACATAAACATTGGATACGTAAATCCTCAAACCGTCTATAACAATAACCTGTCAAAAACAATATATTTTATAAGTCCCTGTGGTATTGTTATAGACAGGTTTCACTCTACTTAAAATTTCATTTCACTACAAATGGATTATAGATATTACATAACTGTAGATTTCTCATGTATGTGCTTTATACTTGAAAAATTGGCTTTATTATTATTGCATATTAAAATTAGTTTTATTATTATTATTATTATTGAAAAGAAGAATAATTTGTCTCTTTAAAAGAAAAAAATAATGAACTATTCTATTTGCAGATGTAAAAATGGTAAAACAAATGCCAATGGTAGCTCAATCAAAGCAACCTGTAATAGCCATCATAACAGCTCAGTACTGTGAGAAGTTAGCTGTGGATTCAATGATTGACAACAAAGAAACATTCGTTAAATTTAAAACTGAAGGTATCTATTTGTTTTACTGGTTTAGTGAATGTAACAACAGTATATGTTTTTAAACTTTCTAAATGGGAGTGTTTTATTTCAGGTGAATCAAACGTGTATACTTTGGGCAATATAGGCCCTCACAGAGTTGTATCAACAAAACTTCCTGCTACAGGTATGGCCAGAGGGGCCATGATTGCTGCTGGAAGTACAACAACACGTCTCTTAGGTATCGTATAACCATTATAGCTGTGTGCCTGAATTCATATACAGTGCACTCCCGATTATCTGGGTTAATCACTTGGAGGGTACGCACGGACAATAGAAAAACACAGATAATTTGAAAACTCCTTATTAAAGAAAAAATCAAGATCAGTACAAAAAATAAAAATTACTTACATTTGCATGCGGTATAACATCAAATTAGGAATTTTCCTTTTAACATTATCTGCTTTAAAAAAATCTGTTATGTGTCTTTGCTTTTGCTGTTTATTTATCTCTTGCCGTATATCGACACATATTTTACGAACCACAATAATGTCACCGTAATCAAATCCTCTTTGTCCCATATAATCTAACAAAGTTTCCACCAATTATAGAGCAGCAGACTGAGAAATTGTATTCCCCTCATTTAGTACATCTTCTGCATCAGTACAAACTGATTCTCCATTATCAAGTTTTGAAGCATTTCTAATTTTGGTTTAACATTTAAAATGTTTCGTTTTCATTTCACACCACTCATTTTTACCAGGAAAAAATTGCACACTACTAACTGACGATAAATAAGATGCAAAAACTAAAAGAACATGTGCGAAAGTGAGAGAAGAAATTAAAGAATGACGTGTCAGGAAGAAGCATGTTCGTACGAGAATGAGCTAGCAGGAAGTGGATGATTCATTTCTCGGAAAATTAGGGGTTGAACCGGTAGAGACTGCACGTAGAGGAAGGGAAAAAATCTATTCTTTAGCCTCCGCCATCACGGCTCACTAGTTGCACGGAATGAATCTCTCGATCGAACATCAACATCGATATTACATGCATGATAAGCATGGAAATGTTTCTCTTTAAATTTTTTGGTGAGTCCGGAATGAGCACGGATAACAGAGGGTATACTGTATTAATGTAATTTTTTTTTCTTGTTTGCTCTTCTCTGTTGTTCTGTTATGTCTAATCCATCTAGCATAATTAGCCAAGTCCATGACTTGAGAACTTATGATAAAGGAAAAGTGCGCCTTCTTCTGTTGGTCAAAGTGACCTGAAATACCTGGTAGTGCCTAAGATGGAAATCTGACTTAGTTCAGCAACCAGCCTGACTACTGTAAGAAATCTGTTGCTAAAGCCACATCATTCTACCAGTTTTTGAATAATGCTGGCTAATAACAGGGTTTGTGGGTAGAACACCTGTATTCTTCCTTCTGATTAATGTTTTTCAGCCATATAATGCCTTAACCTGGTAGGCCATTGGTGGGCTTGCTTTTCTCTGTTACTTCCGATTATCTTTAAAATTTTAAAGTTACTAAAATTAAATACTAAAATTCCTTTACAAATTTTAAAAATATTCTGAAATTTCTGTTGTTTGAGATTTCTTCTACCTAGCATCTTCTTTTTCCCCTGGGGGGAGCATCTCAAGTTTAGGATACAAATTGACTTGACTCATTGTGTCAGTTCTTGCTTTCCTTGGAGATACAACAATGGTGGTGTTGCCTGCTTAACAGGCCCATTGCTGAAGGTAAAATTTAGTATTTCCTTATAGAAGGGGCTGTGCAGTAATGGGCTGTTTGGGGCAGATCCCAATACATGTATTATTATCTGTGATGACTACAGATTTTACTGTATGACCTAGTGTCAGGAAAGGGTTTTCTTTGTGCATATTCTGCACTCTTAGAATTAAATTTGTAGAATTTAATTTTTTGTCTTGTTAAATACTATATGTGCTTATGAATGCTAGCTTCAGGTCTTTCTCTTTTACATGGTATTCAAAAATGCAACTTTCTTTCAGGATCTTTTCCAAGGGTGGATTATGTTTTCCTTGTTGGAGTTGGTGGTGGTGTCCCTCATTGCTATGATTATACCAAACACGTCAGGCTGGGTGATGTTGTTGTCTCTACTCCACCAGATAATCAACATTCATATGTGTATCTGTACTGTGAGGCCCTCAAGAATGCTTTTGATGCTGAAGAAAATGATTTCCTCTCTCCAGAGCACATTTCCATCAAGACATGGTGCCCCATTAGTCTGAAATTGCAAAACATTGCTTGCAACTTATGGCGTAAAGGAATACTAGACTTGAGTGACAGGCCCTGGGAGAATTTTATTGAGGAAGGTCTTCAACAGTTGAATGATAAAGAAACTGCTTTTTGTCGTCCTCCGCCTGATACAGATAAAATTTACTGTATGTCGGTAGAAGGCGGTGATTTGGTAGATGTTGGTCATCCTCAACCAATGGAGGGAGGATTTGATCCCCGTAAACCTGGAATGCCTGTTCTTCACTTTGGAGCTGTTGGATCAGGTAAAATTCTTATGCAAGATGATACAAAGCGATTGGCTTTTGCAGATCATCATGGCATCATGTCCTTTGACACAGGGTTTGGATCTGTTGTAGAATCCATATTTGGTAACCGAAAAGATGATTATGTGTTCATTCGAGGAATTTCAGATTATAAAGATGGAACAAAAAAGAAAGATTGGCAACCATATGCTGCCTTAGCAGCAGCTAGTGTTATGAAATCAATTATTTGCAATTTAGATGTGTGATTTTTTTACTGTCCTGTTGTTGTAAGATGCAAAGCATTTGTTCTATTGTAGAAATGTGCAATTTGATGACAATTTATGGTTTGATATTGTGAAGTTAAAGGAACCAAAATTTTGTTGTAAGATAATTTTTGTGTTTGTTACTTTTGTGGCAGTTTAGTCAAGTCATTTATTTTAAGATTTGTTGACAAAATCTAATCAGTAAATTGGATTGATTAATTTTAATTGAGTAAATCAAATGTTAAAATTAACCTTTGATTTGATTTTAAAGTAAGATGCAAGTTACCTTGAGCTTTGCATTATTTGAAGTTTGCTAATATTTAACATTCAGGAACATTTTCAGATATGTTGATATCTATAATGTTAGTACATTATTTTCAGCTCCATGTTCGGATTTTTAATTCTTCAGATTTGTTTTTGAACTGGTTGAAATATGTTTTGTTTTAAATACCAAAGGTTATAATGCTAGTGAAAATATTTTAGTTACAAAATGTATTGTAAAAAAATATTTTGATCTCGTTTTTTTCTAGTCATGAATTATTTTGGTTACAGTGTTTCCTGTTTCATTGGAATATTTGTAATCTTTTATCTATGTTTTACTTACCTAAAGTCAAATTACCCCGTAAAGTTTCATTCACAAATGTGAATGTATATTAAATTCCTTTGAATTTAACTCTGGCTTTGCAGTATCAAATCAGCTTTTAAATCTGAGTCATAGTTCCCAGGGAAAGATTGGGAGTCATTTGAGTGTAGTATAATGTGCTAATACATTTAAAGAAAAGCGAAACTACAGAATCTTAAATGGAGATTATGTGAACAAGCAAATAAATTCAGTAATAATCTGTGATATTGTTATTCTCCTCAAAATATGTGATTCTTTGATACTTAATTTTATTGGTGCCATAAAATGAAATTAGTGTTTGGGTATGAAAAAGATAACCTAAAACCTAAGCAACGAAACATCTTGTTCTACATTTGTTATGTCTGCTAATATTTCCTTGTCAGACTGTTAGTTTTCACTAGTTTGCGTGCTTCCTTCAATCACTATGTATGTATACGTGAGGTTTTCTTATTCATATCCAAATACCAGATGTATATTAAAAAAATTCTTAACAAAAATGCCAAATGTCTGTGTTCAATTTTCAGATGAAAATTATCTGTACAAATTTGCAGTGCTTTCATAAAATATATGCTGGAAGTTTGTTCCTTTTTAAAGCAAATAGAATATTTAAATTTATTTGAACATAAAGTGTTTCAGTGTTTTTGAAAAAGTTTATATCATACATTTATCTTTGTTAATTAAATATGAATTTGAGCTATATATGTTCAATACATTTAAAAAGAGTTAACAGTGCAATGTCCATTTTCTATATTTACTTGGTTTACTGAACATGCATATATGTATATAAAATAGATACATATAGATTAAATTTATCTTTAAATTATTAAAGTTAATAGTTATTTCTGTAGAATCTATATATTGTTACATGAAATAAATATAATTAAAAGATGTGAAATTAAACAAATTGTTGTACCCAAAATGTTAATGGTTGTTGCAGTTAAATGCATATTCTAATGCTGTTGGTTAAAAATTTCTGTTGCAGTGATCATGATCAAATTCTTGTAATATTGATAATCTGATTGTTAGTGCATTCAAAAGTTAATGGAATAAAATCTATACATTGTTATTGTTAATGGTATATATTGTGCAAATTAATGAAACTTCTTAAAGGAAAAATATACATATAAACTTTTAAATTATAATATACATAGATATCTATAAATTATTAGTCATTATTTCATAACTTAAAAAGATGTAATTAATTAACACTTTATATTTATATTAAACTCTTTTTTTGTTAAATAAGATAGTTTGAACTAATTTTGCAAATTTAAACTATGACTTTCATTTAAATGTATAAAAATGTGAACGTGCTTTCCGTTAATTTTTATTTTATACAAATTAAACTTGCCTATTATGTACAACAAAATCACAAATGGACGAATTTTTTTTTTATGTTGTTATAAAATATCCCTTTCTTTGATACACAAGTTTTGGCACTTTAAAAAAAAACTTTGAATCCTGTATTTATATATTTAGCTTGTGAAATTTTCGCTACTAATGCGATGCATCTACTTTTTGCAATAAACCTGCTGTCTTTGCTCATTTATGTGGAATTTTGAGAGATAGTTGAAAGTTATGTAGTGTTGTATTGAAATTGTTCTGCTAATCTGTATATCTGGTCCAGTGTCTGGAATGGTTTATTTTGATAACTATTTTATCGTTTAATTTGTTTTTGTTATTTTTGTGTGTTTAACATGATAACTTGTGTTTAAACTAATCTTCCTAGTTATTGAACATTTTTTCTATGTTCTAAGAATATTTAAGAAAATTGAGAGTATATAAAAATGGTATTTTATCAAACTATTTTAATTAGCTTATTTACAAATGTTTGTTTGAATTATTGTTTGATTTTTGATTTTTTTTGCTGTGTTTTCTGATACCAGTGGTTCCTATACCAGTGCAATATCTGTGGGATGTATTTCTCTTCATTTTGAAATTCTGTTTAAAGTCGAATTCTTTTCCAAAGTGCTTACATTTTAAAACTGGATTTATAATGATTTTAATTATTTCTATTTAAAAAATTATTTTTGCAAACAATTATGTTTATTTTAAAACAACATGCTGAGAATTTTTTCGTGTTTTATGCCAGTTGCATGGATATGTATAAAATTCCTTCCTGTGCATTTTGTGCAACTTAATTTGTTACTTCATGTTTATATTAATTGAAAATTAGATAATTTAGACGTCACTGTGCTTACTTAGTAATTTGATTGCTTTATTTTCAGGGATATGTTTATTTTGTGGGGTTTTGTAAATTAACAAATTCATTCATCAATATTTCTTAAAGACTGCCAAGTGCAAATTTTGCTCAAAATGTTTGTGTTTCAGTTTTTTAAAATTACCATATTATTTTTAAAGTGTATTTAAGTTATTGTCTTAATAACATTTCACAGGAATCTAGAAAGATTTATCAATTAAATTTTTTTCTCTTACATATTTTTTATCATAATTTTTAAAATAATATATCTATATATTATATAAAAAAGCAATGCAATTCTAACATTTTGTTAAAAATTAGTATAAAATTCTTTGATTTCCAAATTTAGGTATCAATTTTTGAATTACCAAATGATTTTATTTCAGTATGTTGAATTCTTTCAAAAATCAAGTCAAGAAATGTAATTAAAATAATATGTATTTTAAGTGTTAAATAGATTCAAGAGTCATAAATTAACTTGTTCTATATAAGAATGACAGAAAAAATTCATTATCAGTCGCTACAGTAAATTGAAAATATAGTGTAGTAAGTTTCACTGTTATATTCATCATGTAACATCAGTTTATTAGAATGATTTTACATTTTTGAACTTTAATTATAATCTTTTTTTTGTAACAGTAGAAAGCTATGTTAATGGTGGTATTTTACTAATAATTTTAATGGAAGTTAGTTATGATAGATCTGAATAGCATTGTGACTATTGCTAAAACTTACACATTTGCTTGCAAGAACTTTGCTTAAAAAAAAATTAAATCCCTTTTCTTGAAAGTATTGTAATTGCTATTAAGTTTTATAACATTTGTTTAAAAACTTAAATATCAAATTCAAATATTATTTGATTACTACAGGGGGATATTTTATTATCCCCCTGTAGTAATGATTTGCTTCAGTTATCCATGTCTATGATACTTTCATTTTAAAATATAAAATAATGATAATTATGACATGCTGTTGTTTTTAAATTTGCTTTGTTCTCTAAGTTAATGAAGCTGAACTTTACTTTGTTTCCTCCTTACACGTATTTTTAACAATAAAGGTACGGTGATTATTATGCTGGTCATTATTCATATGACGATTTCTTTACAGTATTGTGGTCCAATTGGTGTTAAAAGTCTTATCAATAAAATAACCTTTTCTTAACTATTATCTTGTTTTTCAAAGGGTGTAATAAATTATTGCGAAGTGAATTGAATAGGAAAAGGTCGGAGAAAGGTTTTATCTTAGAGAAACTTCTTTTCTATTAACAAGTCATTTTAAAAATTATTTCTGTTATTTTATGGTTTTTGTTAAATCCATGTGTATGCTTCTGCCATTCTTTTTCTTTTTTTATTGTTTAATTGCAACTGATAGTAGTCAGATACTGATATGATTTGAAGAATTGTATAGAAAGCTGTGTATCTGAATCCTAAGTGTCCTTTCCCTTTGTGACAATTTACTTTCTAGATTTTTTTTTTCTTTTACTCTTTCCTATGTATATGAATGAAACTGAAGTAATAAACTTTGTGTGTGTATGTCGTATAATTATCTTGTAAACCTTAGTATTTGCTTGTTAATTATGTTTCTTTACTTTAATCACAAATAATGTTTTCTGTTTATGTAATAACAATTTAAGAAAAGTTCTGTAGCAGATGTAGGTTTCATTAGAATATATGTGTTTTATTTCATTTTGAGACAGTGTTGTGAGATGTATAAATAGGAAATTTTTGCAAAATTAAACTTAAATGTATATATACATAAATAATCTGAAATAACCGATGCACTAAAATGTGTGTTAAAATACATTGTACAGTTGTTGTGTTTAAGATATTTTGTTAGCACTAAATGAATGTTGCTGTATTACAGATATGTAGAATTACATAGAATATTTAACTGATAGCATTATTAATAATTTAATGTAAGTTAAAGGAAGTTTACATTGCCATATTTATCTTGGCTTTGCATTTATGAACGTAAAAAAATATATATGACTATTTCTCTTTTTAAAAGTATATGTCATTCTTCTGTTTTTGTACTACCTAGATAATGTTGGAGTATGTAACTATTTTTGAACTCCAGATTCTTTAAATTGCCATATTTAAACTATGGCTTATAAATTAAAATGGTTGAACAAATACTTCTGCCTGAATATTTCATCAGTAGAGATTTGTGCATATTATTGGAAGAAATTTTTCATAAGTGCAGATATAGTTCAAAATATCTTTTTTATCAAAATCACTTCCTCTCAAATATGCTGAATTTCAAAATGTTTGTATGTTTTTATAAATAATTTTGGGGATATAGGTAAGAAACAAGAACTGAGATTTTTTATATTTCTCAAATTATCAACTTTCATGAAATCTATTAGTTCGTGCATTCATCTCTTAATTCATTCATTCTGAAGTAAGGTGGGAAAAAATGTTAATTTAAGGAAATTATTTTTAAATGTTAATTTTGTATTTTTATTGAGAGATATTGATACAGAATCATTTTATTCTGCAAGTCACTTTTAGTTTTTGCTTAAAATCAGTTATTTTCCCATGTCTTATGTGAAAAAAAGTTGTATTCATTGTTTGCAAAATCTCAATTTCTTCATAGGGGTTTGTTAGATTCACAATACTGAGCAATATTGTTCAATATTATCTGATGTTGTGAATATTGTATGATACTTTATTTTATTGTACAATATCTGTGCTCGTGGAGTATATTACAAACAATATTATGTTTGCTATAAATTTCATATTAAATTTAAGGGTATTCATTTGAGTGTATATTTATTTGTTTTGTCTCAACTTTTTTTTTTAGGACAGAGAATGAGTGGCATATTAATAGGGGCAGGTAGATATTAATATCCTCAGCTCCTGTCTTTGGGAACACTGTGAGAAGAAAATAGTAATACATTTATTTCACTTTATAATGCCAAATATGAGGAGTTGCAAAGAAATGGGAATATATATATATTGTGGGCACCACTTACTCTTGGTATGCCATTGGAGGTAGCAATTAAAATGTTTAGAAATTATTTATGAATGGTTGTATATTTAAAAGTTTGTTTTACTTTATTTGAGGAGAACATTTATTATGTAACATTGAATGCCCGAAAGAAAACTAAATGAAAGTCTTTGTAGCTGTTGCTTGTATTTTAGATGATTAAGAACAATCGCATAATGCTTGTCTTTGCAAAGTAGCCCAATAGATCTTCATCGCTGATACATAGATCTTTCCACATGCTTTTAGAAAGTTACCAATATTCTAGCCTAGAGAAGGAATTCACAAATGTATTGTAATTAAAGCAGTTTTGTCTATCTTTGAAAAGGTAAATTTTGCTTTATAAATTATTTTATTGTCACTCCTTATCTAGGAATGGAATGATAGTAACTTAATAGAATAAATCAAAATTATATAAGATTTTTGTGTAAAAAAAAATTTAATTATCATTAAAGGAAATTGAAAAATCATGTTTGGGAAAATTATAAAGTGCACATTAGTTTGTTAAATATACTTACTCTTTTATTTTGCTGATATCAGTCCACAATTTTTTAAAGATTTGTGCTTAATTTTTGCTGATCCTCTTAGTCCTGTTAATAAAATGCTCTTAAGTCAGTTTGCTCTGAATAAAATGCAAATTTAGGGTGTTTTTTTAATTTGCATAATTAACTTTTACCTAATAAAACGATTGTAATAACCTTGGGAAAATCTCTTTAGTGGCAGTTTTTATGAAACAAATTCAAAATTAGTTACTTTATATAGAAAATATTATACTTTGTGTTTAAATTTTTCCTTCTTGTTTCTAAGAGTTGTATGTTTGTATTGTGAATGTAACATTAGTTTTTTTAAAAAAATATTATTTAATGGGAATTCTGATTTCTGGAAATAGAATAACATTGCTGCAACTTAAAATTTGTTCATTTAGAGGAAGACAAAATCTGTATTACATTTTTTGAGAATTACATTTTGCAGTTACAAAAAATGTATGTTGCCTCATTAAATTCATTTGAAATCAACATGGTTTAAAATCCTGTTTTTATTCTTTAAAGGAGCAGTTTCATTTTCTTTTGTAAATTAACTGTCATCTATTTGAATTATTGAATCGCATATAGTTGGAATATGAACTATATTTATTTTGCATGATTCCCTTCTCTTTCCTGCTCAATGGTCTTTAAAAATAACTAATTTTTTTAAAAATATTCATATAATTGGAGTTGATTAAAATATTTGAAGAAGCATTTTGCTTTTTCTTCCTATGAATTGGTGTTGGCTATGATATTTTCCCATTTGCATTTTTTATGAAAAAGTGTTCTAATGTCCTGTTTGATTTTGAAGTGTTTATCTGCATTTTCCCATTTATTTTTCATATGTATATTACTGAAAGAAAATTTAATTTTCTAAAATGGAGTATAATCTTTTATGTTTATTATATTTTCTCTACTCGGTTCTTCTTTAGTCCAGTACAAATTTCATAATATGTAAAATGCAACCCTTTTAATCTGATTTAGGAATAATCTTGGTAACACTAATATACAGTGCAATTTGTTAAGCTGTTCTTCTTTTAAGTATGTTTTCATTTTACATTGCTAATAAACAGTATGATATTGCACTTTTAATAAATATGTTGTTATTCATAATATGTTTTCCAAAAATGCTGCCAGTTTATTAACATCAGTATAGTTGTTGCAAAAAAGACAATCAATTTACAATTAAAGCTTTAAACTGATTTCTGAAATATTAAAAAAATGTGTATTCACATACTTTTTTCTTGTTTTAGAAAACAACAATAAATTTTATGCTAAATTGAATAAATTCTTTTGCCTGCATCATGTTGTAAAATGTTTTATACATGCCGCGAGTACAAAAATTCCTCATTGCCTAAAAGGCAGTTTGTGTATGTTAATGTATGAGTCTCTATGTTGATTAAAACGTTAGATATTTAGATATCACCATCGGTTTCTTTGTGGAGAATTTTAATATCATTCATAATCATAATACGCACATGAGTAATCATCTTGCTATTATAGTTTCTCTATAGGAAACGTATTTTCATGCTATTGAGTGAAAGAAACAAGTATTTAAAAGTAGTGTTGCATCGCTTCCACTTGCTTTAATACCTCGGCATTAGAGAACAAATAATTCCTTAGAATTTTCCTAGCTCAGACTCTATCATCATGTGCTCATATTTGAAAACGTGATAAAAATTTGTGTGTCGTTTTTGCTTACCCAATTTGCTACATCTTTTATGTATTGAATGTAATAATATTAATTTAGAGTTTAATCGACACAAACAAGTTACTGTTTCAATAAAATTGGAACATGAAAGAGATTCAAATTTATGAAAATTGTTACTGTTATATGTCATTTATTATATGATATTTTATTGTAAATTTGTTTCAGTCGAAAATAAAAGGAAAATAATATATGTGTGAGAATTGTTTTTAAAAATATAAATATTTTGCTTATAGATGACAATTGTAAATTTCATTTTCTGACTTAGTTTATGGGCTATCCAGAAAGTAAGTTCCGTTAGCAATTTACGCCGTGCCTGTGCTGCAATTGCGAGAGTGTTCATTAGAGCCAATTAGTTTGAACCATCTGCAGACAAAGGCACTATTGTTAGGGCAGATACTTCATAGTAAGTTGCGATAATTATTATTAATCTGCGATAATGTCGCCGCATCCCCATACATCGGCTGCCACATTACAGACTTTGGCAAGAAAATATTCCTTCATACTTATTGCAGTTCAGACCTCACCACCTCTGATTTTCATATTTTTTTTGCAACTTTAAGGTTTTTCTTTCTGGCAGGAAGTTCCTAGATGACAGTGCTGCAAAACAAGCTGTTACCTCCTGGTTATTATTTCAGGTTTATTGTTTGATACATGAATACAAAATTTGGTGCCTCATTATAACAAGTGTCTGAACACAGATAGTAATTTCGTTTAAATATAGTCTTAAGATAATACGTCAGTTACTAATAAAGTGTTTTATTCCATTACATTTTGGTGTGTGTGTTTTTAATTTACCGACAGGATTTACTTTCTGGATATCCTAAACCGATATATTTTTTTTTTTAAATCCCATTTCTGTTTATTAAATATGCAGAAGTTACTGAAATCGCATGAAAGGAATGTCTAATTTTCATATTAAATGCAGTTTTTTGTGGTGATAACTTGTAAGTATTGAAATTAAATTATAGGACTTCTCATGTTTTATAATTACTTACTTCAGTATGAATTGAACAATTTAACCTTTTCCGTAGAACAGTCCAAACAGGTCCTCCTGTCTCTACTGCATATAGCCGTATCCCGTAATTACCAATAAACATCTATTTCCTGCTCGATAATTTTTGATAATAAAATCTATCAATTTACAGTAAGCATCCTCTATACTATAGCCGTGCAAATCGAGCTTATCGCTTATAAAATATTTACCGCAGCAAAATTACTTCATCAGGATCAAACCATTTTACACTTTTAACAACTTCGTCAGCAAATGGATGCCAATAGCGCATGCAAATGAATACCTTGTGTACATGGTTTCCATCTTCATTTAATTTTAGTTCTAAAGCATCAGCTTGCGCTTTCGTATTATCCAAAATTGGTGATTTCCTTTGGTGTATGCTAAAACGTTGTAACGGACCACATTATATTCGAACCATGCTAATGGATCAGTCGCGGAACTACGGAACGTGTTGACCTAGCATCCTTTGACAGGTTTGGATCGAGAGGCTTGTGGGGTTCGAGTGATCTTTTGGTTTCCGGGTTAGGTGGGTGCCGCACGGGAAATCGCTGTGGTAGAACTGAAGTGAGGTGGAGCTTGACGTCACTTTCGGGTATATAAGCCTGTGGAAGAGTGAGGAGATGGAAGTAGGGGATAATAGCCTTTGTTGCTTCAAATCCCGTAACACAAATTCAAGTTCAAGAGTGAGGAGAGTCAGTATCAATACCAGTATCTTCATCAGTCGGTGACTTCTTGAGCATCGTTGGGGCAGTAGAGGACCGGTCGAACTCCGATTATTAAGAGTGTCCAGTATTCCCATGCGATGTCCATTCGGGGTGTGCCGCTTGACACTGAGTGTCTGCCGTCTCATTCAACCATTTCTGTAGAGATGACCTGAAGTTTATATTATTTGTGTGTTCTATGTTGTACTCGTATGTTTCCTTTCGTAGCCTAGCTGACCACCGTATGTAGGCCTAACCTCTGGCCACGAGCCCCATGCTGAGAATGTTCCGGAAGGATCGCTCTGCTGCCGAGTGACTGAGTCCACGAGGGAGACGAGATGAACTCTGACTGTAAGTTATTGTTTTGCCCACCCGGCATGGAATCTTCCTTATCGTCACCCGTTCTTTCTGCAAGATGTTGGTTGTCGAACCTCGGTTAGCGAACAAGACAGATTACATGTCAGGACTGCCATTGAATATTGTGTTGTTTTTTCCTCATGCTTACAACAGGATCTTCCCTAATTTTCTTGTTTATAATTGTGTATTTTTGAGTAATCTTTGTCTCTCTCACTCTCTAAGATATCACAGACCTAACGTCGTACTGGTAAGACCAGCATCTTTGGCGTGGTACCCACTCGCGGGATTCATAAAAAAGTGTGACGTGTCACTGCAATCACGACTTTAAGTCGAGACTATCATGAAGGAAGTGAAGACAGACCACTTCAAAAAGGTAAACGCACGAAAACAGGCACAGATAATCTTAACAGCAAGCGGCGAAAAACACACATTCAATGCGATCCCGGCGCATTATAATGTATTCATGAGGTTCATTTAATGTACTACTGAAAAACGACTTCATTGTTTGACATAATTCTATTCAGAGCAGAACCGCTATGAATAAATTCATCGCTTCTCGACCGTGGACTCAGTTGCAGCGGCGATACTCCGGGGTACCTAATGGTCGGGCAGGCCAGCGGTGATGCTTGAGAACTCAAGCGACGCATGATGCAATCGCTAAACACAAAATAATAAAAACTTCAGATAAATATAAAGAAATGAGGCCGAACGGCGAACTATAAACTTTCTCGGGCGCGGCACACCAGACATGAACACGCTGGAAACGCGGACGCTCTTCATGCATCATTCGCCGACTCCACTGCAACGACTAACACCGACTGATAGATGCTGATATTGATCTGATATGACTCTCCTCATATTTCCGCAGCATATGCCCGGTGACGTCAGGCTCTTTCGCTTCGGTTCTGCACGGCGTTTCCGTGCGGCTACACCGGAAACCAAAGATCACTCCGAATCCCCAAAGCCTCTCGTCCAAACCTGTCAAAAGGATGCTGAGTCAGCGTTCCGTAGTTTTTGACCGTCATTAGCATAGTTTTCCAGGTATAATGTGGTCCGTTGCAACGTGAGTACAAATGTCACTACAGAAAAAAAATTCGTATTTTTCACCTTGATCATCGTTTAATATCTTCTTGTCTTCTCTTTCTTGACTAGCGCCATAATCAACGCCTGCAAGTTTTTTCTGCCCTTGATTGTCAATCAAAATTGAATTATCAAACTTGCAATCTGTTAAATGAGCGTCAGCAACTGAACTTTTATATCTGCGTACCGGAACTCCACCAAGGCTTGATCGTAATACTATAAACTGGTCAATATTGCAAGAACAAGTGGGTGATAACCCACCTGTGCCGTTTTCTTATCTCACAGAAAAAATTAACCAACCTCAGGTATCATGCTTTATTACCCATACTAATATGGAATGTTCAAAAAAGTGTGTCAAACCGAAAAGTAAAAATATAATAGAAACAAAAAATGGAGGTTTGATATATGAATCAAAGAATAGCACAAAGAACTACCGGATTGGTGGATTATGAGGAACTAGAAACAAATGTACTGTCAGCGATAAGAGAAGGGAAGAAAATAATCGCAGAAACGGGAGGAATGGAAAGACTTTGCGGACAAGTGCTGGTTCATTTGAGCTGTTAACACCAAGAGATAGGGAGGGAAGCTTTGAACCACAAATAGTCAAAAAAAGGCAAACAAGCCTGCGATATTTCAAAGCAGCTTTCAAAAAGCTTAAAAGAGGATGTAAAGGCAGAACAAAGTAGCCCAAGCCAAGCTAGCGCTATTGATTTTTGCAGAATTTCTTAGTTGTATACAAACTTTAATTATGGGTAGTTCTTCTCAAGTTTGAGAAAAGCTTTTTCATTCATTTAGCATTTTAGCTACTGTTGTAAATCCTAGTAGCTCTTCCTTGTCAACACCAAGTTGGCCACCACTTGCAGCTACTTGTGCTAATTCTGCGGCCGATAGCGGTATTTTACGGGATAATTTCTTTAACTTCTCAGCAAACTCATTAGCTTCATTTGTTTTCTTGTCAAAATCTACTACCTTCTTAATAAATCAAAGAATTCCCCTTTCGATGGGCGCAAAGTAAAAGGGCACGTGGTACGTACTGTTGTGTCTGGCAAAACTATATACTCACAGAAGAGTTAGTTATCATACCTTATCTATTCCAATTTGTTATCACCAGAATGGTTGTATCGGAAAGTACGGTAGCAGGTGTAAAGGAAGAGTTGAAAAATATGGATGAGAAAGTTAAAGACGGAGAGCTGTAGCTGAAGAAAAGTAGTATGAGAGTTATGGAAAAAAAGTAAGAAATAGAAAAGGAACTGAAGCTATATTTGGTGTAATGCAAGCTTCTTACTGAGATCTCCTTTGTCTTTTGTTGGGAAATTTCAGGCTAAGAGAAGCTATATTTGGCGTATTGCAAGCTTTTTACAAAAAAATTTCCCAAATATTTTGAATCCATTTCGAATATAGTCCTTAGCCCTTGATAAAGTGGACTAGAATGGATTCCTTGTTTGTTTATTTTGATTTCCATAGGCTGTTACAACTGTCACTAACACTGAACGATTAGATTTCATTTCCTTGGCATAGCTGATTTGTTGGTCTCTAGTCACCCTGAAGATCGTTTTACTTCACTGTCCTATTTATTGTATTATCTCATAAGTGATGGTAATTCCCACCCCTGTACTACAATAGTTCCCAAACTTTAACGATTCACGACGCCCTTGCTCAATTCAGATTTTTTCGGTGCGCTCTTTCTAAACCTGCAACAAGTACTTTTTGTATAGTACGTGTTGCTCTATAAAGTCAAACTTTATAAAAATAATTTAATCATTGTAATGTATTTCTTACCAAATTGTGCAATGTGTTAAATTTCAAATGCAATAAGTTGAATATCTCCATCACACAAAAAATGATTAATAAATCAAATAACGAAAATAATTGCTTCATAGAGACAGTTTGGTATGCGACTTACTAGATTAAGGTTACAACTTTGATTTTTGTTTCATTTTCTTACATTTGTTTTAGATTGAATTCGTTGATAATGTAATTATAATATATTTTTTTGTTTATTCGGATTCGATAAATAAAATGGCTGAGGAAGTAAATCGTTTTCTGCTACTGTTAGATTTGAAATAAATTTTTATTGCTTTCATTCTTGGGAAAGATATTTCTGCAGATGCGGCGGTAATCGGTAAAGTCGATATAATTTTCAGAACAGTAACACACAAAATTTAGATGCAATTCAAACAAATTGTTTTTAATTAATATTGCAAAATTGTGTCCTGGAAGGCAAAATTCGACGACAATCTTTGATTTAGTTAAATAAATCGATGCAATCAATTTTCATTTTGCAAAATCAATTAACGGCATGGATCTTGTGCGCTGGCACCGTTTTCAACCCCTTCGGGCCGGTCCTGGCATTCTGTTTGGAGAGCAGAAGAAAAACAGTGAGTGATAAACATTCCGTGAAGAGAAGAATCAATTGAACCTGCGATGCGATGGGCTGTCAGTGCTTTAAGCGGGACATTCATCACTGAGCCTCTCCAGTTTTTTTGGAACACGGGATGCCAAACCCCTTCGTCAATGTAAGAAACCGATGAGAAATGGTGTAGTGTAGACCGAGGATAAAGTTGTCCTTGCGGTTTGGATTTTCATTCGGCCCACTAGGCCACAGAACAGAAATACGATAGTCGGTTAGGGGGACCGGGCCTCTCTCACAAAAACGAAAACCATAAAATGGGGGAGGGAAAAGTGGGTGGGAGTCAGTCTAGGGAAATCAGAGCGGGGGAGGAGGAGGCGCACTAGCCTAGGGAATCGGGTTGCCCTTGGCTGAAAATAGATACGGTCTGCTTTCCAAAGGATTGGAACAGATCGATGGTGAATATCCAGCTTTATGGATGGATTGGCTTTCTTTGAAGGAAGTGATACCGATTATTATGCCTGTTGACAGACAAGTAATTAAGTACTGTTCGTGTGTAAAAATTCGGAGCATATAAAATCGCCGACCGAGCGACAGATTAAGAGAGAATATTCTGAGAGACGGTGCTGTCAGTTTGTTCTGTCGAGGCTAAAAGCGAAACTCGCTTCGACTAACAATGAATGCCGAATGCGACGTCCCCACCTGGGTTTTTCGTGCAAAGTTTTTTTTAAAAAATTATAAGCCATATGTGTAAACCATGCATTTAATATTAATCCATCTGTCATATTCGAATTATTTTATGGTTTCTAATTGGTTTCTGCACTTGTTGCATTGATGTTTTACGTTTTCCAGATTTACCAAACGAATTCATTCTCTTAAAAAAAGAAAACGTCTTTTTTTTTAATCCCTTTTTTACTCCGCCTCTCCTCAGAATCCACCATGGTACGTCTCAACTCACTGAGCCTCCATGGTCATTCATTTATCATTAGAACTTTCCCGTCAATCCCCGATGGTATGGTTAACTGTGACAGATTCCTAAGCCTAAAACTCAAGATTTAAAATTCATTTCACCTTAGCATCTATCGCATTAGAAGATGGAATCCGTTCGCATCCTTCCTGGGCATAAGAAGATTTGGTATTAAATATTCAAGTTCTTGATCCGTGTTCGTTCTGTATGCCAAACTTGCGCTTCTTACTTAGTTTTGTTGCTTTACTTTTCCTGAAAGCATGCGTCAGTCTTATTTATTTTCTATGACCCTACCGAAAGTTCTGAGTAAACGTTTTAGTAAAGTAAGAGTGCTTAGGAAGAAGCTGTATCTTTTTCTTTGAGTGCATGAAAAATATAATTTCTATTTAAATTTTGTAAAATTCTTTTCCCATTCCTTTCGAATTTACGTGGAAAAATAAAGTACAGTACAACCCCGTTTAATCGAAATAAAGGGGAGGGGGAGCCATGAACATCTATTGCTATTATGTATCTAATTTCAGTATGTAATTCTGAAATGTTTTAAGTCTAAAACAAATTCAGAACCTCTTTGTAGGCTTATATTCTTCAATAAAGTTAACCCTCCATCGGGAACCATAGTCGCACTTGCGCAATGCGCCTCACTGGCACAGGTAAACAATATCGTAACTAATATTATTAATACCCATTAATTTAATTTTTAGCATTCTAAAATTAATCACTGACCTTCTTGGTGAGGCTTAAAAGAAAAGAGTGGGGATACCGTTTCAAAAAAAAGTCTCGCCTTCGCGATTATTTCCGTGCAGTAGAGTGTGTTTTTTGGTTTACGATTTCAGGGCATTTCCGATAAACCGGGTTTCGGTTTACCCGAGTTCAGTTAACCGGAGTTTTACTGTATTCATTTTGCTGCAATCTATTTTTTGAGGAGATACACTCCTGAATCATATTGCTTATTTGAAATGTACTTCTATAATATATTTGCCTAAATTGGAACTATATTAGTCGGAATTCATTTCTTAAACAAAGAATAATGTATTTATTATCTGTAATATAAAGCAGAAAATACATGTGTCTGTCTGTCACAAGTACTCCTCCTGAACTGTGAACATAAGCGACATGAAATTTGAGCATGCAATTCTGGTGTCCATTCAACAAGTCAACTGTGCTATTTCCAAATTTCAAAATTAATTCTAAAGATATTCAGTTGAGTGAGGAAAAGTGTTATGACAGATTCTTAAATGAAAATCTTTGTAAGTTAACTCAAAATAGCAACTCAAATATTTGTATTTTCGATGTTTCCCGGTGTATTTTCGACCAGGCAAGTACAAGCTGCGACGGAGTGTAATAAAGCAAATATTTGCGTAATAACGAATTGAACAATATTTGCAAGACGCTCATTTCGTACGACACCTTACAATATGCACCCATGTTTCCGTATGGTAAGGATGGCTATACAATTAATATACAAGTGACTAAAAATATTGTGTATAGTCAATCTTGAAATAAATCTGGAATAACGGGATTGATAAAATTAATTATAAAGGAAGAGCTTCAATTTATCTCGGGCGAAGCCGGGAAATGAAGCTATTGTATCATAATTGCCTTAGTGAGTAATCTATATTAATATTTCTTTTGTGCGGTTACCAAAAAACGCATTATTTAGGTACAGGGTTTGGCAACATCTATAGCAAACGATGGATCACGTGATTTTAATGCTCAAATGTAAATATATTATTAAAGTTGGGAAGAAAATAGATTCAGAAATTTTAAAAAATGGCTATTAATTTTGCAAAAAAATAATTTGTTCTCAATAGGTAAGAGATGGCAAAAACCTAAATTATTTGGAATAACATTTTTTTTTTTTTTTTTTTGTAAAAGAGTGAGTGTAAATTAAACATTTCAAAAACTTCTAAATCAGAACTTATTTTAACTATAAATACACAAAAAATAGGAATAAAGTATTTTTAATCCTGAAACATTATTTTCCCTTTTGGAGAGTTATTTAATGGTTGCCGCAATTATGGCGAGCTTGGCAACAAAACTATTAAGCTCAACCATAAATGTTTTTTGCTAGGATGCACATTATCCTCATTGTAGCGAGCGAAGCGAGCAGGCTTTGCATAACAAACCTCGGAGGATTGCGATGCAATCTAATCTGGGGAGTGGTGAACGTCAGTGAGCACGCGGCAGAGCTCCAGGGGTGCAGTGGAGAGCCAAGACGCACTGGAACGGTGTTCCGGCACTGTTTTTTTTTGCGAAGAGAAATAAATAAGAAAAAATTGTGAAAACGTCCTTAGAACAACAGGATTTTCGTCACCCGGGTTAGAGCGGTTACCGGGTGCTGTTTACTTTGCGACTACACCACTGTAGAGCCCCCTAGTTTATTTAATTGCTTTGCTAAGGATTTACAGGAAAGCTAAATTTTACAAAGTAACTGAATCTGATATACAACATAAGAAATGAAAGATTGCATTAAACTCATGCACTTACACTTTCTCGTATACGAAGTATACAACAAGGAAATATTGTTATCCAAAAAAACAAATCGACCCCAAGAAATTGGAGAATTTCCATGTTTTAGACCTTATCGAGTTCATAAAAACCATTTTTGTAATACTGTCGGTGAACTTTGTAACTAAAATATACAAGGAGATGGGCAGATAAAATTTGGTATGTAGTGCTCAGGAGTGGCGTTAGAGTTTGCCCGACAGAGGGTTACAACCTACTGTACGGGGGGGGGGAGGAGTGTAATGAAATTGGTCTAAAATTTTCGCCAAATCTTGATTTATCTACTTGTTGGATACCCCTTTGGGTGAAATGGGTACAAAAAATCCTGTGCTCCCTTGTCGGGGGGGGGGGGGGACACCATCACCGACAGGAGGGTCCTCGTCCCCCCACTGGAGCCATCCCTGGCTTACACCAAAATTGTCGATCTGCATCAAGTTTTGAATCGAATCCATCCAAGGAAAATCTGTTTGTCTGTCCGTCCGGTTGCATGTGAACACGATAATTCAAAAGCGCAACGAGCTAGATGAATTAAATGTATATATGGCTTTATCAGCAAAATAGTAGATCCATCAAATTTTTGACCAAATCCGTCAAAGGGCTCACTGTCTGTCGGCCTATTTCGACATATGTGTGCGAAAGCAGTGACTCGAAAATGCAAAAGGCTAAATGAATGAATTTCAGAACATAATTTTACACCAAAACTGTAGATATACGTCAAATTTTAGACACAAATTTTCAAGCGGAAGACGTCGAAAATATATACTTGATTTCTGATTATTGTACAGGGCTACTATAAAAGATTCATTTATTTTCAAAACGCTATATATTCAAAGTATTACATGTATTAATATGAGTTATATATGAAAATAATAAATATAAATAAAAAAACCGCTTTTCCCAATGCATTAAAAAAGAAAATATTTTTTCTCAAAAATCTGGAGGTCAAAACAAAACTCGTAAAAGTGTAAGGCGCAGGTAGAAAAGCTGTAAGTAAATTAGAATTGTAGTCACATTTATAATATATTTTATATGATAAATGTTTAATAACACTTCGTTTCTTATGATAATCATTGTGGTTTTATATCTTCCTCCTATTGTTTTCAGCGCCTCACGCTTTTACGATTTTTGTTTTGACCTCCAGATTTTTGAGAAAAATTATTATTTTTCTTTTTTAATGCATTGGTAAATACGTCTTTTTTTAAATATTTATTATTTTCTAGTTTTTAGTCTTTAACTTATGTCATAATTCAGTATTATAAATATTTTATACATCAACTAACTAAATCAATTATTTTATGGAGAAAGGTCTGATAGGATGTACTTAATGGACCCTATGCTTTATTTAATTCCAACAATAATTTCTTTAAAAAGATCAATAATAGGACATACTTATTTTTACTGAAACATTTAAATTACTGTTTCAAGTATTTAGTTCTCAAAAATATTATAGATGGCGCCACTGAAACCTACCGAGTGCAAACGCAAGTTAGAGAATTTTTTTAATAAAAAATTGATAATTGAAAGTTCTAAAATTATTAAAATATTGCATTGTCATCAAGACCCAATAAATAAACAAAATTTCAGAACTCTGGTGCATTAAGAAGTGAGTGAAAAATCGATCACAAAATTCCAACCTTACATACATATATGCAAACATGAAACATTTCGAACTTAATAAAAGCGTTTAATAACCTCAAACTCATCAAGTTTTCTGCACACTCTACAAGTGTTCTATGTGCGCCACCTGAGTCACACGTCCAGGCGGAAGTCGAACTCGTTCCACACATTTTGTAACGTCATCCTGTCAATGGTCATCAATGCAGCATGTATCCGTTCCCTGAGCTCTTCTAATGTTTTTGGTAGTGGGGTACAAAAAAAAGGTCCTTAATTTGCACCAAAGTTAAAAGTCATAAGGCGTTAAAATCAGGTGGCCTGGGGAGGGGAAGGGAACAAAGCGAGGTTATCTCAACAACATGCCCAATCCAGCGATACGGAAATTCATCGTTCAGGTATCGACGAACACGAATGTTCCAATGAGGGGGTGCTTCGTCCGGTTGGAAGAAAACATTTCTAGAATCATCAGCCAGTTGCGGAAACAACCATAACGGATCCAAGCTGCATTTGATGACCAGTGACAGGATAACGCTACAAAATGTGTGGAACGACCGCCTGGGCGTGTGTCGCGTGACCCAAGGGACGCACATAGAAAATTTTTAGAGTGTGCAGAAAACTTGATGAGTTTGAGGTTATTTTCATATATAACTCATATCTGCACGTGTAATACTTTTGGATATATAGCGTTTTAAAAATAAATTAATATTTTATAGTAGCCTTGCACTACGGAGCTAATGTGGTATGTGGCGATTGTAGACGAGAAGGTCGTGATGAGAACACTCCCGCTATTTTATATTACTGAGAAAAGCAGCAAAAATGCCTTTGACTAAATTTTAATTTTTTTCTTTTAAGTCTCCCAATATTTTTGCACTTTATTCTGTTGAATTGAAAACGAATAAAAAAAAATAGTATTCATTAGAATTCTGCGGAAAATTTACATATATTTGAATAAGAAAAAAATGTATTATTTTGTTAAGAAAAATAATTCCAGAACAATTGTTCGAATTCTGAACCAAAATTACTTCAAATTAAGAAAACTTCCAAAGAAGCGTTCAGATTCCTTTGGGATCCATTAATAATTTTGTGGCAGCCTTTTATCGTGTGGGAAGAGGAATTAAGGTATTCCCTTTCGAGTTAAGAACCAAAAACAAAAACAGAGAACGAATAATTGGTTGCATTCTTTCAACAACTGATACTTTTCCTATAATCTTTCATATTCAATAATCAAACCGATTCGAAATTAAATGCATTCAAACTTGCATAATTTGAAGACTACGAACAGCTGTCACCAGTCTTCAGAAAGAAAACTAATCGAGAACTTCGATGGTCGAACTTCATTTAATCTTGCTTGTGCCAATTAATGCTTCTTTCCGCACATTTCGTCTTATGAAAAGCCAACTGGGATAAAAATGTTCGCAATATTCTTGAAGTGCCTAAATTCGTTTTCTTCATTTATTTGACAACCACTCGGAGGCAAGTTAAATTACATTTTGAGAAAATTAAATATTCTTCGCCGGTTCTCTCAACTCTTCTTCTTCTGTTCTGACAGAAAGCGTAGCTACGCTTTTCGGTAATTGTGGAGAAATACATTTCGGTTTTATGCAATGCGTTTCTATTGTGTCTTTCAGATTTATTACAGTCGCGTTACTCTCTGCTTTCAAAGATTCTTTTAAAATACTTTAGTGAGTGTTGAAATGAAAAAGAGTGGTACTAAGTTTATTTAGAATACTAATTTGAAAGTAACGCCTTTGAAATTTCGCTTTAATTGGGTATTTTATCCTAAAAGAAATTTTCTTTGTTAATGAAAACTTTTAAATGTCAAATCATGGGGTATTTAAAATCCACCAAATGAAGGGCAAAAAAGTTGCTCGAAAATGTATGATAGATGTTTTCATTTTATCAAAAAAGTATATGAAGCCAAAACTGTTTTTATTTCTTACATCGGTTATATTCTGAAATTCCATCGGTAAAATTATAGTGATTTTAGAATAACTGATTTCTATTAACATTAAAGTATGTTTTCCAGAATTGTTGAAATTCGTTACGTTGTAAAATCCAATATCTGCTAAAAATGCGAGGTAACTGTCATAAGTTATTCAGTTTCTGCAAATAGGATTGATTAATATAATTCTGCAGTTAAGTATACAGAAGAACTTTTTCCGCTTTCTATGAGATTCTACAGAAATATAAAAAGAATTCTGCATAATTTATGAATGCACTACGTTTTTTTGTGAACCCAAGAAAAACACTAGAAAATGCTCCTACAGATCGCTTAACTACTTTTACTTTACTATGACGTTTGCTCAGAATTTTTCCATGGTGTCCAAGAAAATAAATAAGATCGGCTCGCTCTCTCACGAAAAGTAAAGAAGCCAAACTAGAATTCTAAATAAGAGCCGCGACTTTTACAGGAAGAGCCAACCTGGATAAAGACTTTAAATATTTAATGGCATATCTTCTTAAGCTCAGGAAGGATGCGAATGTATTCCATCTTCTAATGCAACAGGAAGAAAACTGAGTTGTAAGTCTTCAGTTTTAGGCTTAGGCATCCTTGACGATTCTGACGGAAAGTTTAAATTATAAATGTATGACCATGGAGACTCTGTCACTTGAGCAGCAGCTCCAGTGAGGTACGAAAAAGAGTTAAGTGGGGAGGGGGAGACGTTCGAAAACAGGCATTATCTTCTTTCAGAGAAATTCCAAAATATGATGTCATTAACATTATATATCGGACAGTGGCGAATCTAGGATTCCGGTCGGAAGGCCAGGGTCATAAAAACTTTGTATTGTCGTGATGAATGTCAAACTTCAAGGCTAAAGTAAACCAAAACTCTTTAACTTTACAGACTTTACTCACCTGACAATAAGAATCATAAAGAACAATACAATACTTTCGATAATTTAATAAAAATGACAATGAAATAACTAGCCAAAAAATGTCTTCGACAGCGTCAATGCTACAAGTGGAATGACTACAAAAGTAGCAAAATTTTCGAGCCTTTCAAGCCAGAAAGCAATGTTGAAACGCTTTTATTATTTTTTAAAGAGAGAAATTAAGAAAAAACAGTTGTAATGATGTTAAATTAAATCAAGAATTCTGGCTTGGCTCTGGGGGGGGGGGGGGGCTGTAGCCCGATAGCCCACCCCCCTGGATTCGCCACTGATATCGGATGTATATCATGTTAGGATACAGTTCTCCATATTAAATTGAATTTCTATTGAAAAATGCATAATTTCAATGTCACCAATGGACCCATCTAAAATAATAATGATAGGTATTAAATCATCGAACTCTGAACATGAATATGCCGCAAATGCTGCGAAAAAGAAAATATGAGTTTTGTAACAAATATCGGAGAAGTGGGTGGCGTCGACCTTCTGTAGACGAATACGTTTGCCGAAAGGGAGAAAGCAGAAAACGAACAGCTGACCGCGTATAAATATAGAATTGCAATAAATACGATTGTGTTGACGTCACCTAACTTATCAAAATAGACTCGTCTGATATCACTTGATGCTTACTTCGCAGCCGCCTTCTCACAATGGAAGAGTCACGGTGGCCTGGTGGTAAGGTCCTGGCTTCGGGTTCGGAGGGCTCCAGGCTCAATACCCGATTCCATTGAAGATCCAGCGTATATGCTGACCTGGTGTACATTAACTCTGATGTCGTTGGTCGTATCTACTTCCGCTGCTGAGAGGCGGAAGTTGGAGGGGGAGGGAGGTTGTCAGTTTAGGTGTCATCGTCTTCGTCATCTGACTGCGGTTCTAAATTACGAGGTCTGTCCCAAAATAGGCTTGAAGTTCTTTCAAAATGGGATGTTAGAATAACTAAACTAAACTTCTCGTAATGGAAACATTATAAATACAAGATTTAGTGCAGATCTGCAATGCCAGAAGATGAATATTAAAGGAAGCGCTGAAGCAGGAATGGCGCTAGAGTTTGCCCGACGGGGGGAGGCCCAATTTGCCCGACAAGAGGGCACGACCTGCTGTACGGGGGGGACGAGTGTATTGAAATTGGTCTCAAATTTTCGCCATATTATTATTTATCAACTACAGTTGAATACCCCTTACAAAAATTTTCGACGACAGGGGGGGCCCTGGGCCCCCCCGGTCCCCCTCTGGCTCCACCCTTGGCTGACAGCAGTGTAATAAGTTCACACAACTTCAATACAATCTATATTTTTATTCTTTTTTTCTCTCTCAAAAATATTACTGTGTTTTTGAAGTTCAATTAGTAGGATTTAACTTTGAAAGCCCGCAGGGCAAATAGGCTCCTTTGCAACTGTCATTTTGCTTTTATATAAAATCTCAGGAAAGAAATAAATATATCTCTCAGCTTTACAATGTACGAACTTTTCTTATGCTTACAAACTCAGAAGAATGTTTATAATAAATTTTTAAAAGCAATTTTTTTAAATAAGAGTACTAAAAAAGCAATTTTTAAAAAAAATATTTTGTACTTTTTAGTCTTTAGTTTATAATTTGTTATTATAAATTTTAGGAAATCTTGAAATCAATTTTTTTTTTCTGAAATTCACTATCATGTGATGCCCCTCGTATACAAGTACGGCTTGATTTTGATACATTACGGTTCTGAAATATGGAGCATTTTTAACGGGATTACGGGAGTTAACTGAATTACGGGGCATTAAGAACAAATAACAATGAAATAGACTAGTAGCGCCATCTAGAGGCAAGACAAAACGTGTAATAATGACTATTACAATGTTTTTAGCCTACACGGAGAAAATGCGGGATCCCTATTGAAAATATGGGAAATAAACTTACGCATGCTGTTTTCACGTGACCCGTATTAGGATACGGATTTCGTATCCCGTGGAAATTGCGGGAGCCGTACGCGGAGGGTTAAAGTAATCAATTAGCTGATAATTAAGTTCTGAAAATAATAAAATAGTGTATTATCATCAAGTACCCACAAGTGTTCAAAGTTTCAAAACTTTAGCACATCTGGGAGTGAATGAAAAATCGATTACAGAATTCCATCTTTACAAGCACGAAGCAAATCAAGTTAAATAAAAGTATGCAAAAATTAAAAGAATTCCTAACATAGCGAATTCATTTTCTATGACGTAAAAAAACAATTTTTTATCCTTTTGAAAAAGCCGTTTTTTAATATCCAGAGAGCTTTTCATAGCTCATTTTATAGTTTTAAACTAGGAACATTAACCTAATAAATAATTTATTACTACAGAGATCTATTCAATAAATTGTAATTGATTTTCGGAAGACCCATTCACAGATTTCCGCTAAGAATTTCATAAAAGTGCCTATTTTTGAATTGATGCCATCGCCGAAATTAAAGAATGAAAAATTGGTTCCCTTTAATCCCTGTATTTCTCTTAGAACTGAAAGTACTTCAACAGCTTTTGAAAAGGAAAGTTTATCACTGTAAAATTCTACATTGAATTAACGGGATGCATTGAATTTAAGTATACTTAAAGTGACATTTAAATTATAAATTACATTAGTTTCTAGAAGTTCTACCAAAATATAGAAGGATAAATTTTAAATTAATGATATGACAGCTATTTCGAAGAAATTCATGCATGGATTTCTAGTTTGTCGCGATTCTTTAAATTTCTAGATCACGTATCGATTAAAAAATAATAAATTTAAAAACACTTCGAAAAAAAAAACACTTTTACTGATTCATTAACAAAAAAAATTTTTTTTTCTCAAAAATCTGGAGGTCAAAACAAAAATCGGAAAAGCGCGAGGCGCAGGTAGAAAAGCTGTAAGTAAATTAGAATTGTAATCACATTTATAATATGTTTTATATGATGAATGTTTAATTACATTTCGCTTCTTATGATAATCATTGTGGTTTTATATTTTTCTCCTATTGTTTTCAGCGCCTCACGCTTTTATGATTGCCCTCCAGATTTTTGAGAAAAATTATTATTATTTTTTTAATACATTGGTAAAAGCGTTTTTTAAAAGTTTTTTTATATTTATTATTTTCTAATTTTTAGTCTTTAATTTATGTCATAATTCAGCATTATAAATATTTTATACATCAACTAACTAAAGCAATTATTTTACTGAAAAAGTTCTGATAGGATGTACGTAATGGACGCTATTCCTTATTGTAGCATATGAAAAAATTGTGATTATTTATGCATTGTGATATTAACTAGATACACAGTAATGATTTATTCTTAATATAACGGAATACGAACCGACTTACTGGTTTTTAATGGACTTTTTAAATAGATGTCATTCATTGTGGCTTTATAACTTCCTTCTATTGTTATCAGCGCCTCACGCCTTTACGATGTTTGCTTTTACTTGTTTTTATTTTTATTGAAACATTTAAATTGCTGTGTAAAGTATTTTAGTTCTCAAAAATATTATATATGGCGCCACTGAAACCTACCGAGTGCAAACGTAATTTTGCGAATTTGTTTTTAAAAATTGATAATTGAGAGCTCTAAAATTATTAAAATATTGCATCGTCATCAAAACCCAATAAATGCAAAATTTCAGAACTCTAATGCATTAAGAAGTGAGTGAAAAATCGATCAAAAAATTCCAACCTTACATACATACAAAAATGAAACATTTCGAATTTAGTAAAAGCGTTTAATAATAATAAAAACTGAATTATCATTTTGAATAAGGAAGTTTTTTTATGCTATTTTAACATTCATAAATTCTTAGAGATATTTTTAAACGATTTTTTGTGAATGTTTTTCAATGTTGAAAACTACTAGTGAATTTCGAATATTGAAGTTTCATTTCACAATGCTTTAGCGTTATATTTCATGAATTAGTAAAAAAAAAATTAACATTTTTCTTTATTGTATTTGTAAAGCATCGCCTTTTAAGAGTTCAAAAAACAGAAAATTTTATTCAGAAGCAAGCAAGTCAAAGTAATTTGTAATGAATGTTTCCTTTGTTTGGTTTATTTCTTTAATTATGAATATAGAGTGATGTGAAACACATGCATTATGCATTTCATATGAAGTTAATCATTTTTCTTTTAGGATTAAGTTTTCAAATCAAAAATTCCTTTCTCGATAATGTAGACGACCTAAAAGTGTAAATATTCTGCCGTAAAATTGCAAATGAAGTATCTCGAATATACCAATAAATACAAATAAATGTCACAATTTCTACCAGATTGTGATGCCGAAGTTAAATGGCGACTACCGGAATCGCTCGGACCAGTTTATCTATAAATTTAGATTTGTTAACTGTGCATTAAAAGAGATATTTTACATATGTATTAAGCTAACTAAAAAATCAAGCATTTTAAGAGAACCACCTTTTTTGCGATAAGGCGTTTTCAAACGTAGCAGATTTTTCAATTAGCTTATGATATATAACGTGATTTGAAGCGCGTGACTTATCTTTATTATCTGTGAATTAGCAGTTTATTTATATTGGACTGATATTTATGATGCATTTGTGTCATTTTGTAAACAAATTACCTATCTGTCATATTTTGTGTCCCTTGAAACCACATAATTCGTGAATTAGAACAGTAAATAGTAAATAACAGAACAATGAAAATATTAAATATATTTAAGAAATAATAATGGGAAGATAGCATTTAGCTTAAAGTGTATTCCAAAATTCGTCTTCATTTTACTAATACATATCAAAATTTTTTTACATTACTTTATTTTTCATAAATACAGTGTAATGACTGCATTTATATGAAATGGTCCATTAAAGCGGAATAAAAATTCATCATTATTTAGCTAAATAATGCGAATTAGACGATAGAATAGTCATAATCTCAAAGCAGATCTGATATAAGCATTTTTAAGGGAATCATCTGTTTTGTAAAGAAAGTTTATAAGTATTATTAAACTCATTTCAATTTCAACAGCATTTTTCAAAATAATTTTTTTTGGTAGGGATTTTTTGCCGCAGTTGAATACTCCTTGGAGAAGAGGAGGCAAAACTTAAATTTCCATCAATTTGAAAGTGATATACAGGGAAAAGGATCAGCTTTTACTTTCTCGCTTCGGGCACCGAGGGTTCTAGTGTACCACTGATAACTATCATTAACATATTTATTTCTTTCAAACGAAAATTTTCTCTGAAATAATCAAAAGACATTTATTACGTTGGGAAGGTTTCGTTTCGTCCATTAAGAATTTTTTTTATTTAACTTAGAGGAGTTTTCGAGAGAAAATAAATGAGGAAATGAATTGATTGATTGATTTGAGGGTTTTTTGGGGATTTTTAGCTGCAAAGGCTATCATCCCCGGAGGAAATGAATCATATTATTATCTTAAAGCTGTGAATTATTATTTATTATTGTAAAATGAATTTATTTAAATTACTGTTTTGCTTTCAAGCGATAACAAAATAAGACGCAAACGAAATTTCAGAAAGAACAAATTGCTTTATGATCTCCTACTCGGAATCCATAAAAATGTCGAAAATTATCTGGAAAATAACTACTGAAAACAGCAAAGGAAATTAATATAAATCATGTTGTTGCTGCTTCATGATATGGAAGTAACAATGCATTTAATAACAAAAATAACAACTAGAAATAATAAGCAATTTGCGACATAAACTAATTTGATATTAAATCATGAAAATTTAATGGAAATGACGTGATCATTTACCAGAACTCATACAAAACATATTTTTCTTGAAACCCTCTTTTAACTACAACCCAATATCTTTTTCGCTTTGTTGCACGATCCTTTTCCATCTATTTTGATAGCTTTTAATGAAAAGTTTTCCCACACAAATTTTATATCTTTACAATTCTGCGGAATTCGATATAATTTGAAAGCGAACAAATAGGCATGAACACTCTTTCTTCATTTGTTTCTACACGATTTCTTTGAAGTATTTCTAATAACTATGACTTTAATTAACGCAATGAGTTTAAAAAACTGTAAGTGATGTTCCTAGGGATCGCAAAATTTTACGTATCTTTGTAAAGCCTTCTTTAAACCTGTTCTCTACTCCATAGTTTGATTTAAATGTTTTAATTCGTCTTATTTTTCTTCGAAAGTTTAATTTATTAATAAATTTAGTAGCTAAATTCTGACAGAAAAAAATAAAGTATTTCTCAAATAGGTCAATTTATGCTCACATTATACATGTCAAATACGCTGCGCCAGTTTAACTTTTGGATTCACTGCTCATCTTGCAGCAGGAAAAATTAGGTATGGGTAAAACCTACCGGTTTTAACCGAAATTTTTTTTTGTTTTGTTTCGGTAACAGGTTTTCTTCGATTATTTTTTGTACCTGTTATAACCGGTTATTTTTAAAAAAATCCAATAACCAGGTAAAAAAACCGGATCGGAAGATAGGCTCGATTTTAGGTCCGATTAGACTAAAATTTACCACGTTATGTAGCTTTGAATTTCGCCATCTTAGGCCTATCACCGACAATCGCTTCCTCGAGGCGTCTGTTGGTTTCAGACGAAGCAGTAATATACACTGTAAAAAATATCCGTTTTTTTCCCGGACTTTTTCCGTATATTTGACGGTTTAAAGCTGTTTTGTTGACAAAACGGTTTTTCCCCGTTTTCCGCTCCAGCCATAAACGGTTTAAAACCGTCAGTTCAAATTCTATTTTTCATCATATGGTATTGCTTTCCGTATGATAACTTTCCCTTTTCTTAAATGCAATTTTATTGCATTCATTTCATGTTTTTAATAGGGTTCCATCTCCGCTATTGTTTACACATGTTGCAGTAACCTGTTGTTACTCATGAAAGCTAACCTTAAAACACGTGTTCTGGCAATAGTTGATTTTTACACCACTAGGTGGCGCCACTAGAGCTATAGTGACTTTAAAACTCAAATAGATTTTTTTTACTTCACTTTATGAAGTCTCCGGTGGTCTAATGGTTAGAGCGACTGCCTTTTGTTTCTATGAACGCGGTTTCGATCCCCGGCTCGGAGGAGTTCGAAGTTTTGTCACCATCTTGCATCGAAATCGTCCGTTCAATTACAAATTAGATTAATTGAAATTAATAATAAAGCCTTGATTAATTAATATTCCTAATCGATATAATACACATCAGCACGTTTCAACTCAACTCGAACAGAAGGAGAAAACAACTCAACTCAGTCGATGACGTCACTTACTTCGATGATTTAATTTTTAACGAGAAAACTTGATCTCAAACGGTAAAAAACCGTTGTGACTACGGATTTACTTCGTAACTTTTACGGAAAAAACCTGTCCCTGTACGGTAAAAAACCGTCTTGCCTACGGATTTACTTCGTAACTTTTACGGTTTTGCACAACCAACCCAGCTGCCGGTTTAAAACCGTAAATTTTACGGGATTTTTTTTACAGTGTACGCATCTCATCTGCCAAACCACAATACCTCTAAAATACACGTAGACAATAGAGCAAGTATCATGGCATCCTCCAATTCAAAGAGCACAAACGAAACAGCAAGAAAAGTTTTCAAAATCCTCCTTTCAAATCCAAGAATAAAAGTCTCTTGGGTTAAAGCGCATGCAGGCAATATAGGCAATGAGAGAGCAGACCAACTGGCAAAAGACGCAACACAACATGGGCAACCCTATTCACATACTAAAGGCGATAGCACACTTGTCAGCATTTCGTCACCAAGGAAGAGCAAGTATTCGATGGACGGTTTCTCCTTCAATGTGTCCTTGACTGAAGGGGGTTTGAAGCCCCTTCTTTACGATCTGACAACCCCCAAAAAAGGGATGACAGTTGCAATGTGTAATTGCCTTTTAGGCGATGGAAATAGTTTTTTTTTGGGTCGTTTATATTTTCGCTGTCCTTTCATTTCCGCGTTGGACTTCGTACTTGTCGTTTGTTGCTGTTGCGTTTGTCTGCCATGGATACCAATACTTTGGTTTACGCTGAGACAGCTTTAATGGTGATGATGTAATTCTCTCTGTAATTATCAAATGCAAGAATTAATCATAGTGAATGTGCAGACGACACATAGAATTTGCGAACAAATTCCAAGAAAATATTTTCAATCGTTTTGATTTCTACAGCATACTAAAAAACTGGTGTTTCAGCTTTATTTATATAATTTATTCAACATAGTTAAAATGGCAAAAAAAAAAAATCCCTAAAGAAATGTATGCATAGTAAATAAAAACATAAAAGGGTAGATGCTCCATTTTTTAAAAACTGTACCAGTTTTTGACAGAATGCATCCATTTCTCAAGCAAATTAGCCACTAATTTGATATTAACCAATAAGATACATTCCTACACCTTAAACAAACTCTTTTTTAGTAATTAACAATATGATTAGGTCATTTTTCCTTAACATGAAACTTGCAAGAAAATTAAATGCATAAACATGTATCAAGTACTCGCAAGTGTTGCAATCTTTCATCGTCACACTGTCAGAAATAACTATTAATTCTAAAATTAATTATCTTTAGGGTTTAAGAGGGTTTTTATTTTTATTTCCTAAAGGGATGCTTTGAGTATTTGCATATAAATTCAGTCCTTTAAAAACAATAAATTTTTATGCAAGTTATTTTTGTTTTTGGCTTGAAAAAAATGAATACATATTCTCTACATATTAAGATTTATAATACACTCTAAATTTATTAATTATCTATACTTTTTTTAATATTTATTTTTAAGTAACAAGTGGACCATTGTAGAGTACAATGGTCCAGAGCAAAAAAATAAATTTAAAAAAATATTTAAATGTAGTACATTTTTGAATAGCATAAAACATAGAATGCATCATATTTGTTTATTCATGGCTTCAATGCATACTTATAATGCAAGATTAATGAATATTAAACTTGGCAAACTACACACCAAAAAATTTCTGTGTCACTGAAACTCTGTTTTTTTTGTGAAAATGTACCTTCTGGATGACTCATCATAATATCTTGAACATTTACAAAAGATTGGTTATCTATGGAAATGCTTTTATGGGATAGTACTAGCCTCTTTTTTAATAAATTTTATATCGTTTAAGACTTAATTTATGTATAATAACCAGAGATACAAACTAATAGGTGCATTAATTTGTCCCAAAAATCATACTACTTAATTTTTGCTGAATGTAGCTATAATATAAGAATTAGAAATTTACTGAATGTTTTGAAAATATAAACAAGAAAAAATATCAAACAAATAATGTAAAACTTTGACACCAAATTTGATAATCAGTTATTTTATATGCAATGAAAAACTTGCTATAAAGAAGGAAAATGTAATAAAATACATACTGCATGAAAATGCTTTATTTCTGCTTAATATTAAGTAAAATGCCTGTTATATATTATATTTATGTGGCCAAAACTGGTGAAAATTAAGATATATTATTTAAAAATTCATAACTCAAAATATAATATTTTTCCAGAGAAAGATTTTTTAATTAACAGGTAATAAAAGTTACTAAAGAATACTTAAAAAACTTGAGCCAGTCATTCACTGTGAAAATTATAATTTTCTCTTAATGTGGCAAAAACTGGAGCATCTACCTTATTTCAATAAAAAATTAAAATAAAAAAAATTGCATATTATTACTACGCATCACAAACGCTTTCGCAGCATAACTTTTTAAAAGTTTTTTTTTTTTTTTGCATAATTGCAATTTACTGGATTCCAGAGAGCCGGCCTTTCTTGAATAAAATCAATTAAAGCCGACTCTTTTTCTGCGGTCCAAACATATTTTCTAGCATCCATGGCGTGAACACGGTACGAAATGGCTTCTGTGTATCCCGAAAATCGCGCCTAAGTTTTCAGTGATGTCACTGGCGAGTCGAACCTGATTGGTTCAGTTATTCACGCCCATGAACTTGCATGGATGTTTTTAGTTCTGTTCGAAAGCTCCCATGTTCGCTTTGAGGGCTAATAAAACCGGTTCAAACGCCCGAGAAGCGGTTTCGCTCGCCCTTGGTGACGAAATATAAGCTAGTGTGCTACGGCCCTAAGCTTCCTAAACCGCACATCCGGAAGAGGATGCTTGAGGAGTGGCAAACCTCATGGAAGAATGGCGATACAGGCAGGAAAATCTATAACATCCTGCCCTCAGTTAGTCTCCGTCCCACTAACTGGATTAGAGAGGATGTTATTTTCTTCTCTCAACATGGACCTTTCCCTGCCTACCTCAAAAGATTTCACCTGTCTGATAGCGATTATTGCAGTTGTGGTGGAATTGGCACGGCACTTCACTATGCCACGGAGTGTATCTATACAGTGTTTTGGCATATAAGGAAGCCAGCGCCAAACTTCGAACAAGAATGGCTGAAAAGGGTCGCCAATAACCTCGTCTCCAGGCAGAAAATTCGTGGGATTATCAAATTCATTAGCGAAAACAGAGATCTGTTCCGGCCTCCCCAGCCTTCAACATCCCAGCGAGCTGAACTAAGTAGCTCAATCACCTGACATTCCACCTTCAAATAAAAGAAAGGTATTCCAACATCCAAAGAAAAGAAGACCATTACGAACTAATAGTGTCAAAGTGAAAATGCCTGTGCTGTACATAGTGTATATATTTCCTTCTTTTTGTTTATTTTGTTTTTCTTTTTCTTAAATAAAATTCCCGTGTCTTGCCCATCAAACCGTTCAGTGACCGGTCTGGTCACGGGTACGGGGGTAACGGACGGCGTTCTGTTCTGTTGGTTGGCAGATTACCGAAAGAGCCTTTATGAACAGATAAATATTGGCTAGTGGATTGATTTCCTGTGGAAACAATGTTTATAAAAAAATTTGTCTACAAACGGCGTTTGTTTTTTTTTTATAAAAAAACAACCGAAAACCAGTTATTTTGAGCTGTTATAACCGCCAAGTTAAAATGGAGGTGAAAAAGGTGAAAGGCGGTTATTGCGAAAATAACCGAAAACCGGTTATTTTCGCAATAACCTCCATCCCTAGGAACAATAACTTGTCGTCACACCTAAGCCTAATGCGACGTGAAAATGGATATTAGATGACACGCGTAATTATGTTTGTACGTGAATGAACTCTATTGTATTTCAAATCCTAAAAAAAGTCTGCTTTTTCTATGCGAACTAAATACGCTTTTCCTTTTTAATATGGTCGCAATACACGTATGTCCATATAAAATAGACAATCTATCGCTGTTCAGCTGGTGTGAGTCGTTTTCACATGTATTTACAACCAGGTGATACAAACTTAGCTAATCTATCACCTCTGGCCCTGCGCGTCAGGGGTGTAGCGATTTCAGGACTTCAAAATTTGCGATGATTTTACATTGAGAGTTTACTGATGAAAGGCTGGGGACATGCCAGATCTTTCTGCATTGATATTGCTCGTTTACCAAATGCATGGGTTTTCTTTTACTTTGAAAGAAAGAAAGTATCAGCTTTTTAATGCCTCCCCTACTTCTTTTTGTTACTTACCAGTTAATGTCAAAATCAAAGAGCCTCTATGGTCATCCATTTATCATCAGAACTTTTTCGTTAGTCCACAGTGCTCAAGAACAGTCATGCATATTTAAGCCTAAAATTTAAGATTTAAAATTCATTTCACCCTAGGATCTTCGCATTAGAAGATGGTATCCTTCGTCAGCCTAAGAAAATTCGGCATTAAATATTTCTTTATCCGGATTGGTTCTTCATGCTAAAGTTGCTTCTCTTATTTAAAATCTAGTTTTGTCTCTTTCGCTTTTCCCGAAAGCGTACGTCAATCTTATTTATTTTCCATGACCCGATAGAAAATTCTTGTTAAATAACGTAGTAAAATAAGAGTAAAACGATCAATAGCTGCAGCATTTTCCCATCTGTTTTTGAGTTTTAAAAAATGTATTATATATACATAAATCATTCAATGCCTTTTTCCCTAATGGAGCGGAATTTGCACAGAAAACAAAATTGTTCTATCTTGTATATTTTAATGTGCTTTTCAATGAATTCTAACAGATGCTTGCCTTCCAACGATAATGGTGATTTGAGTCGTCCTTCGAAAGTATTTTCAACAAAAGGAGAGTAATAATATTAAAAATTCTTCTTTGCGGAAGATAATTCGTACACACACAAATAAAACAAAACTTCTTCAACTAATCATGCTTTTTTTTATCACACTGTCTTTTGAAAGCAAAATATATTTCTCTGCGAAATAACGAAATTTAACTGTTCCAGAAAACGAATCCTAACATTAAAAGAAATCAGACATTCTTAAATTATTAGAATTTCATTTAAATTTCATACCAAAACATTTGTTCTCATCCAGAATGTCGTAAATCTGCGAAAACTTCTGTAAGGGTAAAAAACATTTTTATTATGCCTGTATGTCTGATAATTTTGTGCCAACGATATTTTTACTGAGCACGACTCTGTCTTATTTTCTTTATAACTCAGAAACAACACATAGTTGAATTATTCTAACAACTGGTACTCTTTCTATATAATCTTTTATATATAATAACCATTCCGAACCGAAATTTGTTCATTCAAACTTGCATGATTTGAAGACTGCGAATAAATGTGCCGAAAGTATTTCAATAATCTTAACTAGCCGCCTTTGGCGACCAGCTAGCTGGTCTTGTTTTAATTTTCATTTCAGATACAAAAATAGACTATGATATTGTTTTAAATAAGTAGTTTCCATCAACTACAATAAGTTTTTTATAAAATTCTTGAAACGGCATGCTGATTGAAACACATACAGCCATAAAATACAGTTTTACTTTTGCACAATAAACGTGGAGCATTCTAATAGGTTAGCTTTGCTTGCAAAGTGTCGAAATCGGTCCAATTATTGAGGATAGGGGACTTTGTCGAAATTTTTCCCCACATGCGGAACATTCAGTGAAGTAGTGTTTTTGAGAATCTTTTCCTCGAAAATGGAGTGTGGTGGCGCGCATGAAACCATTAATGAGATATCAAGGGATCTTGAGCTTTCATATGAAATAAAAATTGGGGAAATCGGCACAGTGGTTGGGATTGGGGGAGGGGAGTTCTGTCATGGTTTTTTCCCGTAGAGAACGTATAGTGAAGTAGTGTTTTTTAAATTTCTCTCGAAATTGGGGAGTAGCGGAGGTCAGGCGACTACTGACGACGTATCTAGGTTAGACTTAATATAAAATAAAAATTGGCGGAATCTGTCCGACGGTTGGGGCTGGTGGGACTGGTTCTTTGGTTTTTGCCAATTATTTTAAATTAGAAGATTTGTGCCCGTCTAAGGCGGGCTTTTAGCTTGCCTACAATATCTCAGATATGATTGCCACAAGCTGTAGTAGAAAATTTCATACACATTGGCAAAGTGCTTAAGAAATTAAAAAAAGCATGAAAAACAGAAGCGATGAATCAATTGACACTAACTTTTGTTTTGCAAAATATATAAATATTCAATTACAAAATTAAGTCCGAAAAAGAAAGAACCTTTTTAACAAAAAAGAAAGTAGCTGGCACACCCGTGTGACAGTCGTCCTCAGAAGGTTGACGAATTACAATCTTAATTAATCACAGCTGGTTAAAATTCAAAATTGTAACCACCTGTGTGTAATATACAGATAAGATCGAACAAAATATAGCCCATAGCACGACTAAAAAGGCAATAATTAATTGCGGAAAATAGAATTCTCATAATTTTTCAGTAATGTTTTGCAAAAATGTAACATTTCTGTAATGTCTTAGGTATGCAAGTGGGGCATTTCAGACATTATTTGTTCTTAACTAATGGAGTGTATTAGAATCTATGTATATCATAGCGATAAAAAGAAAAACTATCTTACGGGCCACCTTAAAATTTTCCTTTTAATGCAGGGAAATTCAGAAAGCTATAATCAAACCAATATTGAAATTATGTTTTTCATATCCTTTCCTCCGGTTTACAAATCAATTTAACTCATTCTTCTGGAAAAATATTTGTACAAATTTGATGTTACAAAACGAAAACATATTTTCCAAATTGTGATCTAAAACGAGACGGCATCTTCGAAGCTATCGTTCTATAAAATGTTGAATAAATCATAACCTGCACGACGAAAAATTCGATTGCCTTCTTCTCGTCTCCCTTCGATAACATTTCGTGTTCATTTTCTTGCATAGACTCGGCTCTGGCTGAGGGAGATGTTTCTGAAAGCGTTTCAAATCGAGTTCTTGTCACTCTTCGCTCGCAGTTTATTTTCTATCTAGACACATAAATAATTTGGAATAAAAACGAAATGATTCTAAAAAAGGACTCTGCAATTCTAATAAATTTCTGTTCAGTTTCAAATTATTGATTTAACTTTCTTTTATGAATATATTTTAGAAAACGCTGATACTGAAATGACTCTTAAGTTTTCTAAGGAAAAGTTAGTATTTTAGATAAACTTATAATTGTTCCGAAAATTCACAAATATTTGAGTTTTGGAAATTATTTCTTAAACTGAACTTGATTAATTCATTGTTTATTTTCAATTTTCGCAACAAAGTATTTAAAACATCAAGATATAAGAAACAAGATATGGAGGAAAATATCTAACCGATTTTGGTTATACTTAATGTGACCATAAGTCCCGTCTTTTGGTAGCCTGTCCCGCTGTCCCCAAGCACAGCTCCGAACGCCCAAATGTCCAGTTTTCAGAAAGAGAGTAACCCACGATAACAATTTCAAACAAGAAGAGACCAAAAGTAAAAAAAAAAAAATCCGTCTGTAATGTCTAGTAGCCCGGAGATGAAAAAGCATGTGCTATCCTTGTCACACATAAGGTTGGTCAGAAATCTGCGATCTCGCACTTAGTTCTAAGTTCATTACACTGCATGAAGTCACAGAATGAATAATGGGAATATTTTAAGCGAAAGTCGTTGGGTGGAACTGTTCAAACACTTTCACGCCAATAATTTCATAAAAAATGTAAGTATGGAGTTTTCATTGGCCAGTACTGGGAATAGAACTTTTTTACTCTCTATCTAAATTAAATTTACAAAATAAAGAAATTATGAGTAAACTTTTAATCCTTGACTTTGCTTTTATATTTATTAACTAATAGATACACCCGGTGTTGTTCGGGATAAAAAAAAATCAAGTCTAAGTACTTTAATCACTTTAAAGTTAATTAATCAGTTTTTCTAGTTCAGTAATTCGGTAGGAATGGGACTCAGTTACCTTGAATTATTTTATAAACTCATTAGGATCATTAAAAATTTTGTGAAAATTATATGAAAAATCGCATAGCGAGAGTAGTTAAATTAATGTCATTTGATTGCTGAGCCTCAATATCAGAAGGTGTGCGTGCTATCAAAGAACCAGTGGGAGTGGTCTCCCCAAAACTTTCTCGTATCCGTAACATGGGTGGGGAAAAATACACCAAACGCCAGTAATATACGCCATTCCCTAACACAGGTGGGGTAGCAACGGTTTTTTTTTTGCTTCGTAAAATGATGAAGAAACCGAATATGCAATTTGAACGCCTTTTTGTCAGCCGATTGAAACGAAAATTGGGCATGGATCTACAATTAATGTTAGCAGACCTCATACCAATTTTTATTTATTTAAGTCATATCGTTTAGGAGTTATCGTGTTTACGTACATGCGATTATACAGACCGACAGACAGTCAACGCGTTGTCGGACTTGGTCCAAAATTGGAGACGGACCTACATTCTTTCTGGTAAAATTGTGCACCAAATTTTATTCATCTAGCTATTTGAGTTTTTGAGTTATCGTGTTCACATGAGCTCGGACAGACAGACTTTCCGTGGACAGATTTTGTCCAAAATTTTATAAAAACCTGCAAATTATGTGTAAAGATCACCATCCTCAAATTCCATCCCTCTAGCTAGAGTTATCGTGTTCACAGACAGACGAACATAATTTCAAAATTGTGTTTTTCGGACTCAGGGAGACCTCAAATGTGGAGATTCATCAAAATCTCGAGTTAGAATTTTTTGCGATTACAATACTTTCTCTTTGTATACTTCGTACACAAGAAAGTAAAAATTCTGCTTTTTTGTAAATATCTAAAGAAAGCAATATTTTTATCATAACATTAACAATTTTGATAAAAACTAGAAAATCAACCGTCATGGTATGACGGGTGAAAATTGTCTCTTAAATCGAGAGACTTCCTGTCAAATTTGACGTGTTTGAATATATACGAGAGAAGTGTTTAACATTGATTGAAAACGAATACAATAAACATATGTTTTATGACAGGAAATATTTTTTTATTTACATATTATTTACACATTTCTTTATTCAAAAAACCTCTTGGTAAACAACATTCAATGTGAAGTATTTTTTGTTGTTTAACAATTTTATCATAATTCAATAACCGCGAAATTCTCAGCTTGTCAAACGTAGATCAAAAGTCAAAATTTCAACAGAATTCTTTTTGGAAACTCTAATCAAAACAAAGCACTTCTCTGCTCGTCAAACGTTGCCATAAAATATTATCAAATTATATCATCACGATTCCAATAGATAACGTGGCGTCCAAACTATATCACGCGCATGGTATATCACTGACGTAATTTACTACTTTCTATTAAAAAACGGAAATTCATTTGAAATATATGAGTAATATAATTTAAAATTTCTCGGGAACTATTGATCATAGCGAGATAAATTTTATATCAATCGATAGCAAATTTTATTTCACTATTTTAGAGCTATTAAATTTTGAAATTAGAACGACAATTACTCTTTTAAATTTAAAATTACTGAAATTTAGCTTCTCTAACAATGAAATAATGCTGTTTAACGTCTCGCAGTGCTATGGCGCGAGTTTTATTGTTGATGACGTCAGAGCGTTACCGAGAGACAGCTCTGGGCTATTATATTAGTAATATTACTTTCAAAAACGTGAATGAACGGCGAAATGGAGAATGAATGGAGAATTTGATAAAATAGTAAAATCAATGGGTTTGAAATGGGTTGAAAAGGAATTTTGAGATGCTTATTAAAATTGGAGAAAATTTCACAGCAATTAAAATTGGTATCATTAAAAAGATAATTTTTTCCCCTTTAAGATGGTATAAAAATAATTTTCGTTCAATAAAATAGCGCAATTGACCTAGAAATGGCCCCAGATTTTCATGTGCATATTTCATGTCGCTATGATTCAACGTTTAGGATAAGTATTTGTGACAGGCAGACAGACACACGCATTTTTTGTTTTATATCTTAGATAATTGAGTAAAAAAGTACATTGAGTATAGCACATTTATCAAGATTTGTATAGATTTTGTTTTAAATCGCCTTTTTTCAGATACTACATGTATGGTGCACATTTTTTCTTTATTATTTCAGAACTGGAAGTATATAACAAGAAATATGACCATAATTCACTTTTTCTAAGTGGTTACAATATATTGTTAGAACCCAAAACGGCAGAAACTATTAGAAAAAAATAGTAAAGAGTGAGAGGAAAGTTGCTGGAACAAAAATTGGATTCCTTCCGACAAGACTTTCGAAATTAAACTTTTCCATCCGTTTTTTTCCGTAACTTATCCAGAAACAATTCCTGTAGCAACTATTTTCTCCCCGTTCATGCTGTAAGAAAGGACACTTATTTTTCCTTTTCGTCATGAAACTTAATTTGTCAACTTTGAGTGGCCCGAAACAATCATGGAAGGCAATTTTTAACAAGCTGTAATTGTATTACTTGTAGTATTAGTTCTGGAAATGTTTTTCTGGAATATTATTTTGTGAAATTAAGTAAAAGAATATAATGCGCGTTCCTTTTCATTCTGAAGAACTGAACCTTTGGAGTAAGAGCAGAAGTAAATAAATACAAAAAGAATACAACTATGAATATAGGAAAGTACGATATCTTTTGCAAAAGTGAGGAGAAAATTCTCGATAAAGCCTCACTATTGAACTCACTTTATTAAGTTTAACATTATCTTAACTGCTTATTTTTCATTTTATTTTATTATCTGGTTGCAACAAAAATTACTACAAATTCTTTTCATAAATAAGAAATATCAATTCCATTTGCTACTTCTTAATTATGAAAAGTTAGGTTTTCGACAGTTGCTGTCATTAAATCAAAGCACCGCACGATAATCAACGTGGAAAAGAAAATAAGGATAGCTATTTCCAAAATAATTCCACGATCTGAGAAAATGTGTAATGATCAACAGGCTCAGCCATACCACTGATTGTTATATTTATTAAATTTAATAATATTCTATATATTTTTCAAGATATTGAATATATTTTTATGCGATCTGAAATGTGTTTTATACAGGGTGTCCACACTTATCATGGTCCAATAACTAATTTCTAAACCTTTAGAGATAGACATATAGTTCCAATTGGAAAAATTCTTTAAATGAAGGGAAAAATTATAATATATGTTTTTTCAGTGAATAAATATATTCCTGAAACAGTTGTCGAATTCTAAATTTTTATACGATCCCCTTGTCCTATTAGCCATATTTAGTAAAATATTTTTGACGTTCTAATATTTTAAACAAAAAATGCCCCACTCTTCTTCGACTAAAACTGACCGAGTTATGGAGCTTTGAATATCGCTGACTTAGACCACTTTACACCATCTCAATAGCCATCTTGAATACGATCCACCAATCAATGCACAGCACTTGCTCGACGAGGCCGCTGATTGGTTAAAAATTATGAAATTCGAAGCTCCGGAACTCGCTCAGTTTTAGTCGCAGAAGGGTGGGACTTTTTTTTGTTTAAAATGTTAGAATGTCAAGAATATTTTACTAAATATGACTGATAGGACCGGGGGACCATATAAAAAGTTAGAATTTGTATTTTTTTCAGAAATATATTTAGTGACTCAAGAAACATATGTTATAATTCTTCCCATCATGTAAAGCATTTTTTCAATTGGAACTATAAGTCTATCTCTAACGGTTTAGAAATTAGCTATTGGACTACGATAAGTGTGGACACCCTGTATATTTTTACTAATCTTTACAAAAATTATTGAATATTTTGCAAAAACCTTTCAGCAAGGGTGCCAAGAATTGAAAAAGTTTGGGAACCATTATACAAAGGGACAAACAAATCATTAATTGTTACTACAAAAATGTCTGACATTTCTTTTGTTATATATTACGATTTTTTAAAAAATATATCGAAGCAAATTTGAGAATTCGACTGCATGCAATCGAAAAACGACACAATATTTTACGATTATATTGCTCTCCGTGTAAATATATCATTTCATGCAGGAGGATCAAGAAAGCTAAGATATATGAAGATATAAAGCTAAGATACCTAAGATATATATATACGAGATTACCAAAGAAAAAAGAAGAGACTATATATATATATATATATATATATATAGTCTCTTCTTTTTTTCCGTAACTCTCGGAACTTGGGTTTTCCCTATTTACAAATCAATTTAAGTTGATTGTTCCTTTGATAAATATTTATACAATTTTCTTGTTACAGAAAGCGAAAACATATATTATTCCGAATTGTAATCTAAAACTAGATGGCGTTTTTGTAGCTATCGTTCTATAAAATGTTGAATAAATCATAACCTCCACAAAGAAAAATTCGATTGCCTTCCCCTCGCCTCGCTTCCATAACATTTCGTTTTCATTTTCTTGCATAGACTCGGCTCTGGCAGAGGAAGATGTTGCTGAAAGCGTTTCAAATCGAGTTCTTGTCACTCTTCGCTCGCAGTTTATTTGCTTTGCACACACATAAATATTTTGGAAGAAAAATCCAATTTTTATGATTGTAAATGTGGGATAAGTTTTTGCAATTCGAATGTATTTCTGTCGAGATGGAAAATGACGGTTCAGTCTTCGTTTAACATTCATTTTAGAAAACGCTGGTACGGAATTACTGTTATGCTACCATCCTGATGTTATTGAAAGGTATCATATTCACTGGAGATAAACAGCATAGGCAATGTTTTCGATTCTACCAACATTATTTTCGGAAAATGAAGCATTTTCTAAGCGCAGATATGACATTGTTTTAACGTGATAAGGTTTCTAGGCTGTTATATTTTCGGTAAATTGCGCGATGCATGGCCATTGAACCTACTGAAACTAAAATTGGCATATAGTTTCTTCTTGGGTGGTAGGTGCTCACAAAGAAAGAGTTCATCAAATTTTCAATAAATTTTTTAATTAATTTAAAATCAGATGAAATTTTAACGTTTTTCCACAATAATTTCAAAGCATATTATCGTAAAAAACATTTTTATACCACTTTAAAATTTTAAACATTGACTTTTCAGTGATACCAGTTTGTCATTGTTTTAGCTTCTGCGTTTATACATACGAGCTTTGCGACGATATTAACACATTCAGTGCTACCGACGGGCTGGCGCGTCCAGAATCCATTGCAACAAAAATCGTTCTGTGGGTGTATGGTAGAAACAGTCCAGCACGCAGGATAATGGAGAATGAAGGTTTATTCACAAATATGCAGGAAAAAAATGTAGCACAGGTAACAGGAACAATAACTCCTGTACGCAATAGCAGCACAAACAGAACAATTCACTAGTAATAACAGTAGCTGCACTTTCAGATTTAGAAACACAAACAGTCAGCAAATCGCTGATAATGACAGTAACAGCACTTTCAATCGCGCTCAGGTCACCGGCTTTCCAGCTCGCACTGCAGACGAAACTCCAAAGTCGTTCCAATCGATCAACACACCCTGTGATTCAAGCACGGTCCTTTTATACTCTCCCCGATAGGCCGTGATGTCACATGGAATCATACAGTACATTTGAGCGTATCTCCTCTCCTAATAAAGATATCGAGAAAAGGATCGCATTTTCTAGAATCTTCGATTTGTCGCCAAGGTCAGGGGTCCCGGCCTGGCCGCTGCCGGTCATTCCATACTTACCCGTGTAAAACTCTCTTCCCAACCATAAGACTAGTGAGGCAGGGAAGCGACATTACATTTTTGCAACACTATTATCTAATTAGATGACCCCTTTTCTTCGGTAGTTAATAGACGGCAGAGAAGGAGATATATAATTAAATAGATGGTTCGAATCTCAGGCGTGAATGGTGGCAGCGAATGTGTTAAATACATGTTTTGTGTTCACGTTATCGTTGCTGTAATTAAGAGTCAATTTTTAAAAATATTATAAAGACGGACGAATCAAGCCTAAAACATTAGTCTCACTATGTTTCGGACTCCCCTTAAATTTTTTTTTCAATTGCTACAACACTGTTTTCAGAAATTCAGATATTTTCCAAGCTTCTACCGAACATGGTATTGTTTTTGAAATAAGGCAATACAGGATGAATAAAAAGACTTTCCCTGATTATAAAACGTTAATACGAAATAACCATTGAAGAAAAGGTTACGTAAATGTCTATTTTTATCAGTGCATAGTCTTGTTTGTAAAGACCCTTTCTTCTTTTTTTTTTTTACCGTCGGATAGATGTCATAACTAATTCATAAACCTAAATAGTGAATCAAAATTTTATTTTATTGAAATGTCGTCGGTGAGGAAGAAAGCTCAGTGCGTTTTGCAGTTCCATAAAACCAAATCGGCCATTTCTGTTCAAGAGGGGTGTGGACGCCTGTACTGAACTGTTGACAGACTACACTAAACAATCTTTTTGAGTTTAATGTAACCCCTCGACTCCACTCGTCGCTTGTTCTTGTTATGTTCATGACTTGTTATATTTCAATCAGTTGGCTGCAAGAACTTGATGTTATCGGCTGTCATTCCAATGTCTTCATTCCGAAAACCACAAACCCAAATAAAATTTGTTGTTGAAAGAATTGCAGCTAATTGCTAAAATATGACCCAACAGAGATTTAGAGGTTGTTACAGACATTTGCAACACTAGTTCGTATTATCGAAACACTGAATAAAAAATGCCGTGTCTTGTGTTACTGAACAAATGCTGGACAACACGTAGCGAGAATTAGAATACCGCAGTGACATTCTTTAACCCTCCGATTCCTGAGACCATTGGAATAGAACGACTTCAAAATGCGGAAACGCCCAAGTTCCTCTTTCAAAGATAAGGGAAATTCACTCCCCCTTTCAGAACCACAATTACATCTGTCACTCTCCGAATTCTAAGAAAAACCCCCTTTTCCCCAAAACCATCTGCGAGAGCTACTATAAAGAAGAAAGTGCGTGACGCGGGTGTGAAATCAATCACACTTAACAATAAGGATGAAAATTTCAGAGTGATATTCGGCCGTTTCGGACGGCCGCCGTCTTTTACTTCAAGGGACGTTCTCGTATTGATAGAGTTAAACTATAAAGGAGATTCATATTAAAATTTTATAAGGTAATTGGGCTAAAAGAAATTTGATTACGTTTTCAAGAATTTACAGAAATGAATATATTTTTAAATACAGTAGATTTAGCGCAATCAATTTTTGTAATCAGAGAAACATTTGGTGCACATCCTGCATATTTGAAATATGACAAATTTGGTAAAATTCAGAATGCTTTCAACGCATTTTTTATTTACTTCCAGATCAGAAAGGCACTTAAAACGTGTATTCATAAACGGTCGAGCCCATGTGTTATGAAAAAAAACGTTCTCAACTGGCGCCCATAAAAATATTTTAAACGTGTTCAGAATGAATTTCTCCGCTGTAGGTTTTTTAGTGTTGATTTTAAAGCTTTCTGACGACAATACTTTCGGGAATTGTAGTCTGAAAAAAAAAACACTTTTAAGCCATCCAAAAATTTTAATAATTATCACGAATGAAATCAGTTTTAATAATGTCTTATTTTTTTCTTTGGTTTCAAAACGTTTTATTTTTTGACGACGATTATTTATTATCATTATTTTTTGAAAATTATTGTCGCAGAAATTTGCACTGAAATAAATGTTTTAATATTTTCACTAGATTCAACGGTAAGGCGCGTTTCAATAATGGCGAGAGTGAAAACTGTATACTATATATTTTCACTGGACACCGTGGCAACGCGTTAATAAATAAATGCAGACATTTAAAAATGCATACAGCATTTTTATTGAATGATCTCGGCACAGTGTGTGTTCAAAAACACTTTCTGTAAATGTTTTGTGTAACTTTATCGTAAAATGTATAAATTTGAGTATGCATTTTGTAAAAGCACATGAATTAATTGACGAATTGCGTTCTAAGTTTGGTACAATTATGCAGTTTGAGCGTAAAGATTAATCGATTAGAATTAACAACCCGTTACTGTTTCGAAATTTGAATTTTTCAGCTGTTAACCCGCTAAATTTCGCAATCGAGAAACAACTAAAAGCAATCGAAAGGTTGGCGGCCATCTTAATGGTTGGCGAAAGTGCCATGAACTTGGCGAAGGAATAGTGCCGTGTTCTAAACTCTTATGCCATCGGTCATTAAATGATCCATCTAACTTGTTTCGCTTTTGAGTTATCACAACCCGAAACACACGGAAAGGCCGACAGACAGATATAATTGGTAAAAAGTATTTTTCGAACTTGGAGAAATCTAAAATGTAGAGATTTACCAAAATCTGGAATTTTTGGACCATTGCAATATTTTCTTTGTGTATTCTTTGTGAACGAGAAAGTAACAAACTAGTTTTGTATGTCAGCTTTAATAATTGGCATTTTATTTAAATTTAATAACATTTGAAAACTTGAAATGAAGCCTTTAAAATTCTTTTCAAAATTAAATAGCTGAATCGCCTTTTTTCATGTTTATGCTCAATCACATAAACATTAAACAGAAGCTTTTGTTTCTGGAAATAATACTTTAGCTAGATGTGTTTGTTGTGATATAGTGCACTTTTCAAACTGGAAAGACAAAACTAATATGGAAAAGCATTTAATGATAACGTTTTGATTTTTACTGATAGATGAATAAATTGCAAAGACGAATCTCAGTTTAATGGTAATCATTCGACGAGGGCTTTCCATGATATAGTGATTTTTTTCTATAAAAATCTGAGTCAGATAGGAATGCAAAGTCAGAAAAGTAATCCTAATGCGATAGAGGGCGTTGTTGGGAAACTGTCATTTGGCAACCACCCATAAATACTTCAAGGGACAGTAAAACGTAGAATTCTCCATTGAGAACTCATCACTTTTTTTCCTCAAAGTGTACATTATATTTTCAAAGCACAAAACAATGAAACCTCATACAAAACGGCAGTGGCGAATCCAGGGGGTAGTGCTATGGGGCTGCAGCACCCCAGAACGAAAACAAAATTCTTGATTTTTTTTCAAATATTAAACGTGGCAACATTGCTTTCTGGCTTGACAGGATCGCAAATTTTCCCGCTTTTGTTTGTAGTCATTCCACTCGTACTCGTAGCGTTAACTCGATCTAAAATATTTTTTGGCTAGTTATTTCATTGTGTTTTTATTAAAATATTGAAAGTATTGCAGTGTCATTTGTGATTCTTATTGTCAGGTGAGTCAAGTTAAAGTGTTTTGACTTGCAAAAGCTATGAGTTCACGGCGATTAAAAATTTTTATGACCTCCCCCCTCCCCCCCGACCAAGATATCCGATTCGCCACTGCAAAGCAGGAAAAAAAAAAAGAAAAAAAATACCGGAATAGAAATTGGATTGCGTCTGACAAGACTTGCGAAATTAAACTTTTTCCATCCGTTTTCATCCGTAACTTATCCAGAAACATTTCCTGTACTAACACTTTCCCCTTTTCTTACTTAACTACAGAAAGGAAATTTCTTCTTTTTGTCATGAAACTCAATTTGTCGACTTGAAGACGTCCGAAAGAATCATCGAAAGCAATTTTTAACAAGCTGTAATTGCATTACTGCCGAGAGTATTCATTTCCGAATATTATTTTGTGAAATGCCGTAAAAGAGCGCGATGCAATTCATTTTGAAAAACTGAGACGCTGGAGTAAAAATAGAAGTTAAATAAATACAGAGTGGTCATAAATTATTGGACCCATTTCAAAAATTAATAAAAAAACTAATAACGTTACAAATGCGTTTTTTCTTTTAAATGAGAGAGGAAAAAAAGTTTTTTTAGATAGGTGGCGTACCATTATAGTGTTATAAATTTGTTACAGCGAGAGATTTCCATCCTCAATGGTTACCAATCAGCAGAGGCCGATGTGCATTTTCTGGTTTCCTTTTCTAGTTTTTCTTGAATATCTCGAAAACTATTCGGTTTTCGAGATATTCAAGAAATAAAATTGATTTAACAAATTAAAGAGCGCGTAAAATTTCCTACAAATACATGCTTTTAGGTTTCTTCTAGCTTTAATAGTTTTGTAGATAATGGCTCTTAAAAATAGGAGGTGTTCAATAATTTACGACCACCTAGACCGCTGTAACGGCGCGTTACCTATATGAAAATCCTTATTTAAATGCGCTTTCATTTAAAAACCGTAGTTTTAACATTATAAGTCTTTTTTAAATTAATTTTTGAAATGTCTCCAATAATACAGGGTGTACACAAATTAAGTGACACATTTCAAAATTAATAATAATAAAAAAACTAAAAATGTTGGAACTACGAATTTTTTAAAAAGGAGAGCGCATATCAGAAAGTTTTTTCAATAGGTAACGTGCCATTTCGGTGGTATAGGGGGTCGTAAATTACTGGAAATCAAAAATTTTTTAAAGCCGTTATCTGAGAAAATATTAAAACTGGAAGACCTATTAAAGCATGTATTTGTAGGGAATTTTACGCTCTTTAATTTGTGAACTCACATGTAGGGTGAAAAATTGAGTTTTTTGATATTCAAGAAAAACTAGAAAAAGAAACCAGAAAACGCGCATCTGCTGATTGGTAGACATTGTGTACGGAATTTTCTCGCTGTAACAAATTTAGAACTGCGTAACGCCGCGTTACCTAACTGCAAAAAAACTTTTTGAGATGCACTCTTATTTAAAAAAATCCCGTAGTTCCAACATTTTTAGTTTTTTTAAAATTAATTTTTGAAATGCGTCACTTCATTGTATATGACCACATTGTATAAACAAGTTACAAGCATTTCAATACGCGAATTATCTTTTTTTAAAAAAGGGAAATAATGACAAAATTATCAAGGAAAGTCTCAATAAGACTTTCCTCGATAATTTTTTTGTTTCATTATTATCATTATTGTAAACATTTATTACCTAGTTGCAGCAACAAAAATAAAAAGACGGGGCTTCTTTAATAACTCAAGTAATTTGTATCGTATTGGCGAAAAAATAACAACCCGGGAAATGTCGCAAACAGAAATTCATTAGTTAACTAAGGTAATTTGCTAAATCCGACACAGACTAACCAGAGGTTGTAAGGCATTAAAGTAATTAATATAGTTAATATTTCCTTTTTTCTCTCATTTTTTGTCGTTTCGGAAAACTCGATATTTCTTCTAATAGAGCCAGTCAATTTAAGTGATACTACAACCAGATGGCAAACGTAACTGCAATGCAGTCTAACGTCTAATTGAATTCAATTGACCTACTCTGTGCTGTGACATGCGTCCTTTTTCCTCTTAAATGATGGTCAACGGTTTAAAATTAAATTGTCACTGCGCATTTGACGTGCATCACGTGATTATAAATTGAACCCATCGAATATATTTCTATTAAAAACGGTAATAAAAATTATCACGTTCTTAAAAATGTGCATTCATACAGCTTTTGTTTGAGTGCAAAATGTAATGTCTACCATGCTGAACATAACAACTTCTCTCTTTGAAAGACCAGAAGGCATTCTTGTTTTGTCATTAAATTATCTAAACTTGTATTATTTGCAATTGAAGAATTTTTAACAGTTTATCGATAGAAATGATTTTGAGTTCAGAATGATATTTTTTGCTTGGTATAACAGGTATGTTATAATTAAGTTCGTCTATCCAGAAGGCCCTAGAGCCTGTTCTATGACTAAAAACAAAAAAAAAAAATTCACTAGAATGTGAGGCTCTCTGTGAAAATCGAAAAGAAAAGATAAAAATAATTAATATTTTCGTCAATAAGTGTCACTGCGCCAATATCTGAGGTGATTTTTGCGGATAATTTGTTAAATAAATCAGGAAAAATGTTGTTAATATTAAATTACACAATTCATATATCTCCAGAAATATATGTTAGTTCATTGAAATCTTCAGAAATCTTGACAAAATTTTAAACTTTTTTTTAGGTTTCCACAGAGCGCACCACTTGTACTATATTTAACTGAAATTTTGTTTCGTTTGGAGATAAAGAACCGGCTCTAGAGTCTTCTGAATAAGCGCACTTTAATTATAACAACCCGGTATGTCTTCTTTGCTGCAATAAAACTACTTGTTTTGTCGAAGAACACGTTCTGTTTAGTAGTATACCGCACTTCTTGCTTCGTCGTCAAGCAATCTGAACTTCAATTATTGTTTTAAATAAAGAAATGTAAAAATTAATTTACTAAAATGATTTTGAATTCAGGATATTACAATAGAACCCCGGGGATCCGAACCCCAGGAATCCGAAATTTCGGATAATCCGAACATCTTTTTTTTCAATTTTCTGAAAAATGAAGGAAAATTAACAGTTACGATTTAGAAACAAAGCTAATGTATATTCCTAACTTGAAGGAAGTATTCGAATTGGTCTTTAAGAATGAAAACAGCACCTTAATTAGTAGCAACAAACTCAGATAACTTTGTTTTTACCCTCAACTTGTTTGCCACTGTACCGTGCGAATCGTCGCGAACTCTTTCCTCACACCTTCACAGAGCACCCAGAGTCAATACTCTACTGCATTTGGTATATCCAGAGTATTCTACCGAATTTCCTGGATAATATCCGAATTTCCCGGAATCCAAACAAAGGTCAGCCCCAATTAGTTCGGATCCCCGGGTTTCTATTGTATAAGAGGTAGATTGTTTTAGACGAAGAAGACACGACTGCATGTGCAAAATTTCAAAGCACCATTTTTTTCGCACTCTTCTCTGCTGATTGGAAACGAGATACGAAAGGAGGCAATAAATTTTATGGCACTCCATAAAAGTTTTCCATTTATCATTTTAGTATTCTGCGTAACATAAAATATTCAGTGTCTGCCTCACGCCTCATGGGAAAGGCTAAAGACCCCACACCTTCTGATTGGTACATGTGTTACTCGCCCGAGCCTATTTGTTCCACAAGCCTCACAACCAGGAACGTGGAATAATATGTCAGTAAAAATCACTCCATTGGCGTAATAGTCTCATATTTTTACCTCGCACAGTTCATTGTACAGGGAATGGAAGTGCCGAATTTATAACCTGGCTGGCATCGTGTTTCATGAGTGTAGCAAACCGGAAGTGGTTTGGGAGTGTAAAGGTAACATCAAGGGTGGGGATGCGCCCACATTTCTCAGATACGACGCGTAATAAGAAAAGGATGTAATGTGGTACTCTGTCAAATTTTTATTTGATGCTAGACAAGAAAACTGCAGGAAACCTCCTTACAATAAGGTTTCCCGGTACTTACGTATTAACGCCACCGAAGCTACAGATTTGGCTGTTTTTAAGTGCGCCAAATTTGGCGGTTTTTGTACTTACGTATTAACGCCAATATGGCGGTTTTTAAGTGGCGCCAATTTGGCGGTTTTTGTACTTACGTATTGACGCCAATTTGGCGGTTTTTAAGTGCTGCCAATTTGGCGGTTTTTGTACTTACGTATTAACGTCAATTTGGCGGTTTTTAAGTGCCGCCAATTTCGCGGTTTTTGTAAACAAGATTGTTCTTTATTGGCGCATTACCTCCAATCTGTAGCCTCGGTGGCGTTAATACGTAAGTACCGGTTTCCCTATTACAAGGGGCCAAGTTTTCGACTTTCCACCTGCGATAGGTGATTCGAACAACACGGTTTCTCTATAACACGGTGTAATATTTACGATTATCCTCCTACAATAGAGCCTTCTAACAACATGTTTTCCTATGAAATGGTATAAAATTTCCCAGACAGTTTCTGTTTGCCAAGGGTTAGTTTTTCAAAATAACTTAGGCCTAAGAAGTTTTGTTTTTTTCCAGGAAATGAAGACGGTTTGACATTTCTCTTCATTTATTTTAATATTTAATTGAATGAAAAAAAAATTATAATTTTTTTAGGTGTTCTTCCAAGTTTCTTGCTATGAAACCTTTCTGGTAGTGCGTGTATAATGTTGCAGTAGTTATCTGCGAATTAGATGATTTTGGTTTCTTCAGTCAGTGGGATGTCATTATTAAATATGTTAAAACAGATTTGACCAAGTTTGGATCCCTGGATTACTCTACCTTCGATGTTTCATGGCGATGGTGGACAGATTTAATTTTTATCTTGACTGAGAATTTCCTGTCCAAGAGATAAGAGTTGCTGTTTGCAGCGTTTTATATATGAGCCCATCGGCCTTTGCAACACACAGGAAAGGCTGAATGCCAAGGCTGTTTAAAATATTCACAGGTTTTTCCTGAAACCAAATTCATAGAGTATATTTTTTCACTGAAATCTACATATAATCTATTAATATTATTGATAACCTCTATAATTTTGTTAATTTGGAGATGAAATTAAATGTGTTAATATTTTTTTCGTGGCGCCCCTCCAAGAACATCTATAGCGTCTTTCCATCTACTAGAGCCAGTGGCGGATCGTCCATTAAAGCTGCAATTCCCCTGAAACTATTTTAAAAGATTGTATTTTCGCTTTTATTCTAATTGGATTACTTTTCACTTTGAGAATTTAGTAATCAACGAAAACGGATTACTGAATAAAAATTACCGGATTATAGTAATAAAAAATGTAAAAAGAAGACGGATTATGAGAGAGACAGACCAGAGTTGCATCAAGTTTTGCCCCTCTTACGGTTACGATATTAACGCAAAGAGCATCGCGAAGCGGGAGAAAGGCAACCCTTTTTCCGCTTGAAATTGAATTCATTTGAGCTGCATTTTTTCAGCTCTCATTTGGCGCAATTTCCTCATTTGGATATTTTTCGCTTTTCTCTGTAGTGCAGTCGTTTTTTCAAATCCAATTCTAAGTTGTAATTTGTTGCTTCTTTGTGTTTTTTCGGGTGCTGATTACGATTCTGAGGTTTGCCACCAATAATTTTTGTTGGAATTTTAGTTATAGCCAAAAAACATATTTTTTCTCCAGTTTTCTGCTTATAACTCAAAAACTATCAATTTTTAGTATATCATCATTATATACCAAAATAATCAGCACAAAATTTCCTATAACTCAGGTCTATAAAACTTTTACAGCACTGCTTGTTTCTGAGCTGATGAACCGCCACTAACTAGAGCCAATATTTAAAAATTCGTGTCTTAAAATTAAAATTGTAGATTTATATCTCAGACCAACCAGATTTATCAACAGTAATTTTTATGTAACTAGTGATATTGTTAAATCTTTCCACAGATTAAAAAGTTGTTTATTCAGGAATTGCAAACTCGTAATTAATTTTGTTCTAATGCTTCTGAAGCATTTGTAAAAATTTCCCAAGAACAACTTTAGATCAAGAACATTTTAAGCAATTTAGAATCTAATAACAGAACTGAATGGTTGCAAAACTTTCACTTTTGCTTAAATAGATCAAAGCTGAAGTTGTCTGAGTTAAATTGAATTTTCTTAGAACGAAATCGAATTCCAAATGAAAAGTTTAATGCTATGGCCTTTAAGAAAGTTTGAAGCTACAAGTTTCTCGCTTGTATTTAACGTAAAAGCTGCATCAGAATGTGACTTCGTAAATTTTTAATTATTTTCTTGTGCCTAGAGATTAGAATCTTCTAAACATTGATTAGGTACTTTTCTTATCAAATGGCGGTAGTTATTTTTATATCATAATGATCATAGAACAGAATAAAAAGTCTGAAAATCTTCAAATTTTTAGATGTTTTAAATCTTTGAGCTTAATTAAATAATTTTGTCTATCTAATTATTAATTTTTTATTAAATGAATGGAAAGACGAATCTAAATTAAACTATGTTGTGTCTATGATTTTTTTTGTACATTTGTGCTTACATTTTTGTTGACAATTACTGTTATATTGTTGTTATGTTGACAATTACTGTTACTAAAATAAAATTTATCAAAATTATAATAAGTTTAAGGTTTTAAGTTTTAAACACTCTTAAAAGGAAAATGTGATTTTTTAAAGCACCTGATTCCCATTCACTGCGATAGAAACTAATCAAAAACTGAACTTAGCTACTGAACCAGCTAATCGAAATAAATAAATAAATAAAGCGGAGAGGAGGTGTATCTACGCTATGCACTTGCATGGTTCTGGAGACACTGGTATTGACGAAGAGTGTATTTTTTTAAAATTATGAAGTGTAAAAATTTTTTTGAATATCTTTTTGTTCATTAATTTTTTTTGCTCATTGTTGTAGCTCGACTTTTTCTTTTCCCTAAAGTTACATTTCATCTTTGAATGTCCTTTTTTTATAAAAAAAGTAAAAAAATATTAAATAAAAAGTAATAAAATTTATTATAAAAAAAGTAAAGCCTAACAGCTTTAAATTGCATCCAAATACAAATCAGTCTTTGCAATTCAGTGAAAAAAGTAACTCATATACTATATTTCTTCAAAGAAGGCAATGTTTTCCCGTTAATCACAAATATCCCAAAATATTTCTTTAAATATTATTGCTAATAGAAGACAACTTTACTATATTTTACGCTATATAATTATAATTAATTTAAATGCAGTAAAACAAGGCTGTAAAAATGAAAATGTTTGACTATGTTGGTTAAATTGCATGAAATTAACCTTTTTTCCATCAATCTCCTCAAACTGCTCCGAAGGCATAAAAACTTATGAAAACTTCTGATCATATAAAAGTCTCTTAAACGAATGATAATTGCCTGAGAGAAATAAATAAATGAGTCTTCAATATCACCCGATTTGGCAATCCCATTACGGAGTTCTACGACTTTCAGAATGGCTTCACAACTCACCTTTCGATCGGACAAGTCTCCTTAACGAGATCTTAAATTTCTGTCCTGGACGCAAAGCAGTGAAAAAGTCAATCATTTCCTCCCCCCCTACTTCTGTAGAACTCCTCTCTAGTTTTTCCTTAAATAGCTGACTATTTTATTTTCTGAGAAAATGGTAAAATATCAGCAGATAGGTAAACTTGAATAGTTTTGATTATGGGGCTTACTTAGAAATAAGCATTTTATTTCACCCTTTCAGTCCCAAGAATTTATTATTCATTCTAAAGTTTTGAAATTTGTGAATTTGGGCCTAGGATAAAGGTTCAAAAAGAAAAATAAATATTTAAATATTTTAATTTTTTAATTAAAATTCAAAGTGATTCCAATTAGCATCATTCAATTGGCAAAGCCCAAATTTAAAAATAAACATTTATTGAAAACAGCTCAAATAAAATATTTTAACATATTAAAAATTATAAGAATGAAATTGTACCTGTAATTTCATTTAAATTATGTTAAAATTGATTTTCATTTTTAGATATCTTTTGCTGAATGAAGTTCTAAAAAGACAATTTTTCAATATATAAAATCGATAGTGCAGCCATATACCGCTCAGAATAAAAAATATATTTGAAAAGAGGAAAATGCTAAGGATTTAATGATGTCCACTTGTTATCAGAGTCAGGTTTAGATGCCGAACAAAAAAATAATGAAAATGATGATTCCGAATTGCATCACTGGGACTGGAAGGATTAACGAAAGTACTAATAATTCTTAAGCAATTCGAGAGATAGCTTAATACTATATTTATAAACAGAGAAATTTTTTATAGCTTCCTATCTATATCTATAATTATTAGGGTGTATCACGAAAAACTTTTTTTTAGATTCAAAATTTCAAGTCGATAAAAAGTTGTAATTACGGTCACATATTTACTAATTAATTAATTACACTTTAATATTACATATTAAGTAATATTTCCTAAATATATTGAGGAAAAACGTTAAAATTTTGATTAATTTTTAATTACAGTAAAACGTCGATTAACTCTCAGTTTCTGTTATCTGTAATCGTATCAGATTATTTTCAAGTATCGTAGGTTTATGGTATTACAATACATTTCTGTACATTACTATTCTTAAATTGAAGTTTGTATTGATCGTTTTGTATAATTAAATACAATATGTATGCATTATTCACTTTTAGGATTTTATTTTCATTTTCTGCCCAAGCCAGCAGTTAAATCACATTTCTGTACATACATATGTATTAATAGATTTCTATTATCCGTTTATTCGGTTAACCGTCACAGCTCTGATCTAAACGGTGACGGTTAATTGAAGTTCTACTGTACATGGAAAGCTAATTAAAATTTTGAAAATCCATTTCTTAGTGAGGAGCACCTTCTAACCAAAAAGTAACTATGTACTAAATTTGGCAATAGATTCAACGGTCGGCCTGTAGAGCGTTTTTTGCATCATTCATGTAGCATGACGTATTTTATAGATACTATGCCTGCCTATATCATGTTAAAATCCACCATAATATCAAATCTATAATCACTTGGTGACCATCAAAAATAAAACTTATTTGAAAGTTTTTTTTGATCAAGACTATCATCCATCTTTTGCCGGATTCAGTCTATCTAGACATCATAGAAAAGTTGGGTTTAATTGCTTATATTCAGAAAACAGATTTCTAAAAGTAGAAGATTTGTCATATTTTTATTCTGCATTAAATTGAGATATTTAATACTTAGAAACATGGTTGGTAAAAGTCGGAGATGAAATTACTTAATTTAAAAAATATGGAAACGGTTTTTATTCCAAGGTTTTAAAATATCGTTAATGGCAATTAATTCTCAAACAAAGAAAATATTTCTCCTTCATGTTATTTGAACCCCTTAACCGGTCATTTTTTTTTACCAGAAGCGTTCACCAAAAAGGCATATTTTTTTGCTGCATAAATTCACGCTTCTGTTATTCGGTGGAAAAAAAACTCCTTCAACGATAAACCCGGATTGAAAGCATTTCAATATGGACAAGCTACACCATCTGTTGAAAAAATTATATAGTATTGTTCCGGAAATTAAAAATTCAGGGCAAACCGGAAAAGCGAAAATATATATGCCCGTACGGGCAATACGATTAAAGGGTTAAAATGTTCCAGTGAATAAGATGCTGTGAATGCATATATCTGTGACATTAGATGTTGGGATTCACTGTTTCAAAACTTTAATTATAAAAGTAATATTGATTTCCAGAACAATACTAAAAGCGAGTCGAACTTGCTAAAAGCGCGACTAATATTTTCCCCAAGCATCTGCTTGACAGGCAATCCGATGTTTGAAAACACTACAATCTTGATTTGTTGCCCACACAATTTCGAAGAGGCGAACGACTGTTTCCCTAAAACAACATCAGATGGTCTAATGAAAAAAAAATTCACATTTTCCTAGTATCTTCTGATAAATTTGGAAAAGAAATTTAAAAAATTCAGGAAATTTTCATACACATTTTATAAAAAAAATTCATTTTATTTGTGTCTACTATAAGATTGCTTCGCCAAAAATTAACAATTCACTATCTTCCATTGTTTCCCAAAATTCTTGCCAAAGTCATCTCATTTCGTTTATGAGTAGATCACGAGTTGAGCGAATACAATTTTGTGGTGGTTAAAAAGTTGTTACAAAAGTTCTAACTTTGTTTATTTATTGACTGAAAACAAATTCTTTTTCAAATAATATTTTTTAGGGTTTTCACATTAGCCAAACAGAAAATATTAAAAATAAAAAAATTAAAGACGGTAATATTTTCTATTTCTCTGATGGTTTCAGGGAAATTTGACGAAGAAATGGGAAAAGACGATTGAAGAAAAATCGACGGGAGGCTATCTCTGCGAAACTGCCACTGGGATTGAGGGGCGTATACTTACTTACTTTATTCAACTGTGACTAAAGTAGCTGTATGTGACTATTAACTCTATAGTCTAGTGTGACTCTATGTAAAAGTTTTCGTGATTTTCACCAACTTTGCAGCTCGACTGCCGCTAAACTGTAATTTCAAATTCTAATATTCTTTTTGCAATCTTCACCTTTCTCTGTTAAATGAAACTAAAACCAACTTTCCATGTTATTTGGTTGCGGAGCTATAAGCGTTTAACTTTAACGCGAAAAGCGTCATAATTTTTTCCTTTCCCGACACACCATTATACCACTATGGAGAGACGTAAGTCTACGTTACAAAACGCTAAGAACCTAAAGGTCAAAGAATGACTCGCTTACGCCTTATTTATATGCGAAGAGGTGAACAACTCGTTTAAAATTTAATTGAGTGTGCCCTTTGAGTTTGTCGCCAATATGGCAGCCCATTTGGCGACAAAACCATAACCCTCTTCAATGCATGACAAACTGAAAGGACACACTAAACTAAATTTCAACCAACAACTCATTGTAAGCAAGCATTTTAGTCTTAACTTTGGTTAAAATCTAGAAGTTGGAACACACTCCTATTAAAACGGCGCCAGGTCACCAAAGAAAATGGCTGCTAATGAAGCACAAACGCGCATAATCCGCCATATTGGCGACGAAATCGAATGTTTTCCAACTTCTAGATACCAACATTAACATACACTGGACATCAAATTTAGAGTACAAGTCTAGTAATACTCAAAACTTCAAAGAGAATATTAAAAACACTCCAACATGACAGTTCCAAAATAAATGTTAATAGTTCTTTTTTTATTTTACATTCCGCTTCTTACAAATTTTCCTCCATTCGTTGTAACTTTAAAAAAATTTAGTTTTTATATATTTGTTTCTTTCTCACTGAAAATCAAATCGTCCAAATCTAATAGAAAAGTTCAGTCAAGCTATTTACAATGTTCCAAGAATTCCAACAGAACAGTTCTAAAATATCAATTATTTCTTTTTTCCACTTCTGCTTACCATCTGTCCCCAAACTAATGGTTGCTAACATCTTCATTACTGGAGCTCCAGGATTAGTTTGCAGCGTCAGAAGTAAATGGTGACAGTGCGTAGTAAATATCTTGAATTCTTACGGTGTCATCATTAGAGCTGGCCTCTAACGTAAACAACAAATTTTCTAGAGATAACCTATCCAGCCGTTTTAAAAGCACTATAGTTTTTAAGACTTTATAACCATCTATTACCATGTCGTATTTTTTTCAAGAAAAATCAGCTGCATAAACGACAGTTTAAGTGACAAACTTTGGAATAGTTGAAAATCAACGGCTTCTAAATGTTTTTGATTTAACTGCAGTGTTGCCAGATCAGAATTGCAAAATAAAATATAAAAAACTTGCCAAATTTTGATTCATTGATTGAAACACGTATTTTTCCATATGTTAACCGGGAAATTGTGAATACTTTGAACTACTCCAGAACTCATGAGTAACTAGCTGTGAAGCATCATTGTAGTTAGTTATGAGAGTAAAAATGAATAAATTAAAAACATAATAAAAATACTAAATTAGTTCACTGATGGTGATAATGTTGTGAAATCGTAACTGTGTTTCTATCTGTTTATTTATTGGGATATCATATTGTAGTTATGGGTCTGAAAACTTTTATACAAAATTTTGTAACAAAGTTGTGGATAATATTACAGCTGAAATGGTATTTTTTTTCGTTTTATAGTCTCTTCCACTAATCTAGGGACGAGTTTCCTGTTTTATTTATTTGGAGTAAATAAACAGCAAAGAAACTTCCGCTATACTGACGGATTTCCAGTGTAATGCTTCGTCATTGGGAATCTTCAAAATTTGAACACTCTTTCTGAAGATGTTAATTAAAGTTTAAAGTAGAGTTTTTTAATGTTATTGCTTAAGGATACTTTGAAAATATTAAACTTGTTGTTCTTACTGCTGTAGCTTTCAATGTTTACTTAAAATAAGAGTCCCATTTTGTGGAAAGACTGCTATAATTGTTCGTTAACGCTCTTCTTGGCGACTTCAAGGCTTGTTTGGCGGTTGAATTTTTAATCAAACTATAACTTGGCGCTTGATACAGTGCCAAATAGCTGTTATGCCCGGTGTTGCTCGGCATTAAAATATTATTGTTATCTCAACAAAATCTCCCTCATGTTTGTCATGCATCAAGACACGCAAGTTGTGGTGCTTGCAGCCCCAATGAATTGCGTTTCCCGTCAACAATGTGGATTAAAATACTTTCATGTCTAATATTTTTAATGTAAAAACTACTTTCGTATAAAACATTATAATATACATAATCCTTTTATAATCTGAAGCGTTTTTTAATTAAAATGACTATCTCAGTTGAACCATACGATTTTTAAAAACCACCGGTAACTCATTTTCTTAATAAGTTATTAATATTTGTTAAATAAGCACTTTCAATTTGTGCACATATACTCAAGTACAGGAGTGACGTTAGATTTTGCCCGACGGGGGGGGGGAAGCATTTCCCCGACGGGGTGACACGACCTGCTGTACAAGGGGAGGGGCGTAATGATGACCCTCTCAAATTTTCGACAGATCTTTTTTTATCTACTAGTTGAATACCCTGTTCCATGAATGGGGTACAAAAATTATGAAATAAAACATCAACACCAAACACCACAGTAGTAACACACATACCCCCTGTGGAGACACACAGGGGGATTGGGGGTTACTAATGTTATCTTTATAGCTTCAACCACACGAATCGGCTAGTGTGCACCGGGCCTAAAACAAAAAAGAAATAAAAAACAATGCAAGAAAGCGATTTTTTCCCATGTTTATAAAACAAAACACGGAAGCTCGCTAAGCGAATTGTTTGCAAAAGAAAAAATAAAATCTTTTATTCAAACAAGATTTCGTTACTGCTGCTCAAAAAGATACAGAGAAATAAATAAAAAATAAATGCAAGAATATCGGACGTGAATGATTAATAATAAGGAATAAAAGAAAATATTGGCAAAATTCGGAAAAACCCCGAATTTACCATTTTAAATTAAATAATTTAAAATTTAATTCATATTTTAAAATAATTTTTATGGCGTTGGATCCCTTTTATCCTAACCCTTCACTGCTCTAAATTTGGTACCGGTACGGCAAACGGTCTGGCCGTGCATAAAGAACAGAAAAAAAACTCGAACATACATGCATACATACATAAAAGAAAATTTCTCTTATATATATATATCCTATTAGCACAAGATGCTGTACAATATTGTTACGATATCCTCACGATACTATGCGGTATTCAGAATATCGAATAACATAGTGAGGATATCGTACAATATCTTGTGCTAATAGGGTACCCAGTGTTGCTCGGGGTTATAATATCTTCATGTGTCCACACATTTTATTTCATAAAACTTGACACAATCTTTCTACAACAAACATAAATTTCCTTTGCATTTGTAATTTTTGAATTTAACCTTTTAAAATTAGCCTGTTTATTAACCTACATTAACTAGAAAATCACCCTTCATACCGATTTGAGAGATTTCACGTCAAATTTGACGTGTTTAAATAGATATATATGCGAGAGAAATGTTTAACACTGATTGAAAACAAATAAAATAAACTTATGTTTTATGACAGGAAATATTTTTTTATTTACATATTTCTTTAATCGAAAAGCCTCTTGGTAAACAACATTCCGTGTGAAGTATTTTTCGTTGTTTAACAATTTTATTATAATTCAATAACCATGTAATTCTCAGCTTGTCAAACGTAAATCAAAAGTTAAAATTTCAAAGGAATTCTTTTTCGAAATTCTAATCAAAACAAAGCAATTCTCTGCTTGTCAAACGTTGCCAAAAAATATTATCAAATTATATCATCACGATTGCAATAAATAATCAGATGCATCGTGGCGTCCAAACTATATCACGCGCATGATATACCACTGACGTACTACTTTCTATTAAAAAACTGAAATTAATTTTAAATATATGATTAATATAATTTAAAATTTCTCGGGAACTATTGCTCATAGCGAGATAAATTTTGTATTAATCGATAGCAAATTTTATTTCACTATGGTAGAGCTGTTAAATTTCAAATTAGAACGACAATTACTCTTTTAAATTTAAAATTGCTGAAATTTAGGTTCTCTAACAATGGAATAATGCCATTTAACGTCTCGCAATGCTATGGCGCGAGTTTTAGTGTTGGTGACGTCAGAGCGTTACCGAGAGACAGATCTGGGCTATTATATTAGTAATATGGTTTGAATGAAAACGCGAAGAGTTTGAAGGCTGAACATGCATCTTAAATTCTTAAACAACATGTAATACAATTCTAAAAGTTAGTATAGAAATTTGCACAGTAGACAATCAAATATCCAACTTTCTAACTCCCTGTTAACATAACTGAAAGAAGGCTGTCAATGTTGCTTTGGGCCACTCAGAAGCAAGCTCTGTGGCCGGTAATTTACTAGCTTATTCACACAATTTGCTGTAGATAACGTTCTTGTTAGGGATGGGAAAAACCTACCGGTTTTAACCGAAAACCGGTTTTTTTTATTTCGGTTAAACTGTTTTTTTCTGTTCCGGTTATTTTTAAAAAAATCCAATCACCGGGTAAAAAAACCGGATCGGAAGATAGACTCGATTTTAGGTTCGATTAGACTAAAATTTAACAAGTTATGAAGCTTTGAATTCATCATCTTAGACCAATCAGCGACAACGGTTTCCTCGAGGCGTCTGTTGGTTGGCGGATGACTGAAAGAGTCTTTATGAATAGATAAATGTTGGCCAATGGATTGATTTCCTGCAAAAACAATACTAATAAAAAATTTTGCCTGCAAAAGGAGCTTTTTTATAACCCCCCGCCCCGAAAACCAGTTATTTTGAGCGGTTATAACCTCCAGGTTAAACCGGAGGTGAAATAAAACCCGAATAACCGAAAACCGGTTATTTTCGCAATAACCGCCATCCCTAGTTCTCGTTGACCATTGATTCAGCCGTTAAAGATGGTTTGGCACAATCCTTTACAGCCTGAAACTGTTACTGTCATCGAACATATGTTTCATTTGCTCGCAAAAGCTTTACTTTCATCGCTTTCGTTTGAATTTGACCGATGGACCTATGTTTTCTTTTAGGCATCATTGAATCGTTACTCCAAATTTTTCACTACACTCAAAGATAACATTGCCAGACGATATATGCAAAAATAAACAGAAATATTAGAAAATAAAGATAGAGTAGCTGAAAGTCTCACCGTTGCTTAGATACAGAGTATCCTTAATTTTCGTTATTGCAGAATCATTTGCATGTAATCAATTATTTATTACATTTTGAAAAATTAATAAAAATTGAAGGAGATATTGCAAGGAAATGAAATTGATATCACTGAAAAGGTAAAATTTTAAATTTTACGACGGTATAAAATTATTTTTTGTGGAATAATTCTAAAGTTACTGTATAAGAACGGTTTCAGTTTTTTTCTGATTAACTGACAGTTTAATTAACTTTTGCACTTTGAAAAGTTGGCAGGTTTACTTCCCCTTGTCTTAAATAATTAGTATAGAAAGTTTGGTTGACGTCGGTCCAGTGGTTTAGGAGGAGATGTGGAGCATGTGCACTCTTACTGTTGTTGTTCATTTTTCGTTGAAAATGTCGAAATACACCTCTTCTGAGCGTATATCGATCGTCAAGGCCAACTATTCGAGCAATAACAGCCCGATTGCGGCTCAAAGGAAATTTTCGACCGAGTACATGCTGGATACAATCGGTCCAAATGTTGTAACAACAAAAAATGTGATTGAAAAGTTCGAGAGAACTGGTAGTGGCGATGTGTCGCCACATCCGGCGATTTTTGCAGAATTTTGCTCCTTGTCTGCGCCACGTCATAGCCATTGATGGCAAGCATATCGAACATGTCATAAACCAAATCCGAATATCTGTGCAGTAGAACCCCGATAATCTGGACACGCGCTAATCCGGAACCCTCGGTAATCCGAACGGTTCATGGAGAATGATGCAAACCCGAATCCTGCGCTGATCCAACCCATGGATCAGAATGTTATTCAAAATATCAAGCTGGGATATCGCAAGTTGCTTCTTACGACGATTCTCAATGATCCTCTGCACAATGAAAACTTGGAAAAAACACAGACAAATGTAAATTTAAAAGATGTCGTGTTCAGTCTTGCTAACTGGGTATCTGTGTCGACATTGCTGATCAACAAGTCGTGGAAAAATTTGCTTCCCAATTTTATTGATTCTGTAAACTCCATCAAAATTTCTCATTCCGAGGCTAGGGCGGCACTCAACACTTCATTACAGTGGGCTGAAGAGCAAAATTTTGAAGCGCACGGAAATTATGCTCCTCAGACGTTTAAGAGACCCCGCATTTGAATTAAAAATTGGAACGGCCGCGCAAAGAAAAATCTGACTTTTTTTAGACACTGATTATGTTCATTCACTTGCATATGTAGTAATCATGTATGTACATATCATGTTCATTCAATTTATCCATACAGTGTTAGTTCATACAAATATACCATAGTACCTATACATACAATTTTTGAAAAAAGTGTTTTACGTTATTTTTAAAAACTTCGCTAATCCGGACGTCCATGTGCCTGAATTCGTCCGGATTACCGGGGTCCTACTGTAGTTACTTTCAAAATTTGAATAAAATTTTTAAACTCAGTAGTTTTTGAAAACTTTAATTTTTATTTCATATAGCTCAATAATTGTCACCCTGTACATTAAGATAGAGCAATGCATCAAGTACTTAGAAGATAATCTTAAGGCTATTGTTCAATCAACTCTACAGATGAATGCTTTTATGGTACTCCCAGAACATCTTTTGGGAACGTTGTTTGACCCAAGATGAACTATTGGATGTCTGGCAAGCAAAAGGATGAAAAAAGCTCGACATACAGACTTTAAAGCCAAGAGTGTTTTCAAACCACCACAAGTTAATTTTGAGGCAGAGGATGTGATAGATCTTATTAATTGGCAGTATACAAGAATGATGGAACCAGCTCTCATAACTATCTTAAACAAACAAGATTGTTAAAAAGTTAATTGTTGAAACAGGAACTAGCAATAGAAAGGAATTCAAAATTCCTTCTCACACATAAGTAGTTGAAAGAACTGTAAATGAGGCTCCTAAAGCTTCTGAGCAGGTTCGCGGTTTCAAACAGCGATATGGGTTCATTAGATCAAGATTGCTAGACAGAAAATACCTTCCGAAGTTTAAAACGAAACGTCACTTCACATCTTCAACTACAACAGTCCAGGGATAACATGAAGTAAGACTTTATTTCTTATAACAATAAAATGTAGAATATTTTTAAACACTGAATAATATTTGTAATCTTTTTTTCACAATAAAATTCTTTTTAGTTTTAAGTTTTATTTCTCTCACTCCAAAAGTAGGCTTAATTTTGTAAAATAAAAAAATAAGTTGGGTCTAGTAAACACATTTCAGAATTAAAATACTTTTAATTTTTATGGTAACATGAAATTTGTTAATAAAAATATAGACTGGGAGCAAATGAAACCGTCCGCAATAGACATTTATTTTGCGAAAACTTGATAATTTTTCTGCTAATCGGTCTTTTCAGTAATTTTTCTGCTGCTTCGGGAGACTTAAACTTTTCATCACAGATATATTTTTTTACCTTTAATTTAACATTCTAAACTTAACATTTTTGTACTTGAAAATAAAAATTTGCTTTTTATTTATGTTTTTTAAAAAATTGAAAATCTACGTTTTCGACAATAATTAACCTTCACGTTCATTCCAGCAGAATATTTTTCAATTTGACTAAAATTTTTTTTGATAAATGTGTGACCACAGCGACAACTGTTATCGACTTGAAATTTTGAATTTCAAAAAAAAAAAGTTTTTCGTGATACACCCTAATAACTCTATCTAGAAAAAAGCAGGAAAAAATTTCGAATTGTTATGAAATCGGGAACTGGCAGGAAGCGTTTAATCGCTTCAATAGAACCCTGTGCTCTATACTCGGTAGCTTCGAGAGGGATACCTTGGATAGATATTCTTCAGTGAATTCTGCTTGTTCTGTTGTCCGAAAAAACTTCTGAATTCGGAAGGCACTTGTGCTTTCGATTCGGGTTCGAAACCTGATTTCACTGGAGATCCGTCCTGCTTGTGGACCTGGTGAACACAAAATCTGATGTCTCGGGTCAAACGTCCTCCAGCTGCTGTGGTGTGAAAGTTTTGAGAGAGAGGTGCCTGATCAGGTATCGTCCTCGTCTTCTAACTGCGGTTCCAAATTACGAGGTTCGTCTCAAAATAGTTCTCGTGTTGCTTCAAAACGGGACGTTATTATAACTAAACTAAACTAAATCCGGGCGCTCCACGCCTTGTGGAAAACACTAGCTGCAATTTTTTTAAAAAAATTGTGTGATTTTTTTTTTGTAATTTTGTGACGGTATTATGCAACATGGACTTTAGGAACCTCAGTGTGTTTTTAGTGCTTTTGTAATTGCGTGTTTTCGTTTTAAAACATTTATGTGTTTACATTTTTATAATTAATGTGGTTTTGAGATTTGAACTATTGTATTCTCTGCAGTTACTTTTTGTGTTTTAATTCACTTTGTGGACTGTGTTTTTTGTATGTTTTTGATCATGCACTCTGTAAATGGAGTCTTCTCTGTAGTGTGCTTTCTTTGAATAAATAAATAAATACAGCCATAAGTTTCGTGGTTTTCATCTTGCTGGAACTGGATGTGTAGATAAGCACAGCAGCCATCATTGTTATCATATTCAACGATTTTTTTACGGTTAAATGTCATATTATAGCATTATTCTAATAGTAAGAAAAGAAAACTTCTTCTTCCTTCAATATTCTGATATATTTTTTAAATATTTGGCTCAAAATTGAATACAAGGATTCAAAACATTGTGTTAAAAGCAATTTCCCTTTCAGCATGAAAATCGATTAAAAAGAAAATAATCTTTTGCATCTTGAAAGAAATGCGGTATAAAAATTATATTTGATGCTTCTGATATCTTTTAAGTACGCTTTGGGCACTCAAACAAGATTAAACCGCCGAGAACTGAACACATTTTGAAGAAAGTCTCTCAAGCTAAAGAAGATTATTTCAACGGGTTTACGCATATATTTGAAGTAATCTCTTTATCGTATTATCTCTTCAAATATTGACAACTCTCTAAATTGTGTTACAAAAAACAGAAAAAATGGAGACTTGTTTTTTTTTTTATCTAGTATAGAGAATATTAATTTTCCTTCTCTTGAAAAAAATGTTATTTGTTTCTAGTTTTTCAGAGTTATATATGATAAAATCGTCTAAATGTTTATTTAAGAATGATTAGAATAGATATAAGTGCACTTGAACTATTTAATCTTCTGTTTAGTTGTGTTTGAGTATATGGAAAACGTATGCATTGTGCTGCTTACATTTGCATATTTTTTTATACTTATTTCTACAAATAAAGCTTTAATAATAATAATAATTTATTCTTTAAAAGCATATGATGTTTTTATTTGCATAAATGTACATAATTTCGGTTTGTCTAGTAAATAAATGTTTCTAAATACCATTTGTTTTGTTAATTGTTTTTCATAAGATAAAATAATGGAAGACAAGATAATATAATGGCGAAGAAAAATGCTTCATTAGAAGATGCAAGTAATTATTTCAGAGTATTTGTAATACAAAACGAAATTTATTTCACCCTAGACATTAATGATGATGATGAAAACAAGGGTAAATTAAATATTTATTGGTAATGAAAGCGTTTCTATGTACAGGGTGGTCATAAATTATTGGACCCATTTCACAAATTTGTTTAAAAAACTACTAATGTTACAGCTGCGCTATTTTTAAAATGAGAGAACAGATATATATATATATATATATATTTCATATAGGTGGCATACCATTACGGCGTTCTAAATTTGCTACAGAGAGAGATTTCCGTATGCATTGGCTACCGATCAGCAGAAGCCGATGCACGTTTCCTTTTTTAGTTTTTCTTGAATATATTGAAAACTATTCATTTTTCACACTACATGCAAATTAACAAATTAAAGAGCGCAAAATTCCATATAAATATATGCTTTTATTTTTCTTCTAGCTTTAATAGTTCTCAGATAATAGTTCCCAAAAATGGGAGATGTTCAACAATTGACGATCACCTAGGCCACCGTAATGGTGCGTTACCTATATAAAAAAAACATTTTAAAATGCGCTCTCATTAAAAAAAAAAAACGGTAGTTGTAACATTATAATCTTTTTTTATTAATTTTTGAAATGGGTCCAATAATTTATAACCATCCTGTATTACACGCCATAGGTGAGATATAACCATTATGCACCTAACTAGCCAATTCAAATATTGCTAAGCCAGATTTTCATTGGAATAACTTTCGGCTCGGTTGGAAGACCATGTGACTCCATTGAGATCACCAATAAAATATGTATGGTAGTAGTTACGTCACTGTTCGTCCCACCAATAAGCTAATGCGTAGTTGTAGCTTATTGGTAGATCAACAGTAACATGAAATTCATAGGGCCGTATAACGTGGTCTTGTCCTCTTGTGCTTCTCGCGGTTGTATTTCGATTACAGCAAAACTATACTGAAAATACTTCAATTCTTTTTCAGCTCCGTTTATGTAATACTAGCAGTATGCGTATGGCGTTGCTTGTTGAATCAAGACTTTAACAAAATAAAAAAAAACGCCCACAATGACATGAAAAAGTTTTGAAAACAAAATCAAAACAAAAGGTACACATTATTTGATTTTCCTGCTTATTTTTTTTCGCGCTACAGTACAGAGCACGTTAATCCAACACAATATTACAAAATTGGAACGTGAAAATGATTATTATACAGCAAGCAAAATGTAAAATTGAATCCGAAAATAATAATCGAAGTAATTCATTCAGGTGAAGGTCATGACGTATCCTGCGCGTCCGCCAATCAAAATTGCCAGCTACGTTCCGAAGAAGTGCCGCGCGAGGAACTCGATCGAGAAAAATAATTCTCAACCGCCCAGGAAAAAATTAATTAATAAAAACGGGAAAAGATATTTTAACCGTTCTTGTTTTAAATTCGACAGAACCGTCCTAGTTATAAGCTGAAAAAAATTGAAATTAATAGTGTTATTAGAAAGTCGGATGCAACAAATTTAAAAACAAAAGTAACATCTCGATGGCAAAACTGGGTGTTTTTAAAAAAATTCTCAAAATTCAATAAATTAAGTTAGAAATTCAAAACTAACTTCATTAGAACGGAAATCGCGTCCTCTTTCCGATGGTGTATCCATTTTTGTCGTACAATTATTCAAAACCATTCTATTGAGAAATTAGTGCGAAAAATCAACCAAAACAGCACAAAACATTAGGTAAAAAAATTCTAGATTAAATTTTAAAATTTCGGCTTCGAGGTGCATTCAGTCACCATTACGACTACCTGTGTGCCAAATTTCATGGCTGTAAGTGCAATAGATTCGTCTGGGCGTCTCACACACACACACACACACTGCCTTTTATAAATATAGATAATTCTGAAATTTTGTAGAGATTATTTTCTTTTTTAACGAATTATTGCTATTCAAAAATCTGTTAAATAAACAACTGTTTGCGAGACTTTCTTTTTCAAAATCAAAAAGCGGATGGTAAGTCTGTAAGTTAAAAATGCACTACATAGATGTAAGTAGGGTCACTTTAATCATCCCTGTATCGGAAAAGTTACAGTCCAGTAAAATTAAGAGAAATTAGAAGAATACCTGCAAGTTGCCTCGTTTCAAAACTGATCATTCTATAAATTCCCTTTCCGATGGAGATAAATTCCCATATTAATAATCAAAAGCTGGTTATATTGCATTGCTATAAATTCTGAGAAGTTAACAGATTGCTAACTATTAAGGTTTGTTTCGATATGCTACACCACTTTATTTGAAGATTCATTCGTATCAAGATGGATATCTTTAAAATCCTTTAAAATAATGAGGAACTAGAGAATAATGAAGGAATTCAACAAGTCTGAGATTTCGAAACACTTACATGAAATTCGAGGGATCCGCTTTGATTTGTTTCATTCATCATTCCTTTTTAATTCATTGCTCCAGGGATCGGATGATGATTGCAATCATGATATGGCGCATTTAATATTTGAAAGTCGCGGAATATTTTACAAGGTATTATAAGGATCAAGGTGCAATCAACGATAATTTATTTCTGACGAAGCCTTCATCCTAAAAATCCCTAGGAAACTCGTAGCAAATTGCTGTAATTATGGAAGAAATTGCTAGAAGTAGAAATAATGCCACTTTTCTATTAACAAATCGTTTGTCAAGGTATATTTTTCCTGTTCATTAGAATTTCAGGAATAAATATTCAAAAATAGTTTCGTTAATTTCTATTCCAAATCCAGTGGGATTTCGTCGAGACAAAGTTTCCAGCAAAGCTTTTTACGCGACTTTATTTAACTTAACTTCTTTCCTGTTTGTAAATTTGGAATTTCGAAATCGATTTTTCACTTATGTCCTGATGTGGCAAAGCTCCGAAATTTTGTGCAGTTGAGTGTTCCCGACAATACAATATTTTATTTTTTTAGAACAAAATTACGTTAGTCGATTAATTTTAATTCCATATAAGTGGAGCCATCTGGTACAGAAAATAAGAAAATATTGATTGCAAGATTCTAAAATACTTAAAATAAGTGAAATTATGAAATATATTAAACAGTAAGAGGAAGAGAACAATAGGAATGAAGAAAACTGTTTATAAATTTTATTTTAAAAGTTTGCAATATTTTTTTTATTAAAAATATGGAGGTCAAAATTAAATATTTAAAGCGTGTAGAGTTGAAAGTAACACTCTAAGGAAGTTATGCTACAATGATAATGATATAGAAAATTCTCGAATATACATTAAAAATATATAATGATTCTTATTTAAATCAAATTTGCATATTTTCTCTCAGCATTTCAAACTTTCACAACTTTTGCTTTGATCTCTAGATTTTTGATAAAAAATATTCTTTTCTACTTTTCAATACACTGAAAAAAGGATGTTATCAAAATGTTTTTTATTTTACTATTTGCAAGTTATATTCTATATTCTAATAATCAGAAATGTTTCTTCCTCTGTAATTTTATTTAATAATTTGATAAACCACTCTCATATTAACTACAAAAGGCATGAAAATAACAATCTTCATAATTTTCTAGAATATATTTAAGTTGCCAATCGCAAATCATAATTTATTAAGATGGTTGAAGAACAAAATTAAAATTATTTTGTCTCGAAACATCACAATACTTTATTGCCCTTGAAATAAAATATTACGCCGAAATTATAATTTATTAAATAAAAAAATACCAAAAAATTTATAATAGCGTTTGATATGAATCTTAAAGTTGCTAAATACAGGCAACAATGTATCAATCAAAACACGAAGTTAATTTGATGAGGTTTGTAGTCTACCAGAACTAAAATGCTAAATAAGGAATATTAATTTATTGAATAGTAATTGAAAAATGATACGAATATATCGAACCTTTTTACTTTCTCGTATACAAAAATAAATTGTTATAATTATTAAAGAATTCGACCCTGAGAGTTTAACGATTCTCGACGTTTTAGATTTAAGAAAAACACAATTTTTAGATTATATGTGTCGGTCCGTCTGTCTGTGATCACTAAAATTCAAAAACGGAAAGAGTTAGACGAATGAAAATTGTTATTTCGGTCTTCTCACAAAATCTGTAGACCTATATCAAAGTTTGGACTAATTCCGTCAAAAGATCCGTCCGTTCGTGTGTATGTGAACGAGAAAACTCAAAAAACGCAACAATACGAATGAAAAATGTGACCATACGTCCCGTTTATTGGTAGGCTGTTCCGTTGTCCACAAGCATAGCTTTGGGAAGCCAAAACAGGGTTGCCAGATCAAAATATCAAAATAAGGCCAAATGTGACAAACTGATTGAAGACCTCATTGGTTATAAGAAAAAAGGATATCCTTCATGAAAACAAATTTCAGTTGATCGGGATATGTGTGATGCTCTATCATTAAACTAAAATTTAAGTGAAAAAAATTTAAAACATCCTTGTTCCATTCAAGAGCTATTTCATTTGACAACTCACTATATATCATTTGAAATGTGCAATATCAAAAATTTATTAAAAAATATTTAATAATCAATTAAAATTAATCAATTTAAGTAAATAGGTTATTAAAAATTGCTCTAAAAGTCATTAACGAAAATAAAGCCAAAAAAGGCCAAAAATGAATCTAAGGCCAAAGGAAAATTCCTAAGGCCAAGGGCTTTGAAAAAAGGCCAAATTTCCATAATTTGGCCTTAAGAAGGCCAATATGGCAACCCTGAGCCAAAATGTCCCGTTTTCAGAAAGAGAGCAACCCAAGGCAGGGTTGCTAGATCAAAATAGCAAAATAAGGCAAAACCGTCTTTGAAATAAGGCCAAAAGAGGCCAAAATTCGAAAATTTGACTTGGGTACCCATTTCCCCTTTATTTGTAATAAGAAAATGACTGTCCGTCATGAAAAGGAACCCCACTGGATTAACATATGTATAATACTCTTTTATTAAACTAGAATTTAAGTGAAATTTTTTTAAACATCTACATACGCGAAAAGAAAAAACAACTCTACAACAAAAAAGAAAGAAAGAAATTCTGTTCTTGCCGGTGTATGATGAAATTGTCGAGCGAAATATATCAACTTTTGTTAACAACAATGTTCCATATTATTTTGCAAAGTGATTATAACAAATGAAAAGTTCTTTTATACTCATAGTAAATGACTAACGATAAGAAAATCCATTAATATAAATAAAACTGATCTCTGACTCATAATAGATGGCCGAGTTTCCAAAACGCGATAAAAATAGCAAAAAATGTACTACTCTCATTTTCTATGTTATTTAAATAGCTGACACACAAATCCAATATGCTAATCATTCTAAATATTGTTTTTGGAAGCTTTTTTTTCTATCTCTTAGATTTGACATTAAAACATCTGTAAAATTGATGGAGATCGGTATTTCAAACAATACCGAAATTACAGACATAAATGCCTTTTCTTCTTTTTTTTTTTTAAATGATCTATAATGTGATGCCCTCCTTCCATTTCTTTTTCTCTCTCAAAAAAGAAAATAATGACAATACTTTACCTTTTGGTGTGAAGTTTTCGTAAAAGAATTCGACCATGAAAAGAAACGAATAAAGACAGAGAAAGTGGCTCTTACGTGCTGTGCAGAGACAAACATAGCTTGCACTAGAGGCATTTTGACTGATACAGTCTAAAAAAAGAAGTATAAGCCTTTCTTATTCTGGAACTACTCCATTTGGCAGCTCACTGTGGTCAATTTGAAAAGTTTCGTATCAAAAGTTTATTAAAAATACAGTAAAATTATTTACTAAGAATCGTTCTAAAAGTCATAAGCAAAAATAAAGCCAAGAAAAGGCCAAAAGTAAATTTAAGGTCAAATGAAAATTCCTAAGACCAAGAGCTTTGAAAAAAGCCAATATGGCAATCCTGACACAAGGTGACAATTTCAAAAAACGGCTCAAAGAATAAAAAGATCGGTAATGTCTCTGTCTGTTAGCCACGAGAACTGTGGCCGCCAGGATGTCTAGTTTACGGCAGCCTCTATAGCAACTGGTAATGCTAGGGAAGATCCATTTCGAATAGAAAGGAAAGGAACTCACACCGACCGGCCTACCCGGAAGGGTGTAAGGCCCTTAGTGGGACGGTGGGGAATAATAATAATAATTGAACAGAGAAAAAAAGGGAGTGAGAGAGATAGACTGCTGCTAGCACGAAAGGGAACAGTTCCCCAGTCTCCAGGGGCAAGAAGAGCTGGGTGGATTTAAGAAACATAAAAATATATGCCCGTATTATACAATAATTTATATAACAATACACCAAACTATTGCACATACTACACCATTATACCACCATACTACACTACAAGATATGGCATTTTCCGTGATATCTTTCGAAAATATGTATTATGTCACAAAAACTGTTTTTACACATATTTAAAGTTTAAAAAAATTATCTTTTCATGACACAAGTTTCATTTCCGTTCAATTCGTTGCCCTCATTTTAAAAATTTTTCAAAAATTAAATTGTGTATAAAATTTACAATTTGCAACACTTTTTTTTTATTGGTGAAGAGCAAGAATACAAAAGAAGAACTGTCGCTATCTCGCATTAGAAGAATTCTGGATGGAGACTAATTTTATTATTTTTTGATTAATAATTATTTCAGCGCTTTTTCTTAATTAAAAATTACCGTGTAATTAATTTTCCCAAAACATCCGTTAAAATCTTTCTTATACTGCAAGATTTATGAACAAAATTTGAAGTACCTTATGCAATAAACACTAATAACTTATGGAGAAAATTAGATATAGGCAGTTTTTAAAAATCGTCTGGTTCAATTGATATTCTCATTTTAATTATAAAACGTTTCAGAAGATAAAAGAATTTTGGGTATTGTAATTTTCTGTACAAAAGTAGTTTTTTTACATCAAAAGTATTAGACATGAAAGTATTTTAATCCCGAGCAACGCCAGGCAAAACAGCTAGTTCATTATAAACGTCAGCAGCATACCCGTCTTGTGTACAAGCACTACGTATACGACAGCAAATATATTTTCATTCACAATATTTATTCAAGTATAATTTGATCCTTCTGTTTGCAAATATTCTCGCCCTGTTGGCATGAAATTCTTTGAAGCTATTTCAACGTCAGGAAGCAATCAACGGAGTTAGAGACGCTTCAATCTCTGATAAGCATAATGGTATCGAAGATTGAATGCAAACTTCTGTTGATTTGAATCCAGAATAACCCAATATACGATATTACGATATATCTACATTTTAACATTGAGAATACTGAATTACCTTTTTGTGCCACTAAGGCTTTGGTAATAGTCTTCCGTAAAAATTAATGTAGACTTATATGGCAAGTTTTCAAAATGAAGGGGGAGGGTTTAACTTACAATAGCGTTTTAACAAAAATATGCCTTAAATTTATTGCTGTTAGCGCAAATTCGTTAACAATTTTATTATTTATTTACAATTTATTATCTAAATGTGTTAAAATTATTCTATTACTCAATATTACCTTTATGCTTGGCCATTATGCAATATCAAATGATTTTCATGCTATATGAGCTAATTAAGTTATTCGTTGTTATATATGTTATTATGTCTACTCATGTTCAGAAAAACTGTTTATTTTAAATAGGATAGTTACATTTTAGATGGTCAATTTATGTCATTTTTTTCGCACTAGTACACTTCATGTGTGACGCACCAATTAAATTTTGGAATCCAGAGAGTAAGAGAAGTGCAGTTAAAAGTTAGACGATATGCGCAGTAATGTGTTTTATATGAGTGTGACATCAAGGGGAATGGCAGTTTGGATCGAAATAAATAAGTACTAAACATTTTTGACAAAAAATATTCGGAGTTAGAGAAACAAGAACGGCGACGATATATTACAATAGAAAATGAAATACGATGTTCCGCAAGATTCGTGGCATAAAGTCAGAACTCTTGGCTCTTTTGGCGTACGTTCTATCTAAAGGTCTGAAGTCGGAAATTCCATAGATTGATATGGAAAATAGCACTATTTTCAATGAACATTTTAAAATGCTTCAGAAATTGAGAAACAAAGATACCCTTTAGAAATCAATTTAAATAAGAACTATACTCTTTAGAAGTCAATTAGAGGAACAATTTTACAATTTAGAAGTCAATTTCAGTCGCAGTTATACACTTTATAAACCCAGTTTTTAAATTTACATAGAGTATAGACTTGTAAAAAAATTAAAACAACATTAAAATAACTTATTTTTGTTTAAAGAAAATCATGGAACAATATCCTACATATAGAAATTCAGTATCTGTGGTTAGTTACGACTCCCAATGGTTTTTTTCGATTAAGATCTCCCCCTTTACCCTCCTCCAGCTGAACGCTGTTCCTACGAGGCGATTGTTCCATATTCGACATTGAGAGACAACAGCATCTGATGGCGAACCTCTTGATGCCACGAAAAGTTTTCACGTGCAAAGACGCGAACTATGTAGGATAAGCAGGGCCGGATTTAGCCTTTGAACCGCTCCGTGCGAAAGAGTAAAAAATTGCGCTCCTATGGAACTAAATGTAAGCAATGTCTAGTTGTCGTAAAGATTTGAAATTGGTTTCGTTGTGGAGGATATTAAATAACGATTCAGCTGGTATAAAAATATTTCTGTACCAGTTCAAACCTTTCAACAATTTTAGTACGAAACTTCGCTGAAAAAGGCGAAAATATCGATAAAACATTGAATAACGAAAAATCTACATGGAGAATCGAAAAAATCGCTTTGAGGTGTTTCGGGTCCTGTCCTGAGCCGCCTTCGTGCCAAATTTCGTACCTGTAGGTGCAGCGGTCTCTGCGCTGTACCGCATCAAGACACACACACAGACATTGCTTTTCATATATAGATATTATAAGAGTAGTGCCTTGAAAGTTTGTGGTCATTAGTATTACATAAAATTAGATTGTTTTAATGTTTTTCAGAATTATTTCAGAAAATTTTATAATTAATACAGAAACTCCGTTGTGATTTTTTTCTCCTTTTCTTTTGGCAATTTTGCGCACCTCGATTTTTTTTACTACGTGCCCCTGCGTGTTCGTCCGGCCCTGAGGTTAAGTATCTTACGTTAACGGAATTTTTCCTTCCGAACACAGAATGTACGCTACGATATTCAGCTGTACTACATCCAGTGCATTCTTGGTGAAGTTGCATCTCTCATAGTGTGCCTACAGATCTCCTTGTAGAACCCTCATATTAATAGCCTTTTGCCTTCCAAACACAGAATGTACGCAACGATATTTAGCTGCACTACATCCGGTGCATTCTTGGTGAAGTTGCGTTACTCATAGTGTGTCTGCAGATCTCCTCGTAGAACCCTTACATTAGAACCGCCTGCAGGATATGTACACAATTTGTAAATACTGTAAGTAAAATTTGCTTTTAAAGATCAAATGAAAGTACAAGTGACCAAATGTGACACTAGATGGCCAAATTTAACACCAAAGGCCAAATGTAAGACTGGTTTTCAAAAGAGAATTCAAAATTCATGAAATGGCAGTTGATTTGGATGACATAATTGTGTCTAATTGATTTTGAAATTCATTAAAGTACAAATAGCATGCCAATTCTCAAGTCTTTTATAAAATTTTGAGAATTTGGAGTACTTGATTGATTGGTTAAAGTAGTTCTTACATGTTCTTTTCTGTAAAAAGTAATTAACGCCAAATTAAATTTATAGCAAATATACGTTTATAAAAATTTATAGAAGTCGATTGAAAATTATTTAAAAGAATTTCTCTGTAAAGTGTTCTCATTCTTCAGATTCATTCTTTCAGATTTTGTGGCACAAAATATGGTTGTTTCTGTATTTATAAAACTGTTTAAGAACAGAAAAAAAGAATTTTGAATCATGCAGTTAAATCTTTCACGAAAAAGCATATTCATCAGTAAAATATGTAATGTAATGCTTTTTCAGGGGTTTGTTTCTCTTATTTGTCGTCATATGAAAAATTATTTAGGGCATAGCAAATAACAAACTTTTGATATTTATACTAAGGGAAGCACAAAATAACAAATGAGACATATCTAAAACTTCTTTTAAGATTAAATTGGATGTTAGTGAGTATGATTTATGCATAAACCACTCCACCAATCATATCTTCGTACATTTCTCGGCAAATCAAATCTCGACTTTCCAAATCTTTTCGAGGATGTTCTTCTATTTATTTATTTCTCCATTTCTGACACGAATGGACTCATCCATCAAGATCTGGGTCGCCTGTCGATTTTACAAGCACCCCTGCATATTGGTTTTATGATTAATAAGAATTTGACATAGCTCGAAATATATGGAAGGAAATTTTGCTTTTATATTACATTTATTTATTATAATTATTTTACTCACTGAAACTCAGCCTATGTACTTTACATCCGTAATTTATTATTTTCAGTTACAATGAAAAGTAGAAATTCTTTAAATCATTGTTTTTTGACTTGTGGCTCGCTGCTTCAACTGGTGAGGGAAGATCTTTGAAGAAGCCTCATTTCGGATTCTGAAGGATTTGAAAACAAAAATAGTAAGGGAAAAGCTCCTGACTTCATGCATTTCCTTAAAATTTTTTGAATAACATATTTTAAACAATTTTTTTTAAAAATTTATCTCTATTTAATGTTTTGTTCTTTTATTTATTTCCCTATTTCGAAGTCGGTACAGCCTTTTTTCAGATGAAAATGTGACTTCAAAAATTTTTCCAAGACGCAGAAATTCAAGAAGCATAGTTTTAAGTTTGTTTTCGGAATGTTACGCTACAAATAATTTATGAACTCAATAACATTTGTTTTAATATCATAATGTTAATATTTGTAGAAATAACAATATCGAGACTATCTGCTAATCTTAGTCAGTAATGTATCTTCAATATATAAAATACAAAAACTTCTGTTTCTTCATATGCTAATATAGTATATTAGATTTATAACTTTTTTAAAGTTTTATCGGATCAAATGATTGAATTCTGGTTCAATGTTAGCAATTGGTTTAATTCTTTTTCGTTTTCGGCCGAAGAAATCATTTCTGGTATTACTCCCATCCATTTACGACAGAGAAATCTTCTTTCTATAACTTTTTTTCAATAAATCGATAACATCTGGATTGGGGTAAAAGAATTGCAGTGCTATTATTAGACAAAATGAGTTATCACTAGAGTACAGAATGATTCTTACCGAACATACCAAACAAATTGAGTTAAAATATGAAACGTACAGCATGAATAGTAATGTACATTTTAAAAGCCTAGTTTACAATATGATGGTACTGGGAATGCCAAGTTTACTGGGATAGTTGAGGTTGCCAATTCCACCAATAAGTTAGTAGCTTGCTTAGTTACATTAACTTCCCGCTTTGAATCAGTACTAGGGCTATTTTGAAACGGACCTCCTAGTTTTAAACCGAGGTCAGATGACGACATCTGAGCTGGCTACATGTAACAAATTTCCGCACCATAATAAGGAAGATTGTTTTACCCATGATGTCAGATTGAAAGCGTAGTCTCGGAATCCCTTGCTGAACAGTGTAAGGCGTGTTTTTCAGTAAGTACCGTTTTGAAAGACGGCCACAGGAACGCTGCGGCTGCCGTTCCGTGCATGCGCGTTGGGTACCTGTATCTGTTGGCAGCCACAGACGCCAATACGGAAGAATTCGACCGTGTTTAGTCTGTTTGGGAGTATTTAAAATGCCTCAGTCAGTGGCGAATCTAGGATTCGGGTCTGGGGCGGGTGGGGGGCTGAGGTCATGTACCGTCGTGACGAATGTCAAACCCTCATGCCAAAGTAAACCAAAACTCTTTAATCCTTTACATATTTGACTCACCTGACAATAAGAATCATAAAGAACAATACAATACTTTCTATAATTTAATAAAAATTACAATGAAATAACTAGCCAAAAAATGTCTTCGACCGCGTCAAAGCTACAAGTAGAAGTGGAATGATTACAAAAATAGGAAAATTTTCGAGCCTGTCCAAGCCAGAAAGCAATGTTGAAACGTTTTTATTATTTTTTTAAAGAGGGGCATTAAGAAAAAGCAGTTTTAATAATTTTAAATAATATCAAGAATTCTGGCTTGTCTCTGGGGGGGGGGCTGTAGTCCGATAGCCCCCCCCTGGATTCGCCACTGGCCTCAGTCAATTGAAAATCCCGCCGACTTCGAAATATGCTTTGTCATTTGTTTTCTTAAAGCAAAAGATGTGAAAGAGATTGAAATTCATCGGCAGATCAGTGAAGTGTAAGTAGAAAACATTATGATTGAAGGAATGGTAAGAAAATGGATTAGAGCATTTAAAGATGGCCGCGCGAATGTGAATGATAAAGAAAGAAGAGGACTGTCATTACTGTAGATTTGGTGCAGAAAGTTGATGGAAAAGTTCGAGAGAACAAACGCTTCACGAATTTATCTTTATCTAATGAATGTCTTCAAGTTTCAAGAAGTGCTCTTTATAGAATTGTGACAGACCACTTAAATTATAGTAAGTTGTACTCACGCTGCGCAGGCGACAGGTTTCTATGAGGATGAATTCAAAAGCTGGTTGTACGACAGGACAAATACCTTAATATTGTAGAAAATTATGTTGTAAAGTAGATTAAAGTACAGGCTTTTATGTTAAAATAAAATTGATACAAAAAGTACACTTGTGTGTTTTTAATTTCGAAAGGATTCTTACTTAAAAACACACCTCGTATTTCCTAATCCGCTTTAACTTCGAAAATGTTGAAAATAAAACGGCAATTTCCGAAGAATCTATACGCGCACACATACACATACAAAAAAAATACAATTAGGAAAAAAGTTTTGATTTTGTAAAAATATTGTCATCTTTTTCAATACAAGAAACGATGTTTGATTTTTTCAATTTTATTTTAAGAGAATTTGTTTTTATGGTAATTAGAAAAATATTTTTAGATATTCAAATAAGGTAAAACAAATATAATTTCAGAAACAAGAAAAGAAAGAGATTATTCCTTTACAAATAGCTCTAATAATAATAGTTTTCCATGCTATGTAAAAATTAAGTATTGTTATGAAATTTTGTAATTTTGGCTTAAACCTTACAATTTTAGGTTAAACATTACAAAATTACAAACTTTACAACAATAAAATTTTGGAGTAAAGACTGCGCACAAAATTTCATTCATTTGTCTCTTTTTGTTTCTGAGATTTAGTGTTCACATACAAACATATATTAGTCCAAAAATTGTTTTTTCAGTCTCAAGGAGGTATAAAGCCTGGAAATTCTGACTATAAAAATACTTTTGCTTTGCATAATTCCTATGCAAAAAAATAAAAGAGAGAACTTTATTATTAGACACAAGATAAAAATTTTAAAATTAACATGGAAATATTTTCAGAGGTTCTATTTCATTTTCTTAAACTATATTTATGAAAAAAAGACGCTGTAGGAATTAAAGCATGCCAAAATATTCGCTGAATCTCTTTCAGTGTCAGTGTTATTCACTGACAAATATACTCAAGCGAGATTTTCAAAATCTACACAATAATTCCGTTTAGTGTTTAGTAGATTTCTATCTCATTTTTATAAAAGTAAATAAAGTTAACACTAAATACAACGATAAAAAAACTTAGGCAGATAAGGATATTTTTACGAAATATATCATGCAGCATTTTTCAATGATCGGTTTAAATGTTCTAATTATAGAAGAAAAGATGATTTAAACCTAACTTCAAATTTAATATCAAAGACAAATCAATAATTAAATTCAAATGATGTTTTGAGATAAAAATATGTAGTTAATTTTTATAAAGGAATACACATTTTTACATATATAATATTAAAATTTGCTTAAAAAGGATTGGAAATGACTTTAAACCATCTTTCCATCCGTTGTATGTTCTTATTTCTGATCTTTTAATTAAGTTCTTTTGTTGTCTTGGATGTTTGCTTCAACTTTAACTAAGGTAACTCGAATTTCCTTCCTTAATCTTCTGTGAAACATCTTTCAAACATCGTCTCAGGGGGATGTAAAAAGATTCTTGCACGTCATTCTGCCTCTCGATCAATATTCTTTGTCACGGCTCATATAATTGAGGAAGTCTCGCTGCCAACCTGATTCATCTTACATCCCCATAAAATATTAATAATATTTTTTATTGCGTCTCCATTCGACCCCAGCGGAGATCGGCATTCCGCATGCACAGCAATATGAATAATAATTGCTTTTGTGCGTATATGAGTATCAGCTCGCTATTTTAAAACGTACAACAGCTGCCGCTCTCAGCAATTACGTCCACCGTGTCATGATGGCGGCAATTACTGTTATTATAACGCATAAAAGACGCCGTTTTCTTTTTCCTCTTTGTAGTTTGGCAACACCAGATAATCGTTTGGTTGATGTTGTGATTTACTTTATTTGAACGCTATGAATATGAATGAAGAATTGAAAAGAATTAATTGGATTCATTTTAGTAAAATGCTCAAGGTGTTAGGCGAATGTGGAATGGAATTAATTTCTATATATATACATGCATTTGTCAGAGAAATTTATGAAGAGTGCATAATGATATTTGACTTTGAATTGGATAAAAATTTATCTTTTCACTTTAAAGAATAGAGTTAAGGAATGAAAAATTTGAGTCTCATTTTTTCTATCACACGCTTTTCTAAATTTAGATTTACTAGATGTAATCTAAGCGATAAAGTCGGAAAATCTATTTCTTCCTCATAAGGTTTATGCTTATGCCTTATATTTTGTCCAAATAATGGAAATCAGAAACAAGATTTTATTCTGAAAAGGACTTTAAATAATATTCAAAACTAGCAACACACAAATTCCTAAAATTGATAACGGTTCTCTTAAAAATCTAAGTCCCGAATAGTCTTGTTTGTTTAAACAAAATAAAAAAAAGAAAGCATAAGAATTGTATCCTTCATAAGAAGTAACATTTATCAATGAAATCAACTCAAATGACGCCATATTCACGTGGTATGGGGAATCGGAAAGAAGATTATTATCTTGTTGAACATTGTTTTATGTTGTGCTTGGAAGTAGTTTTAAAAGCAGTAAATGCAAGATGCATTATGGATTCATAAATAGACGTGTATCATGTGATTATGAAATCACTCCATTCACCATCAAAATGGCTTTTATGTAAATAAAAATTCATTCTGATTTTATTAGAAATCTTTGCTATGTTTTAAAAAACTGCATTCATATTGACTTAAAAAAATGAAGCAACTTAACAAAACGCTGATATGATTTAAACATTCGTAGGTATTACAAAAGTTACCAACTTTCTTACGGAAAACGAACCATTCGTTGTAAAAACAAAGGAAACACGTATCTATAATTGAAATCCTTCTCTCGGCCTATTTTTCGAAAACTGCATTTTCAATATCATTCCATTTAGAGATGATTATTTTTATTATTTTTTCCTTCTTTGGCTGAAAGGAACATAAATATCTGAAAAAAATGCATACAATCATTCACATTTGCAGCTTATTTTAAGTTTAGTACACCGAAAATATGTCTTATTGGAGACTTTAGCAGAAGGATTTCTGGCTAATAAAAATAAGTGATATAGATAAGTTAAAAGATGAGACATCTTGCTCCCCCCCCCTCTCTTAATCAGAAGTCTACAATAGGTTTTCCTCTGAAGGATAGAAATATAAGTAAATAAAAAAATTATTTATTTGTTCCTTATATATGTTTATTCTACTTGTAATAAACCATATAACTGGAAGCATCAAAATAGATATTTAAGAAAAGAAAAAAAACTTCTGATGTCTGGCAAACATCTTTCTTAAATCAGATTGTATTGACGATTCACCTTTCAGTAACGAATTCATCATAAGCCATGACGATAAATATTCTCAGGAATTTGAAGAAAACAAATTTTTAAAAGAAACTCACGGTGCTTCATGCATATTTCGAATTAAAAATGTACCTTTACATGGACCTATCTTAAAACTTTAAGCATCCGCCTCTTTCATGAATTCTTCATAAAGATGAAGATGAATGGAGAACAAATGTGTCTCCTCAAAACAAATGTTTCTATTTAAAAGAACATGCGCCTGTAAAGCTGAGTGAAGTTTATGTTGGGACAGCAAGCTAGGCGCAGTAGAACCACGTGGCTGTTAATCCCACCAATAACTTACGTTTATTATGCGTTAAGATTATTGGTAAGATTGGTAGTAACGTGATCTCTATGGGATCGCGTGACTTCCCATCAGGGTTGCCATATTGGCCTTTTTAAGGCCAAATATTCGAAATTTGGCCTTTTTTCAAAGCGGTTGGCCTTGCGAATTTTCAGTTGGCCTTAAATTCATTTTTGGCCTTTTTTTGGCTTTATTTTCATTCGTGATTTTTAGAACTGCTTTTGATAGCTATTCTACTTGGTTTTCATAAAATTCTTACATTCTAAAATAATATTTCGAACTGCTGAGTGTATTCGATCTGAATATTAGGTGAATAATATAGAAACTAATAAAAGAGCATTCTTGAAAATTTTATCGTTTATTAGAAACGCTTATTACGAATCTGAAATCAATTTTATTTATATTAATGGAATAAACCTTTTATACTGTTTATTATTTATTTTTAGTACGGAATCGCTTTTCATTCATTATGACCAAACTAAAAAATAACCTTGCATACTTTTGTTCACTCATGAGATAATATGCTATGTTCAGATATTTCATTTAACCATCACTTTTCATTGTAAAGCTGTTTATGAAGTGGTTAAAATTTTTTTCTTCAATATTGTTTCATTAATAGAGTATTGATCATACGCCATTCTGAAGTGATTCGTTTTTATAAAATAAAGCATTTTCTAATCGTAAATTTAGCGAAAAATAAGTACTTGAATCAGTTTTTCAAATTTGGCCTTTTTTGGCCTTATTTTTAAGAATGTTTGGCCTTATTTTGTCATTTTGATCTGGCAACCCTGCTTCCCATTGCGCTGAGTAGCTGCAGCATTATGAAAGTGGCTTAAGACGAGTGAAAACATATTTAAATAAAAAGGGATCCTTTTTTCTGATTTTTGACTATAAATAAAAGGTGAATTTAGTCGTAAAAATAATTAAACTTTATTAACCCTCTGACGGCATATCCCGCGATTTCCGCGGGTTGGAAGCAAGTTCATTTTCTGTTGCATCTTGCTATCTTCGCAAGATAATGGGTTTACTTACTACTTTAAAAACGTTAAATATTATTATACTAATAAAGCCTTGCATGTAAATAGCAATTAGCTTGGTTCAATGGTATTTGAGCATGTTTTCAAACTTTGCATCTAAATAGAAACTTTAAAAAAATATGCAGTCAGAGGGTTAATCGAATGGACCAGAAAATTACATGACTAATTCTTTTTCATTTATAAATAGTTTATCACATAAAAGTCAAACAAACAGAGAGAAATCATTTGTTTTTTATCATAACTTTTTCTTAGAAACTGATGAAACCTCGTGGAAACTATTAAAAACTTTTACGAGTTCCGTTTATTTTCCTTTTAGGTTGAAACTACGAGACTTCGTTAAAATTTGTTGCTTCTGTTGATTCGGAGGAGTAAATAAAAGATAAATGTGAAAACATATATCACAACAACGAGCATTATAAGTTCATAAAAGATATTAACAACTTTTTCCTCTTATGAAAGATTGCTGTAATAGTTTTCTTTCACTCCTCAGACGAAACAAAAAGTTAAACGGAACTTTCTCTCATAAAAGTTCCTTCCGTCTTGACGAAAGTAATAGATAAATCGAGTAGCTACAAGTTGATTATTTCTTATCTCTATGAAGATTGCCAAAAGAACGTGGCGACTTCAACAAAGCATTTTAGATTTCGCTAAATCCCTCCAAAAGTTACAAATCCCGAATCACGGCAGTTCACACATCCCCTGGGGAACAACGTCTCACTTCGTATCCTCGAACTGAAATTGAATTATTTGGTTTGCAGGAGAATATACAAGTGTTTTTTGATAAGAAGCTTACATAGAATTTATTAGTTTTCTTTGTTAACCCTTTGGGGCACAAGGCATTATTTTTTTTTGAAATATGATGAAAAAACATCATGAATGGGTTTAGTTCATTGTCTAGACATAGAATCTACAAATTTTTTTTTAAAAACTTACTTCATTCCGAGAGGGGGTCGTCCCCCTTTGTGGTCACCCCCCTCATATGAGAACCCCCTTAGATGCAACCATCTTGAAACACACAAAAAATATTGTTGAATGTTACAGAAAATCATAAATTAAAACTTCAAGATTATTGGAGGACAATTTTCGAGATAATTTGCTAAAATTGTAAACGTCCAGATCTGAAAAAAAATTCTTATCTCTGAGTTCAGGAATTTTCCCAAACTTTATGTCTAATAATTCCTATTCCGAAACGAAATTTCATAAGGCTGTTACATACATTCTAAAAGGAGTACTATTAGCTCTATCCTAAACCTATTATTTTCCATTTATAGTTGAATTTAACGGTTGAGAAGCGAGTGAAATTAGGTGTTAATTACTAATTAGGTGTGCCGTCAGCTGGAACACTGCGCCGCAAAGGGTTAAAGAAGTGAGATTTCCATCGTTCATATTAGTGCAGGAGATTTCGTTTCTTAAAGGAAAATAGATTGCCTTCGAATTTTCGTATTGTTTTGATATCTTCCTGATCATGATTAATCGCTAGGTATTTTTTGGTTGAAACTCTGCTGAATAATGTGTTTGTACTCTGATATAAAAATTGCAAGGAAAGTTTGAAATTGTGTATAGTTTGTTTTAGCCTTTATCTTATGAAGCAGCGCACCTTGTATCGAATTTTTGTACTCGAATATCGACTCTGCTGGCGTTCTTCGGAACTGCCAGTAGCTCGAAATTTGTATGTCCATAAGCACAAGTAAAATCGACAACTTTTTGATTCGAGTAAATATTTTTAGTTAATAGTTTTCTTGCACTTTTCAAGCGAAACAGAAAAAACGCAATGCAACTTTCTTTCATGAGAGTTCTTTTCTTTCTGAGGAGAATCGCAAATAACTCGAGTTACTACTAGTAGTTGATTATTTCTTATCTCTGTACGAAAACTCAAAGAAAATGGCGACTACAACATCGTTTTTTCGATTTCGTCAAATTCTTCCAAAAGTTACAAATCCCAAATCCCAACAGTTCACACATCCCCCTAGGTAACAGCGCTTTATTTTGTATCCCGAAACTGAAGTTGAATTATCCGGTTTGTTGGAGGATATACAAGTGTTTTTTGGTAAGCATACAGACGTGAATACAAAAGTTCGCCCTTTTGGAAGACGTTCCTTAGAATTTCTATATACGTATAGATATCTAGGATTTATTACTTTCCACAGAATTTCGTAGATTTCTACGTTGTTAAAGAGGTTTCTTCACAGTTCATTTCATTTGGGAGATTTGGTTTGTTTAAAATAAATATATTTCTCTCTTCAGTATCGTTTTATTTTGCTGTCTTGAGCACTAGCACACATTTTTACTGAAAAGTGGCTGATTAATAAGAGCTGTCACTTCTATACAGGGTGTTGTGAAGTGAAGCGAAATGTAACTGCTGCTAGGCGGCTACGTTGTGACGTCAGCCTGCGAGCTGACTTATGTAAACAGAACTACTTGTGCTCACAGCGGTTGCCGAACGTTTAATGTGTATCTCTGTGTTTTGTGTCGTCCATTGTGAATAAGTATATGTGTTTGAAAGGCTTTTTAGTTTTATTTTGGCCAAAGTTACCCAGCGTCTTTCTGGTAGATGCAGCCCCATAAGATTTCAAAACTTAGAATCTATGTTAATTGGTTTTCGAACACAGGGTGCCTACTAATATCCAGAGCTCCCCCACCCTTAAATTCGAAACGGTGATAGCTATAGTCATAAGAGTGGTGTGTAGATATAGTAAAAAAAGTTTCTGCGCTACTCAACGACTTCATTTACATTGCTACCTTGCAGCAAAATTCGGAGTTAGCATTTTTGTTTGTTATGAGATACGGGGGGGGCATCGAAAATCGAGCGCATTATCGATTTAGTAACAAAGGACACCTTAAAATCTTAATGCACAGATCGCATAAAACATGTATTTGTTTTATTTCGAATTCTAAAATCTTGAAGTCACGAAACGTCGAAAAAAGAGCACTTATTTGTTATAAAGCGTATTTATTATTCTTGACGAGAGTGCTTTCCGTCATCCACAACTGACAACATTCCTGAGTTGTAGCATTTTCAGAATCTCTCAAATATCTAAAATCGTAATCAAACAAATGCGCGTTTTACGCGTTCTCTTCTTAGCATTTATTTATGCAAAGTATCTTTTTGCAATAAATTGACAATAGTCTGGAGCTTTGTGTTTGATTTTTTTGGGGTATTTCGTATTCTTTTCCAGATAGGAACACTAGTTCTGAGTTCTTTTAGCGCTAGGTGGCGCTATAAGTGATTTAATCGCGTAACGCATAGCCATTTTACTATATCTAAACAACGCTTTTATGACTGAAGCGGTCGCCGTTCTGCAGTTAAGAAGATGGCTCTGGGTTTTAGAGGGCACGCTATGTATGGTCTGTGTACCATATATTGGGATGTCCGGGGACATTAAAAAAACATTCAATTATTAGTGAACTAAAATGTTAAAAATGTTTTTTCTTATTAAAAATGTGGATGACAAAACAAAATCGTAAAAGCGTTTGGCGCTGATAGAAATACTCTAAGGGAATTGGGATTTCATCACATTTGCAATATCTTTTGATTTTTAATAAATGTTTATGAATTTTCTTTTTTTACGGCATTCATTGTGGCTTAGTTTTGTGTAGAAATCTTTTTATTACCTCGGGCTTTTATTGTTTTGTTCTGATGTCTTTATTTTCGTTTAAAAAAGTTATTTTTTACATTTTAGTACACTAATAAAAGGTGGATCTTTAAAAGTTTCTTACATTTATCATTTTCTACTTTTTAGTTCGTATCTCAAATTCAGTAAATTCTTTACTTTACTTTACACTACGACACACCCCTGACTCCAGAGATAAAAATCTACGGTTTGCAGTTTGGATGAGTGTGTGTAGAAACTTTATTGAACGAAAAAAGATTACAGAGAGTGTTTAAACATGGAAGAAATACTTGCGGGAACTATAAAAGCAATGAAAAACGAGCTATTTACAGGTGAAAAGGAGAACTCGTGAAGCAGAAGCAATTTTAAGTACTGGATGGCACCACCCACATGCAGACCAAATTTGATTAAAATTAATCAATTAACTAATTATTAAGTTCTAAAATTATTAAAATATTTCATGATCATCGGGAAGACAGACCTGTACGAAATTTCAGAACTCTAGTACATCAAAAAATAATGGAAAATCGTTTACAAAATTCTATCTTTACAACCACGAAAACTGTCAAGTTAAATAAAGCATGTGAAAACAGAAGGTACATTTTCAGAAGGAAAGTTCATCAACTATTCAAACGGATTGGTCAAAAATAAACGATGTTTTAGGTGCTCAATCTCACTGAAAAGCTGAGTATGCATAATCATGCATTTTGTGGGCCAAATTTGGAGTATTTAATTTCTATGTTCATTTCATTATCATATAAACTGCATTTTCTTTCATCTGTTGTGCTCAACACGCGAGTAAAAGGCCAATTTATATTCATTTTTTGAAATATTCATAATTTCCTGTTCGCTGTCAGGAGCTGTGTTAATATTTTATTCGAGTTCTGAACTAAAAATAAAACAATGATTTCCCATCAAATAGCTGCAAACTTCCTGTTGGATTCCAGCCATTAATTATTCAAGGTGATTCATTTAGTTTCTTCTCAATTGTGTCAAATCACAGGAAGTTCTTGATTTTGTTCATCAACTTCCATTTGATGACAGAATAAGAAATTTCAAACTTTAGTATGTCATGAGCAAAACAGGGCCCTCTGACCACCCACTAATTCGTTTTTACTTACTTATATATGTGATGTCTACACAGATAAAGCATTATAATCGTCAAATAATTTGATCTCAAAATTTAAAAGAAGGAAAATTTAAATGAATTTTAATGGATAATCTGAGACCAATGAAATAATTTTCGGAATTATATCTGTCTGAGTGTATTGTACATGATAACTCAAGAAGTTAGTAGGCTAGTTGGATGGCATTTAGCATCTGGCCCACACAGAACGCCGCCCCATGCCCCCGTGCCTGATGACATTACGGCAACCGAACCGGATGAATGGACATGGAACACAATAAGTGGAAGTGCGGGGGGTCGAACCCCTTTCCATTTGGCCTACACAGCAAAACTGTAGATTTTTATCAGATTTTTAACCACATAGGTCAATTGTAAGAGGAACTAAACTTGTACTTGATATTCTGACTTCAACCAAATAGTATCCAAGATCAGGATTGCATCCGCAAACATTTTACCAAGCACTTTGTCTTTCAGATTTAATGAAAATATTATAAATATTTTAATCATTGGGTTTATTTGGGTGTGATAAAAAAGTTTACAAGGGTAATAAAAATGATTTATTATTATTCGACAGGAAATACAAAAGGGAATTTAGAGGCATTCTTGCCGATCACTTTCCCATATAATCACCATATCTATTTAGGTACTATTTATCTGAACGCAGGACCAACTTGTTGAACCCGGATTGGTAGAAATCATGTCCCTGTCCATTGAGCCACTTCTCGGCAGCTGTTTTCACATCACCGTCTGAAGAGAACTTTGTTCCAGATAAGTGTTCCTTCCATTTCGGAAAAAGGTAATAGTCACTGGGCCATCATGAAGCCATCCGACTCAAAAGTGCTGTCATGTTGAGTGATGCCCAGCATGGCAATATCCATACTGCTCGCAAAACTCAAGAATTTCTGCAAAATTTCAAGTAGGAAGTCTGGAGCCACCCTCCCCCCAACAGCCAAGATTTGGGTTCCAAACACTTATTAGAAGGGACGTGATTTCTAACAAGCTGGGTTAAAAAACCTTATTTTGAGATAATGCTAAAACTATACTTAAAATGTCTATACAAGACATTCACAATATCAATAAGAATTGTTTATATTGAGCGAAAGAATAAAAATATCCAAAAAATCGTTTCTCCAGGAAGTTTAAGAGAATCTATTTATTGAAAAGATTAAATCTCAAAAAATCGCAATTGTCGACGTCTATTGCATCCTGAAGAAGACCAAAACTAAGTTTATCTCAAAGGCAGGTTCAGAGAGCATATCACTATATACTGAACTGAACATATCTAGGATACATGTTGTTCTGAACTTAAATGCTGGTGTATTTCCTAATTAACTAGAAGCATGTCTAAATACCTCTAACATATTAGGTGTAATAACAGGTATTATTGTGTTATAACAATACCTTTGTGAGATAGCACCTGGATACAGGTTGGATCATTCTCGTAAATTAGAAGGCCCTTGTGCAATAAAGCTGTTAGCTTATTAGGAATCTGACTCTGGTTATATTAGGCCGGATCGAGACATACTACACCAGCTCATCTAATGCGGAATGCAAGTAGATTATGTTCTCCTACAAATTATGATATTTAATACTTCCACTGATCCTACCATTTCTAATTCGTAGAGGTCATTAGCTATCTACTGATCTCCTTCTCCAAACCACGTGAATAAGAAAATAAATCCAGCTTTAAGGCTTCCTCTTAATGCATTGCTATAAATTCTGAATACCCAGTGCCTATTACTTGAATATTTGTTCATTAGAAGATAGATACTCTTGGTCTCAGTGATTGTAATTATTTGTTACAGTTACGTTTAGTATAATTTAATAATTAGTAACATTTATATTTATCGCATGTACCTATTCGCTTCGTAACTTTTATTTAAACGCTTTTACTCAGTTATTTTTTTAACTTTTTTGTTTTGCTTGTATAAAATATATGTAAATAATTGAGTGAAAACATTAAATGCTGAAGACTGACATGTCGTTTGTAAGTTTTGAGTTTATATGCAGTAATTGTCTAAACTATTTTCCGTGGTGTGTACCTATTACTTGTTTTCTTTCTGAACTACCTAGCCGTTTTATTATTTTCGCAATGTTGATTTTTTCATTGTCCTTATTTCAGTTTTATTTCCCCTTTTCATTTTATCCATTTTTTGTAATCTACAATAATTTTCTGGTGTTCTGTATTTATATTTGAGTCCTGTTCGATTTAATAGAACGGGGAGCAGTGGCAGTGAGTTGGGAGAGGGGAGACCCTTTTCGAGGGAAAAATTACATTTTATTTCATTTAAGCTGCCTGAAACTAGGAAAATTAAAAATATGAAAACACAAAGACACGCTAAAATGAAATGATTGTGCTATTCTGAAAACTCAATTAAATCAACCAGATTTAGCCCCCAAACACTTAAAAGACAAGAAAAACATTCTGAAAGTAAAATTAAAAAGAAAGTAATAAATTTTGTAAAATTTGAACTAAATTACGTTAACGCTTAAGCGATATCCTGCATTTTCTTTTTTTCTAATGTAGTAACAAATGGAAACTTCTCTGAACCATATTAAAGTTTTAAAAAAGTTCCTTACAACTTGCATAAAATTTCCCATATAATTTTCTATCTTTACAAAATTTTAAAAGAGAATGTTCATTTTGAAGTAAATTATTTTCTTTCATCCAATTTTCTATCCAACGAAAAGCTAATATTGCGAGAATTTGTTGCTGCAAATTTTCCTTCTATTTTGCTTAATTTCATGGAAAAAGAGAATGTTCACTCACCATTTCATTCATTTTGTAGCTGTTTTTAACAAGAACTGCTGCAAATATGAATGTTAGACAACTCGCCGACTATTGTCTGTTACGATAACCGAATGAAAGATGATCTTAGTGCGTGTTTAAATGCATTGATACCAGTGTTGAAAAGAGAGAAAACTATAACAACATCTAGAAATTACATTTTTAGAAAAACAACTGAAAATTAATGTAGACACATTGTATCTGGTGCGCACAAAATGCAGCGACATGCAAGAAAACAATGACAATAATTCAACAAAAATACAACAAACTAACTGAACAAAGCGACAAAAAGACTAGAGCAAAATGAAATAAGAATCCGGTATGTGCATCAAAGGCCACCCCCGGTAAGGATTCAAAAATGGGACTTTTTTTTCTATCAGGGATCTGACAAATGTTTAAAATTTTGAACCCTCGTAACCCCTCACAGAAAAAATCGCATTTTTGAATCCTTGCCCGAGGGATGACCCTTGATGATGCTCCCATGCCGGATTCTTATTTTATTTCACTCCAGTCTTTTCATCGCTATGTTTAGTTACTTTTTTGTATTTTTGTTGAATTGATACCAGTATACTGTAAAAAGCATATGGTCCAACATATTTTTAAGTCATATAATAAATTAAAACAATATCATTAATGCAATTTCGCTACTATAACTGCAAAACGAGTCATCAGAATGCCAACCCACTATGACACTGATACTGCCCATAGTCGGATAGATGGAGGTTTGTTGCTACAAAATGTGAAAACTTTTCCGTAGACTTTACAATCACCAGATATATCATCAGTTGTTATGAAATGGATTTCATACTCCAATATTATTATGCTTACTTATTCCACATTCATGTTTGGTATCACGAGGCGCATCTGTTAATTCATATAAATAAGACTGGTCTTCCATTTGTGGCTGTTTTTTGGTTGAAAGACAACAAGTTTTTAATAAAGGATCATTACATATATATACAGAATAAACATAATAATAATAGTTTCCATAAAAGCACAAATGTGTCTAAACATTTTGCCATCACAACTTATTACAGAACCTAATTTAATAAGACGCCAGTTCACGTCTTCCGTCAACAAAGTGTTAAATGTCACAAACATAATTTGCTGGATTGACTTCTTAGATTTGTGCTTTGTTTTTAAAGTTACACGAGGTATGATGGAAACAGACCTCACAGAACATCGGCAAAAATATAAAATAACATTCTATTTTTTAGCAACCAGATTCCCGTATGCAGCATATTTTGAATGGAATCAGGTGTTGAACTTGAGGATAAAATTCTGTTGATGGCCCACAGATACGTCGCAATTCGCTTAGATACCATGAAAATAAGATATTTCACATGTATGAATATTGTAATGTAAAGCATGTTTTAAATATAAATGCAACTTCCTTTTGTTCGGCGATGGGTTGAGGCATTTTTAAATGAAAATGCAATGGTTGATATTCCAAAAAGTGGTTTATTGGAATTTAAACATTCTTAATTAAAATAATGATGGTGAAGATAATGCAACTGTAGCTTAAAATTGACGATTACTGGAGTCCGAGCCATAGCCGTGAGTGAAACGCTTGCGCGCAAAGCGGCGCGTCTTATTAGGAAGGAGTCAAATCGTAAAAAGAGAAAGATGGCGACAGTCATACTTTTTATACTGCTGAGAAAACAGGGAAGTCTCGAAGATCTCCTGACCCTGCAAGTTAAGATAAAAGTGTGTTTATCGAAGACTGAAGTAGAAGTAATTAGTTTATAATTAAAACTTAGAAGTTTAAAAATTTTAAATCATTACATAAATATAATTGAAATTTTTAGGATTTTTGTTTAGATAACGCCATTAAAAATTTATAATAAAAAATAGAATATAATTATAGGATATACTTATAATTATATAGAATATAATTATAAATAGAATAATATACCCGTTTATTTTTGTAGCATAATATTTACAAACCAGAATAGACGGGGAACTTTTTGAGCACTGTACTGGTTTATCTATAGAATCTTAGTTTAAGCAATAAGTTTTTTTACAATGGAACGAATATTGTTTTTTATTTCGATTATACTTTTGAGTCTTTTAATTTTGTTACTCCAAGAAATTTATTTGATGCAAAATATCTTCATGAAGACTGTAAGAATTTATTTCATATAAATTTGCATTTTCTGATTGCATAAATCAATGCGCATTCTAATAAGAATTTCATTACCAATTCTCCATAATTTGTGCAAAATTTTAAACAGGAAGCTTACAGAATAAACAGTTCTTTAAATTTACCATTTCCTTAAAACCCAATGAGTGCAATTCCGTAGGAACTGGCGCTAAAAGAAAGGCTAATTTCCTTCATTTTTTTAAAAAACAAAACAAGAAACCACAAAAATTTATATGATGATTTCCCATGCCAAGTATCGTAATAACCACTTTATAAATTTTCCTGACAGTTCCATTCAGTATTTTGAAAATAATAATTCCCATTTCCCATTTACTTAACACTGAGCCGTGTTCTAAAAAGCTATCCATTAATTCTTTTCAATACCTCATTCATATTGAAAGCGTTCGAATGGAAATAAGTCACACCATCAACCAAACGATTCCCTGCAGTTGCCAAACCATTAAGAAGAAGATGGAAATCGAGTCTTTTATGTGATATAATAACAGTAATTGCCGCCATCGTGAAACGGTGGCTTAATTTCTGAGAGCAGCAGCTTTATACGCTTTAAAACAGCAAGCTTTATATAACACACAAAAGCAATTATTATTCATGTTGCTGTGCAGGCGGAATGCCGATCTCCACTGGGGTCGAATGGAGACGCAATAAAAAATATTAATAATATTTTATGGGGATGTAAGATGAAGCAGGTTGGCAGCGAGACTTCCTCAATTATATGAGCCGTGACAAAGAATATTGATCGAGAGGCAGAATGACGTGCAAGAATCTTTTCACATCCCCTGAGACGATGTTTGGAAGATGTTTCATAGAAGATTAAGGAAGGAAATTCGAGTTACCTTAGTTAAAGTCGAAGCAAACATCGATGATGAAGAAAAGTAATTAATAGACCAGAAATTAGGATGTATAAGATACAATAAGAATCAAAAGAAATTTTTGAAAGCACATTTTTGTCAATGAACTTAAAGTGGACGCTTTTTATTTTATCTATTTTGCACTTTACAGCTTTCTCAGCCTAGTTATTCATTATTGCAGACAATAAGAAACTTGAAATAATTTTTTTAAAAATCCATACCAGATGGCGCCACGCGTATGGAATCAAAATGTAAATAAATTAATCGATTTTGTGTTAATTAAAATTTGAAAATGTTAAACAGCGTCGGAAGGGCAAAAGAGTACAAAATTTCATAACTCTATCCCACCAGAGGCGATTGTAAAATCGAATACACAATTCCGTCTATATAATCACGAAACGAGTCAAGTTAAATAGAATTTTATAAAAAGAAAGTTTAAGTGTAAACGTTTCTTAATTTAACTACTGTAACAAAGTATAAATTTAACTGAAAAGGAGTGTCGTCTGATAAAAATTTCGTAACTTTAAGCTTATAAAAATAGGTATTCGTTTTTTTAAGTGCAGTGTAATACATGATAAACACAAAAGATGGCGTTTGAAAATAAAAAAAGTTTTGGTATTTTCTTAAATTTTTAGTGGATTATTGATCCTAACTGTTAAATAAAACTATCCTTTGTTCTTAAATCATTGTCTATGCAAAATTTACATATTTCTTCTGTGGAGATAATTTTAGCTTGCTTTCTGATGCTGTTATCGAATTGTTTTTTGTGTGTAGAGATAATTGAATAATTTACATATTTCTTTTGTGAAAACAATTTTAGCTTGCTTTCTGAGGCGGTTATTGAATTTTTTTGTATATAGAGAAAATTGAATTGAAGAATTTACATATTTCTTCTGTTAAAAATAATTTTATCTTGCTTTTTGAGGCTGTAATTTTTGTTTGTATATAGAGAAAATTGATTTGATGCTAATAATATTACTGTTGAATATTTTCACCAGATCTCAGAAATTCATGTTTTACAATTCCTAAAAAAAGATGTGAACAATTTTGAAAAAAAATTATATGATTTCTAAAGCGTAATGTTATAAATTCGATCTTTCTGATATTTATATAACATCAGTAATTAACTAAATCAAATTAATATATGTGCAAATCCCACATGTATTATTGGAAATTCTGCTATATATTTTTTAAGTGCGAGAAATAAATACGTAATATTTGCACATAAATTTAAGGGTTCTTAAGAAATCTTTACAGTTTATTGTTCGAAGAAGAAGTAAGTTTTACTAATTTTAATTCTCGATACATTATTATATATTGTTTAGAATATTGCAATTTTATGAATTGATTTCAAGGTTATGCAAATATTTAGAATTAGAGCAATTTTACATATTTGTGTTACTAATTCTAATATCTAGATGTAAGAGTTCTAATTGATATCGATTACCACAGTATAAATAATAATTAGTTATTTGAACTGTCCTTAAGGGCATACAAATTCCGAGTCACTGACAGTTCCGAAGAACGCCAGAAAAGTCGATATTCGAGTACAATAATTCGATCCAAGGTACACTGCTTCATAAGATAAAGGCTAAAACAACCTATACACAGTTTCTTATCACAATTTCAAACTTTCCTATACACAATTTTAAACTTTCATACACACAGTTTCTTGATAAATAAGTAAATAACATTAAAATAAAATAATAATAATAAATAAAATAAGAAAATAAGGCGAAAAAAGATTACAGTTAGCCACATCTTAACAAGGTACAACGCAACAAATCAAAAAATAAACAAACAACACAGCCACGGTTAGCACACAGGGACGAGTATTTACAATAAATAGTTAAAACACAGAGAAAAAAACTTATAATAGCATTATAAAAATCAGTATATGTACTTAAAAAGCTGTAGTCGTTTAAGACAAATATAACAAAAGGAGATTATAAAATTGGCCTATTAACAATCGATAAAATCTTGACACAGGGCGAGTGATAAAATTAGTTTTATCCTAAAGCAGTTGTGATATGAGAAAATATTTGAATTATGAAATTACGTGTGAAAATTAGCGATGGAGTTTATATGTTGAATTTAAATCATTTTAAAATATAAAAGATTAAAAAAAATGGGGATTCTCAGATGAAGAGTTTTTAAAAATCTTGACATTCGTACACAGTCTATTTATTTTGCAAAAGAACCAAATCTCACAAATGAAATCACAATCCTCTTCAACAACGAAATCTAATAAATTCTATGTAAAGCAATAAATCCTAGATATCTGTAGACAGATCTAAATTCTAAGGAATCTTTTCCAAAAGTATGAACTTTTGTATTCACGTCTGTAAGCCTCTTATCAAAAACACTTGTATATCCTCCAACAAACCGAATAATTCAATTTCAGTTTGGGGATACGAAGTAAGTTCCCCAGGGGATGTGCGAACTGCTGTGATTTGGGATTTGTAACTCTTGGAGGGATTTGGCGAAATCGAAAAAAAAGAGATGTTGCATTCGCCACATTCTATGGGCTTTCTTATAAAGATAAGAAATAATCAACTTGTAGTTGCTCAAGTTATCGATTACTCCCGTCAAGAAGAAAGGATCTTTTATGAACTATATTTTTTGTGATGAGTGAAAGAAAACTACATCCGAAAGAGTTTATCGGAGGTAAAATGTTGTTAACTTCTTTTATGAACTTTTAACGTATAGTGTCGTTATTTATCATTTCATACTTTGGAAATGTCAATTACTAGCTTTAACAAATATTAAAAAAGAATATATCATAATTTTTATCAAAAGAAAGAAAAAAAAAATAAACTCATCAAAGTTTCAGTAGCTTTTTAGTTTAGTTTATATAAAAACCGCTAATGAAAATGAAGTTTCTGTCTCGTCCGTAAGAAAAAAACATTTTTCTTTTATAAAATAAAAGTTTGAAATTCTTTTGCAAAAGCAAACTAAAGAGAATTATCTCATCATTTGTTCGCTTGTTTCTAATTTTAGTCGTGGAAGATAGAACCGTAGATTTTAAAGACGAACCTAAGCCTAAATTAAAACACATTTGGTATAATTTGTGGATACATATGCCCAATCAGCTTCAAGCAATGTAAAGATAAGAATCTTATTCATTGAGTTTAAAAATTAAATCCCATTATTATAGAACGGGGGCGAGCATATTTTCTGAACAATCTACGGCATTCAAGAACCTGAGAGCTCAAGCTGGGCCGCTGGTATAGGGAAGGAGAATATTTTTGGAGAAAATCCAAGTAATAAATAAATAAAAACTGAGGTCAGAAAATAATTAATTTCTGGAATAACTTTTTAAAAAACACGCTAGAAATATTTTATTTTCATTATCTCCTACGCTTATTCTTTACTTAATAATTCATTATTATAAATATTAGGGAATTTAAAATAATTTTTAAAAAATCTGTATTATGTGTCGCCGCATGTATAATTGTTTTCAAAATTTAATTATATCAATCGATTTACTGATAATTAAGAACTGAAAATATTAAAATGAAATTTATCAAAAAAATTTCAACGCTCTTAAACTTCAGGAAGTGAGTGTGAAATTTATTACAAAATTCTATCTTTGCAAATATGAAATAAGCCAAGCTAAACAAAAGAGTTTAAAAAGGAAAAGTAAAAAAAAGTAGAAATATAATGATTAGTTAATACTTTTACTGTTTTTCCTTCAGGAATACTCAGGTTTAGTGGTCAAATTAAAGTGCTGAAAATGGTTGAAAAGAATATTCGTTGGAAGGTAATTTTTTTAAAAAAAATTGAATCTTAATATTTTTTTAATATAAATTATCCACTGATAGGCTTAAAATGGGACAACGTAGGACATTTAATTGAAATGCGCTCCATTTTTTCAGTCCAGGATTGTTTTTTTAAAAAAGAAATATTGTTCTAGCTAATTCGGAAATCTGGTCTCCCTAGCTCGAATTACTTGGATTGATACCCAAAATAATATTGTCTTGTCATGTGGTATCACCTCGCTTTTCTCAAACAGTACAAAAAATAGAGTTGTAACAGATGTAATTAACCGCCAGGTGGCGCTGCTTCCCTCTCTACGCAGATGACTCTCTGACAGTGTGTGAGTAGTAACGCACGCTAAGAGATCCGGTATTGAAGAACCGGCAAAATGTGTTTTTTCCCTTTTCTTTTCAAAATGTAAATAATCATATAGCCTTCATTAAATTACTTATCATTTCATGGAGTTCCTCTTCATTTCGTCCGGAAATATTTTTCTGTGGATTAAAGTAATGGCTCGTTGAGTAATCTTTACTAATGGAATAGAGCCGTTACAGAGTGAGATTATTTCATTCTTAATTAATTCTGAAGTTCATATATGACTGCTTCGTTCTAGGCCAAATTTCTGTACTAACAAAAATATTTGTTTTTATCATTAAAACAAATTTAATAAAATCTATTTTTTAAAATATATTTTTATTGGTCTACTAATAAGCATATTCATTTTTTTATTTTAATAATTTTCTACATTTTAGTTTTTAATTCATTATCCATTATTGTAAATTTACGGAATTCCGTAATCAAACATTTTTCAAATTCATAACCAGGTGTTACGACTGTTGTAGAATCAAAATTTAATTAAATTAATCTATGAACTGATAATTAAATTCAGCGAATTATAAAATTATACATTATCAACGAGAATACAGAAGCGTTCAAAATTTCAAAACCATCTAGATCAACGGTGTCAAACACGCAGCCCATAACGAGAGGGCCAATCTTTGCGGCCAGCCAAACATGACAATATGTAACAAAATTTTTACCAAAAATTTCGTAGCTTAATTTTAAAAAATCCTAATCATACATAATTATGAAAAACGAACCACTCCATTCGCCAATGTTCGATTACCAGTCGTATTACATCGACGCCCCATTTCACCAACCAATAGCAGCGACTATTTTAGCAGTCGATAACACATAAATAAGCAAATGGAGGTAAACGAGATCCAGTGCTGTTTAGAGTTGAAAGCGAAATTCAGTGACGTTGGGAAGACTAAATTTTAGAAATATTTGCCTGCCTGGTTTGAAGAGACTCCAAAATTGGGACATGAAATTGTTTTCATGTATGGAAGTACTTATCGGTTACTTTCACTTATCAAAGGAAACAAGTCTCTATCAGATTCATAATTATTGGATCAATTTAGAAATTAATTCCTGCGGACC
>BGPR01000012.1:1783873-1806895 GCA_013235015.1 Araneus ventricosus
CAGATTCATAATTATTGGATCAATTTAGAAATTAATTCCTGCGGACCAGTTAGTAGCAGAGAAAAGATGCGAGGAGTTAGTAAGAAAACATTATTTTACAATTGTCCTTGTTGTTTTCTTATATTGTGTTTTGAAACAAATCTATGTTACTACAAAAAAATTGCGGCCTACATAAGCTTACACCTGCCCCGTGATAGCATTTGAGTTTGACACCCCTGATCTCACTCACCATGAAGAGAGTGAAAAATCACTTGCAAAATTCCATCGTTACAGACATGAAACAAGTCAAGTTAAATGAAAGTGTATAAAACATGAAACACATTTTTTTTTGCTACTTTACTTTCTCAAAAATTTTGAATTTTTTTGCATTAACTTAAAGCCATTGTAAATTTTGCGAAATGAAATATTTGTGGCAAATAATATATTCCTTTTAAAGATGCCTGGAATCGAGCAAATATAGCTGTGAAGCATTTGAAAAAAAACCAGCGGGAGTGGTCTCCCTAAACTTTCTCGTATACTCCTAACACATGTAGAGAAAAAATAAACTAAAAGACAGTAAAACGAAAAAGAACCCCTAACGCAGTGGAGGAAAAAAAATAAGCGAAACGTCATATCACGATTTTCGAAGGCCGTCCAACGCGGAAGTGGAATTAGAAGCCGACGTGATTACCAATAGGGTTGGGTGTAAGATAAAGGAAACGAAATTTGCAATTTGAACGACCATTTTTTAACCGATTGACACAAAAATTGGACACAAATCTACCATTAAGGTAAGAAGGCCACATACCAAATTTCATTTATCAAAGTACTTTTTTAAAGAAGTTATTGCGTTAAAAATTATGCGATTATACAGACAGACAGACAGACAGTAAACCCTTTGAAGGATTTGGTGCAAACTTTGATACAAAGCTACATACATTCCTGATGATAAAAATGTGTACCAAATTGTATCCACCTAGCTATTTAAGTTTGTGAGTTATTGCATTCACATTAACACGAACATACAAACAGACAGACTTCCCTTGGACGGATTTTGTCCAAAATTTGATAGAAATCTACAAATTATGCTTAAAGACTACATCCCAAATTTCATCCCTGTGCCTTTAATAGTTTGTGAGTTATCGTGTTCATAGACACACAGAGGGACATAATTCCAAAATTGTGTTTTTCGGACTCAAGGAGGTCTAAAACGTGGAGATTCGTCAAAATCTCTCGAGTTCGAATTTTTTGACGATTTCAATATTTTCTCTTTGTATACTTCGTATACCAGAAAGTAAAAATTGACATGGAACGTGGATTACAGTTGGGAAATCAATGGGAAGTCTTGCAACGAAAACTCTCCGTCTCTAAGTGTATAATAATTCGATATATCTAACTGGTATATCAAATTACATGTTTATATCAACGGTATCTCCTGCCTTTGGTTTGGAATTGAAAGTAAAGCAGATTCTTGACTATACGGTCTTCGCACTATCCCACATGGTTAAAAAATAATTATCTGTAGGAAAATGAAGTAAATGTACTTTGCCAAGTCACTTGACTTTTTCGAAAGGTAAAAACTCTCAGTTTCGACTTTTTCATCTTAGACCTACTTTTTCGCATTGGTGTAAACCTGAACAGTAAAATAACTGTAATAAAATAAATATGAACAGTAAAATAAGTCTAAATAATTTTTGAAAGAATGATGCCTACATTTTAGATTAATGTTTTGTTTACCTTATAAGTGTATGCATTCATACTGCAAAATGTTCGTGATTTTATGTCTTCTGCAATTAAGTAAGACATTATAAAATTTATCTTAAAATGTTATAATTTTTTTTGTTTGCCACCTTTTCCTGTATTAAATTTTTAAAACGAGCTGAATAGTACATAACAAACAGTTTTAAATTATTGGACTGCTCTAAGAGGTCAGAAAATACAAATAAGAGCACGTTTTGGTACATAAAAGGCGTTTATTAATTGAATATATCAGGTAGGAAGTGAACATTTCTAGAACACCGGCTTATCCGGTTATTATTTGTTTTCCTGCCTGCCTTTCCATCATATTAGGCCGGATAGAGGGAGTCTAATATAATGCAGTAGACCCTCGATTTTTGAAGCTGATTGGGACAGTAACCACCCCGAATAATCGAAAACTCGGTTAATAGAGACTAAATTTTAAATCATGGCTTCTTTTCTTTCGGCAAGGTTTTCCAAAATTGTTTATTTGAAATTATAAAAATAAATCCGCAAGTGCTACCATCTATTAACATTTCAACATATTCTTTTTTTAATTATCAAAGTTCTAACATTCCCTTTTTTATCTTCTCGTATCCGAAGTATACAAAGAAAAGTATTGTAATCGTCAAAAAATTCGAGCTCGAGATTTTGACGAATCTCCACGTTTTAGACCCCTCTGAGTGCGAAAAACAAAATTTTGGAATTATGCCTGTCTGTGAACACGGTATCTCGGAAACTATCAGAGATACAGGGATGAAATTTGGTATGTGATCTTTACACATAATATGTAGGTTTCTCTCAAATTTTGGACAAAATCCGTCTAAGGAAAGTCTGCTTGTCTGTCTGTCCGCTTTCATGTGAACACTATAACTCAAAAACTTGCATAGTTATATGGATAAAATTTGTTAGACAGTTTTATCATCATGAATGTAGGTCTGAATAAAATTTTGGACCAAATCCGTCGAAGGGTTTATTGCCTGTCGGTCTGTATAATCGCATATTTTTAATCGCAATACCTTCTTAACAAAGTACTTAGATAAATGAAATTTGGTATGTGTCCTTCTTACCTTAATTGTAGATTTGTGTCAATTGGTTAAAAAAAGGCGTTCAAATTGATTGCATGATTAATTTTTCTAATCCGATTCTCCCTGCGCATGCGTACTGGTAGCAATCTCTGTGTACGCGGAAGCTATTGAGCGAATTACGTCACTTTGTCCTTGAGCCGGCAAGAGTGGAACATAGCAGAGTGTGATAGATGCGTTTTAATCGTTACGCATCTCTTTGGATTTGATTCTTTACCTAAATATTTTACAATCACTATAATCTACAATGAAAATCCTTCTGATAGTCACTGGATTCTGGGTTACAGTAGGTTCGAATTTTTTTTATCCACTTGGGGGGAGAGGAGACAGCAACTTTTTGAGGAAGTATACGAGAAAGTTTAGGGGAGACCACTCCCTCTGGTTTAAACAGTTTTGATCAGAAGATTCGCGAAAATTACAGATTTTCGCTGTTTCTGTGGATTTTCTCACTAATTCTTTAAGGGTTTCTCATAAGAATATTTTTCTCCTCTAAACAACGTGAAACTTTCCAACATATTTACAGTGCCATTTTTTCATGTAAATGCATGGAATTTGCTGACAAACTACGGAAATGCTAAGAATGGAACAGCGGCATACCTACATAAAATGGCGCCCAGGGCAAATACCGAAACTGCGGCCTCCTTCCTGTTTTTTTTGCTTTTGAAATGTGATGCTCATTTTCTTTTTGGAAACTTTATGACGGGGTGTAAAAAGATTAAAAGTGAAAATAAACTCAAAAATAACATATAAAACGTTTTTGAGTTGATAGGATTTACACATTACAAATTTTTAAAGAAAATTTCTTTCAATTTTTAATAATTTTTAACACCAATTGCAAAACTTTATGCGGTCTTTTCTCTATCTCTCTCAGTATCTTTTGGTTTGTTTGTTTGCGTTTGGCAGAACTGCATCTAGGTTTAGTGACATAAAATTTAAAATAAACACTATCCATTTTCATCATACAAATTATGCAAATATTCAGTACTAAAAACAATGTAAAGATAGCAAACTTACGTCTTTTAGAGTTGCTGGAGTGCTCTTACACTACGCAAAAAATCATGGTATATTTTCAGTTCTTCATTATTTGCTGAATGCTGATTGAAAATAGGAATGACACTTTTACGAAACATTTATCACCAATTTCCGAAGAAACTGATATCCATCCAGTCAGTATGAATCAGGCATACCGTGAGAAACCATCAGAAACCTTACATTGATAACTGATTCCTAACTATGTTCCCTTATCTCCCACCCCACCGAGACACAAATTTGTGTCTCGGTGGGGTGGGAGTTCTAAACTAGTTTTTAATTTCATGTTTACGGTTTTGGTCAGGAAATCTCTGAAACATAATATTACTCGTTATTTTGGCGCAGTTTCAGGTTTCCGGGTTGTAAAAATGACTGTATCCGTACGATTTTCTCACACCTTGTTTCCCACACCCATCCAACATCAGTAAGAGCTACAAAAAGCCCACTTTTCTTTTAAATACAACCAATTGAATTCTTAATTTTTCGCCCCCTGGCAACTGCGCCCGGGGCACGTGACCTACCTGCCCCACCCTACTTACGTAACTGGAACACTGGAATGGAATCAACTTTTTTTCTTCTTTAAGTAGCTTCTTGAGTTATAAAAGATCACCTCCTCTAATGACCTTCGTATATTTTTGCATCGATAAAATCGGTTCCAATGCCAACTTTGATACCTTTTTCTAAAATTTGACGCCTTTATTAAAAAATGGAAAACGCAGTCCAATTTTCCGACATGAGTTCGGTTAACAGAGACCCTGGGAAATTGTGGCCCGGATGATCGAGATTTTACTGTATATGTTTAAAAAATTTAAGATGACAACTATCTTAAACCATTACAAAACATTTATCTTCTAAGAAAGAATTTATATTAGAGCTAAAATGCTTCCTAATGCTGTTATAAAACAGTAAAATAAAGAAAAGTTCTCATGAAAACTGAATAAAACTTTTGATTAAGAAATAATTAAATTAGGTTCGAATACGAATTTGTTTTTAGAATTTAGATAATTGAATTTTCGCACTCTTTGAAGAAAAATTAAGACACATTATTTTGTACATTTTTTAAAGGAAGGTGTTATATATAAAAATTTAGGAAACCACATACCATTAAAATATTTTGTCAATAAATTTTGCCTAAAATACTTTTGCTTTCAGAATTACATTGGGTTTTTAAGTAATAAAAATGTTTAGGATAAAATGCTCCAAAATTCAGTCAACAACAAAAAAAAAAAAATCTAAATCCAAAATTGACGCCACTTTCAAACTAAAATAGAATTTTCGTTAATATAGCTTAAGTTTATATTTTCATTAAATGCAAACCAAAAGTTGTTATTAAGTAAGAAACCCGACAAAACATTAGCGGAAAATTTTCTAGGCTTAGATGATAAATACTTTTTTGAGTTGAGAAACTTTTATTTTTCAAGGGAATGCAATTCAGTTAAAACTACAAGAGTTCTCAAGATCTCTTGGAAAGTTTTCTGCAAATACTGTATTCCTTTTTAAATATCTACTCTAATCTTTGTTTAACAAGATTTTGTGTTTGTTTGGTGAATAAATGGGAGTCTCGAAAAGAAAATTCTTTTTTCGTAGGTATAATAACTATTATCACTAATCTTTATCTTTTAGCAAAAAATGTTCGGATTGTGTTATTCCATGATTTGTAGTTTTGTAATGGCGATTAATCTTAATTAAGAGGTAGATATCATGTTCACATTTTTGAAGAGAAAGTAGTGCTTTTTTAATTGCATCGCTTGGAAATTGTCTAAGTAAATGAATGGTTACAAAATATCGAGATAGTAATTCGTATCGAAAGGATTATATGTTGCATCGAAATTATTTGAATTAGTGCTTTCGTCTACAATATGCTTTCGTAAGGATGCTTGAAACTCCTATTCTTGTTGCTTCAAGCATGATTTTGTATAGTTCTGCGCAACGTTTATTACAAAAGAATCCAAATACAGGGTGTCTGGGGAAAAAGTATCTAAAAACAATGGTTTATACTGAGAGAAAGATACGTGATTAGTTATAAATTTCAGTCACATTAAAGAAAGAAGCTCCTCAAGTTTTTTTTGGAGATTAATGAAATTCATTGCGAGGAAAATTAGATGTTCTGCAGATGCACAAATGCAGTAAATCTCGTGCAGTTAAGCAGCATTTGAGATTTAGTAGAAGTTGAATCGGAAGAAGAAGCCCTACTGCCTGACCTGCCAGATCTCTGAACACAATGTTGTTTGACTCTTTTGCTTCGAGGCATAATTAAAAAAAATTGTGAACCACAAACTGTTAACATTTTGGGTGTTCTGAAATAGCGTAAGCGGGTGATTTAACGTTTCTAAGTGGAAAGAGATCGATTTCCAATAGGGTATCTGCAGAGACTTTAATAGTTTTCACATTGAGCTTCATTAACCTTCAAAGGAAACTTGAGCCTCCTTAATGCGACTGAAACCCGGTCAGCTTGTACATTCAACAAGGAAACCCGGTTAACCGAAACCCGGGTTATCTGAAATGCTTTTGAAATCGCAAATTTAAACAACATGCACTGTACTGAAAGGAAATAATTGCTACGGCGAGACTTCTTTGTAACGCTATCCCCACTCTTTTCTTTTAAGCCTCCCCAAGTAGGTCAGAGATTAATTTTAGATGGGCTAAAATTTAAATTCATGTGTATTCAGAACATTAATTACGATATTGTCCACCTGTGCCTTTCAGGCGCATTGCACCCTAACTCACCGATACGAAAATTGCGCCCGACGGAAACTTAACTTTAATAAAGAGCGTGAGTGTAGCTTATAAAGAGAGTTTTGAATATGTTTTATACTCTAAAAATTTCAGACTTACAAACTGAAATTGGATAGATAATAGCATTAGATGTTCACGGTTTAACCAAAAAATTCGTTATTCGAAACGCCTGCATGAGATCGTTTATTAGTATTAAGAATGTCCAGTTTGTACTCGATTTCCCGCCAAGTGTTTTTTTAACATTTCCAGTGTCTTTAAACTTCTGCAACTACGTATAATTAACGGCACACTTGGTGGACTTCTTTGGTACATCAGGCGAAGCTTTCTCTGCACGGTTTTCGGTGATTTTGTTTCTGTTAACGACAATTCACACTGCGCTTTCTCCTTAGAGCGGTCACCATTTTCGTTTCTTATTACAACTGCCAAGTAATTAGCACCATCTATTTCAGAGTATTGACACTAGAAAATAGCTGTTTTTTTACTTCATTCTTTTATCGCAAACTTCATTTCACCTTTCGTATTTTTGATACTAATTTTTAGAATAATTAATATCTATCTCTGACACCCTGTATAATTAATAAAACAATGTTCCAGTAATTTTCAGCTGAATAACGACAACAGAAAAGTTTCCTTTGTAGCGTATCAAGGTAAAAATAATTTAAATACAGTTTTAGAGCATTAGGCGTTTTAACTTTTCTCTTGCTTAAATAATATTTTTTCAAAAACCCAAATAGAAGTTTATTTTATGTGCTGTTATTAACAATGCGTCTTTTTTTGAAATACATGTAGTGAATTTTCCTGCGTTATAAAATACATTTTTTAAATGTCGAATAATAAGATAACTAGATACATTAGAATGCGGATCGCGATACTCTAAAGTGAATTTATGACAAAGTGAGGACTCAACTCATAAACAACAGCTGCGACTTTGTAATATGGAAGTTCTTATCTATATTTTGAGTAACGTTTATATGATTATAAGGTGAATTTAAATAAATAAATGATAATTTTGCTAAAAATAAAAACTAAAATAAACCGATGGTACTTTCTTCATATATTTATGTGTGAAACCTATGAAAGTTTTGCAAATTTAGACGATAAGACACTTGATATCAGAGTGAATCATGTGTCTTGTATTCTAATATTAAATTAAATAATATTGCAGAACAGATATAAGGAAGAATAATGCGAAACAGAACCAGTCTCATGTTTTGGTATGAAAGAATGCTATTCATATGCTGACAAAGCGAATTTCATAAAGGATAAGCCAACTGAAAAAGGGGATCACATTTCTTACTAAGATTTGCATATATAGTATTTAGAAAAATATTAAATTATTGCAAAAAGAGTTTGGATGATTCCGGAATACCATTTCATATCTTTCAGAAATCTGAAATCAGTTAAGAAAGAGAACAAAAATTGCAAAATCTTTTCAGAGAATTAATAAAAGCAAAACATTATTTCATAAAACATCTTTTCTGTTTTGAAATGAGCTGGAATAAAATTTCTAACATACTTTGCAAACCGAAATTAAAGGCTTTTAAGAAAATAAAAGGAAAATTTAAGTGCGATGAAAAGATAAAATGTTATAAACTAAATTAAATCGATATTCCAAAGTAAACATGCATTTACTTTTCTGTTGGTGAAAAGTTTACAAAGTTTGAAGACAATAATAGGAGGAAGCGTTTGGACCGAGTATAACTGTTGACAAAACACTTTTGCATTAAGACAGTATCCCAGGGGATTGATAGAACGTTCGTTTGTTGTTGAAAACACCTGTTTGTTTAGTTGTCAGGACTATTTTTTTATTCTAAGAAGGCGAAGAAAAACCCAAGAAGTTGCAGCAACTCTTAGTTTCTGTCATGTAAATATCTTTTGTGTCTTTGATAAGACTACTTATTGCAATTTCTTTTTTTGTGTGAGAAAAATCTGAATTGCATCAACAGATCGATGCGATTCATTGATGACTAACTGGATTTAATAGCCGACGTCGTCAAAAGCCATTACCTTCCTTTCACTGTTTAATGTATGTTTTGGATCAATCCCTGAAGAGACAAGTGTGCTTTGTGATCATACGATCGAAATAGATGCAAAAACAACTGTCAGTTAGTATTCTTAAAAGGCTTCCAGGCAAATAAGTATTTTGGTTGTTTGTGTACAGTATAACAGCTCTTGGTATAAATACGCTGTTTAGTTTTGATTGTGTAAATATGTTCCCCCCTTTTTACTTTCTCGTATACGAAGTATACAAAGAGAAAATCTTGTGAACGTCAAAAAATTCTAACTCGAGATTTTGATAAATCTTCACGTTTTAGACCTCCCTTAGTCCGAAAAACACAATTTTGGAATTATGTCTGTCTCTCTGTGAACACGATAACTCGAAAATGGCTTGAGATAGACAAATGAAATTTGATATGTGATCTTTACACATAATTTGTAGCTTTCTGTCAAATTTTGGACAAAATTCACCCACGGGAAGTCTGTCTGTTTGTCTGTCCGTGTTCAGAAGAACACTTTAACTCAAAAGCTTAAATAGCTAGATAGATAAATTTGGTACACAGTTTTACCATCAGGAATGTCGGTCCTCATCAAATTTTGGACCATATCAGTCAAAAGGTTGAGTGCCTGTCGGTCTGTATAATCGCATAATTGTGAACACTATAATTCTTAAATGCAATGACTTAGATAAATGAAATTTGATATGCAGTCTTCTAATCTTAATTATAGATGTGTGTCAAATTTTGATTCCAATCGGTTGAAAAAATGTCGTTCAAATTGCATATACGGTTTTTTCACCATTCTAAGACGTTAAACAAGAGGAGCGACCACTGGCGCGTTTTCGTCACCTATGTTAGGGAATGGATTGTGTTACTACCGCTTGGTTCACTTTCCCCCATCCTTGTTAGGTCGTATGCGAGAAAGTTTCGGGGACACCACTCCCGCTGCTTAAATCCCAGATAGCAAAGAAGGTTGCCGTTTCATTTTCCATAGGCTGTCCGCGAAAGCATTTAGTGCAAACCGTTTCGGAAACCATTCGCGCAAAATTGACGTAGGAAAGCTTTTTATGAACCACCAGTCCCATCGTGTGTAGCCCCGTCCGGTGTAGTGGTTTTTGCGTTTGCGTTCCAATTTTTTGAACGCTGGTTCGATCCCTGGCTCGGAGGAATGTGAAGTTTTGTCACAATCTACAACGAAATCGTACAAGTAAGTTCAATTAAAAATTAGATTAATCAAATTAATTGAAATTAATAACTAATCTTTGATTAATTAAGATTCCTAATTGATCTAATTAATTGACATTCCAGATAACTCTAAGTTGGACTAATATGACGTTAGAAGAAGGGGAAAAAGGGTTTGGATCCCTCTGTAGGAGTACGGCTCTGAAGAAGGGGTGTGAAAAAGGGGGGTGTTAACACCTCTGTAGGATTACGGCTTCGGAGGGGGCTCTATTTTGCCCGCCGAAGGAGGGCTCATAACAACCTTTTGAAAGGCTTGAAACAAGCTTGTAATAAAAGCTTGGATAAATCTTACTAAGAACCTTACAAAAAAACCCTTGTTTCTAGTTGACTAGCGAACCTTTCCGCTACCTTGCCAAAAGATTCAACCCTTGTCGTGGAAACCTTTGTGACAATCCTTTACCCTTGCTGACGACAAGGTTTCCAAAATCTTTTAGACAAGCTTTCTTTGCTATCTGGGATAGAAATTTTTAAGAGTTTTTATAGCTGATTCCTGGAGCACTTGTGTTTTGAAGGTTTTACAGCATTTAATACTTATTATGCGATATTTGTTTATAGGTAAAATAATATTTTTACCTTATTAAAACTATCTAGTTTTGTGACAAAAATATTGTTAAAGGGAAGTTTGAGTTATCATATTATTGTAGAAAAAAACTGCAATGTTTACGATTGAAAATTTATGACGAACATATTCCATCGAATGTTTTAAGTGGATCAACTTTTCAACAACGGAACATATTCCTTCAACTTTTTAAGTGGTATTTCGATGGATTAAATATAATGATTTTGGTATGCATGACAAAGAGTAGACCAGGGTAGACCATTATAATATTTGAAGATTTAGAATTGGATGCATTACTGGATGAAAAATATTACAAAACACAGTCAAAATTCAATGGCATGTAGGGTTCCACCAGCAGAATTCACCAAACATTTCTCCTTTAGATTACCATTTTCTTCGATCGATGTAGAGCAGGCTCACTAAAAAAAGTTCCAGTTCTCTCCCTCTCTTACGGGGATATCAAAATTTGAATTGAATCCTGAAGTATTTTTAAAAGATCTACTTCTTTCGTTCAAGTAATATGGTTGTTACGTTACAGCCGAGTGAATGTTCTTTCTTCTGATGAAAAATCTTTTAAAAAATTTCCTTTCATTTTCAAAATAATTTTTTATTTACTTGAAAAAGGACAGAGCCGCATTTGAAATGCAATAATACATTCACATTTTTTCGAACTTATTCAGAATAACGTTTTAAAAAATATATTATAAACTGATACGTTTTAAGAAAACAATATAACTTTTTCATAAAACTGTCTTGTTAGTCGCATTATAAAACTATGTAGTTAGATTTATTATGTTACATATTGCATCGTGCATAAATATGTTAAAAAATATGCGCAAACAATGTCTTAATTATCAAACAATTCCTTCATTTGAAATTAATTTCTTATAGAGTTATAAAAAGAAAGTAAAATAAAATCCTTGGTTGTCAGTTCGATATCTAAAAATGGATTAAACCTATCCATTTAACATTTAAATATAAATCAGGTGATATCAATTTTACCTAAAATCGGTCTTGGAGACTTCTGTTTTCATATTCTGCTTAAAATAATATTCCTGATCGAAGCACCATCCTTCACAGGAGAAGTTGTTTTCTTTTCCGTGTCAAATGACGAACCATAGTATATCTCCCCCTGGAATAGCTTGTCATTAAGAAAATATTATTTTCTGTGGGTCTTTCCTCAACGTTTTCACCTCTATTAACCATCTCAACTTCTACGCTTTTAACTTTGTACTGTATAAATGCTTTAATTAACCTTCCAGCGAGCGCGCCCTCAATATCAACCTGAAAGTTCGCACGTACTTCCTAGATTGTAAAATATCAATTTTTAAGAGGGTAATTATTAAAATTAGTTTCTCATTGGGTAAGGGTTAATAAGTTCAAATATTATTTTCGACAATTTTTATTTAAAAAGGAACGGAAACATGATAAACACGAACAATATAAAATGACCAAAGAATTAGCTGAATGACGTGAAAGTAAAATAAATGAAATTGCTAATATCTCAACTGAAATACTTACATTTGTAATGTGAGAAATGTTAAAACAATATGGAAGCAAAAGAAAGACAATTCAAATTTAGATTTAAAAAGCAGGAAGTCAGTTTCATAGTCATTTCATTGCAACGGTCGTGCGTATCTCTGAAATACAAATGGCTTATTCGCAGAGTCCTATGAACGCCCCGAAATCCAAACGTTGACTAACAGTTCGTCGAAAGGAGCTGGAAGAATAGCCAAAATCATGCTTTCGTAGCGCCCTATAGTAAAAAGATATAAAACAAATTCTTCTCCAATGTATCTCTCACATACGCGGTCCCGCTTTAAGGAGAATATAAAAAAATATGAATCATAAAGACTACATTCCAAATTTCATACTTTTAGCTCGTTACTTTTGGAGGTATTGCGTACACAGGCAGACTGATATAATACGAAAAATGGTTCCTTCAAATTTATTGAGGCCTGACACGGATTGATTTATTTAAGTTTTAAGAAAAAAGTTTTTGTCGATTACATTACTTTCTGTTTCTTCACTTCGTATGTTAAGAAATTGAAGAAATTTAAATTATGGCTGATTATCTTGTTTATAATTTGCTTATTTTGAAGATTTTTATCTCCATGTGCCTAAATTCCCTCTATAGTTTTAGAAGCAAATCTACCAGATATCCATATAAGGTTAAATTTTTCAACGAACAGATAGCAATTACAAATACTAATTTATTAAAGATGTTTTGCAATTCTCTTACTTATTTGATATGTCAAGATAATACATCATTACTCAAAAGAATGGTATTTTAAAACAAATTACTTGTCTTCTTGAAACTTTTTTATGCTGAGGAGTATTAAACTTCTAACCATTTATCTCATTTTAAATTACCCAGCTAATTTGTTATTATGCAGGTAGAAGTTGTTCTGTCAATGAAAAGAAGTTGTTCTGGCTTTGATTTTCGAAAAAAAGAAAGAAAAACTGTTTTTTTACTTATCCGTTAATAATTCGAGAAATTACTAACATACGTTTTAATTTTCTTTTGACATTTTATTTATTCTTCTAATTTATGATGATGAGACAGTTTATTTTTTTTAAATAGACAACTTACATGCAACATTCAGTTATTTTTATATTCCTTTTATTAAGTGATGAATGTGTTGTCAGATTTTTTCCACATTTCTATATTTATTATTTTGTCATTGTTTCTGTTTTATTCGCTATAAAAATTAATAATTTTTTTCTTCGAGTTCTTTTTTTGTTCCAGAAAATCTTTATATTCTATGGCTTTATTTTATTCACATAGTGTTTGAACTTTTTAAAATTAAGGTTTACTAACTTTGAACTCTTTTCTAGATGGCATCCGAATCGATATTCTTCACACTTATATTTCTGAAAGTATTGTTTTTTTTAAATGTTTAATATCTATTATTTTTTCGCATTTCCTTCTTCTTGTAATCTGATCTGTTCTGTTTGTTAAGTTTAAATATCGTCTGCTATAAGTATGAAAAATATTTGTTTAATATTCTAGCCTGTGTTTGTTTTAATTTTCAAATTGGCAATGCTCATTCAGATACAGTTTTTATTCTTTATTCCTTTTATTCTTACGATGTTTTTATTCTAACGTTTGTGATTTCCATATCATTAACAAGATGAATTCTTTCTTGTTTCAGGAGAAAAGTGTTTTCTTTAAATGCGCGATTCTGATTCTACAGGAGAATTATTCTATTAATACTTGAATTCAGTATGTGTAATTTTTTAGAATGAATAGCAGTTTTATTTTAAGATGGTGAGGTGCAAGTTTAATGGGAATAAAATTCATTAAAAAGATGCAAATTTTTCAAAGCTTTTGGATTATAATTTTTCATTTGACTTCTAAAAGTGTGAGAGCTTTCTTCATTATTGCGGAATATTTTACATTCGATTCTAGATAAAGATATATTGGGTTAAGTAACAATAATTCATGAGCATTTTCCAAATGTATTTTCAAATTCATTTTTTGTAAACATTCCACTGGTTTTCTGACGAAGGAGTTTGTTCAATACCTCTTACTTTTTTCACTTTTTTTAAATAAGGCGAATGAACCACTGGCGGACAGTAATTTGAAGCTCTTTTTTCTTTTCCAAATACAGCAAAAATCTCATGAATAGCTTCGGCGGTCTTACACTTCGATTCAATGCAAAAAGGAAATTGTATAAAAAATGCTCAGTTTTTTTATTTGACACTCCATTTTAATAATCTGAAAGTACACAAAAATCAATAATTTTTTGCTGCTCCAGTTAAAATATAACTCGTAGTTAAACAAATATAAAGGGTGATTCAAAAAGAAGGAGCATATTAACAATATTTATTTCTTAGGAACAACAATATATAGAGAATCATACGATCACACAAATTCAAGAAGATTGGGCAAAAGGAGGCTCCACCTCACTTCCACCATGAGGTACAGCAGTATCTATATGTTCCATTCTTACGCTTTGCGATTTTTATCTGTGGGGGTACAAGAAAGACAGTGTGTATGTTCCTCCTATGCCTGCTACTTTTCAAGATTTGAAAGATCGAATTGTTACAGCAATGAGTTCGCTAACCAGGGACCAGTTATTTCATTAAAGTTACGTTTGTTGCATAGCAAATGGAGAGCTCTTGCTGAATGCAGGAAAAAAATTTTGAACTTTCCTCAATCCAGTGATGTGTCTATATCTTTTGTTGTTCATTAGAAATAAATATGTTGAATCCGCTCCTTCTTTTTAAATCTCCTTGTATTATAAGCACCCGTGTTGCGCACATCACTTTAAAAAAATAATAATCCATTACGCCAAGAGTATAATTTAATCCTCTCCCATAGGAAACCTAGTTTACGCATTACATGTTTACTCGTATAGGGCAGCGGAAGTGAATTAAAGCAAATTCATCAAATTATTACCTATTAATGTGTATTGAATAATTTTTAATGACTACGAAGCAGCATCAACTAGTGGAGTTACTTTCTCTAAATTGTTTTCATACATCTTCATCCACTGAATTTTATTCTGTGTTATTCTGGTTTCTATTCTGCATTTCTTTAAAAAAATCTGCAGCAGCGAAATGACATTTTTTGAATTTTCTCTGACGGCTCAATACTAAAATTATTTTGAAATAATAAAAAGAAAGAAGCTTTTTTTTTAAAACGAATTTTGATGTGTACTAAAAAGTAAAAATAAAAACGTTTTAGCAAAAAAACTGGAGATCAAAAGAAATTCGTAGCAGCGTGAGGTGCTGATAAAAATACTCTAAGGAATTCGAAGATTTAACCTTATTTATAATATATTTTTAATTTTTAATGAATATTTAAAATTATTTTTTATATTTTAGTACACAAATAAAATCTAATTTAATTTTTTTTGTATATTTAATGTTTTCTACTTTGCAACTCTAACCTTCCGTCGGGCGTATCTAATCTGTAAGATGAAACACCGATATTTTTTTTGTGCCAAAGTACGGGTTTTACCGAGAAATGTGTGGGATCTCTAGTAGCTTCTTGACTCCCTACCATTCTTACTAAGGTATCGTGATTTTTTTTCTCCAGCGCTGTTTTGATGTACGTGAGGTGCACGTTAATCTGGTGGTTGAGTTACGCCCGATTACGTTCGTATTTATGATTTCTCAAATTTTTCTCAATATTTCTTTTTATATAATTGCAAAAGTTCTTACACCTGTGTCCCAGCGCCAAATTCAATGATATTGATGGTTATTTCAAATACCATCAATATCATTGAAATTGATGATTATTGTTTTAAAAATGTCGAATTATTTCAGGCTCTCACCGATAACAGTTGTCATTGCAAAGGAAACTTACGGGGGAAACAAGCTTCAACTCCTTCCAGAATTTCTGGACATTTTGTTAGTTGAAATTGCAAGGAAATACAAAAAAAGTTATTTAAAGACGCAAATATAGCTTTGTATGACCGAATAGTTCAGTTTGATAAACTTTTTCTTAAACCTAAACAAAAATTTAACTTTTAATCTCGCAGAACGTGTTAGCATCTGTATTGCTTCCGACTGAAGGTTAATATATTTCACAATTCATAATTCTCAATATTACGAAATTTTTTAATCAACCCTTTCTCAAATTATCTACTAGATGGCGCCTCTCATGCGGAATCAATATTGAATTAAAATTAATCGATTAACTGATATTTAAGTTCTGAAAATTTTAAAATGTTTTATTTTCATCGCTAACACACAACTGTATAAAATTTCAGAACTCTAATACATCAGGAATTAAATGAAAAACCGATTACGAAGTTCCATCTTTGTAAATATGAAAAGTGGAGTCCAATAAAAGTATGTAAAAATAAATATAATTAAATATTCTTTAGTCAAATCTGATACGACTTCACCTCTACAACCAAAATTGTGTAATGGGATAACTTTCACCCTTAAAAGCTTTCTATTATATTACAAGTTATTCGGAAGTGTTAAAATGAGTCAATGTTCACGAATGCCGCGTTGCATGAACGATTTCTGCATTTTTCGAATCAAGATATACTGAAACTGTGGTATAAAAGTGGCTTGTTATACGGGTGCAATCAGTAAATTTTAGATAGACTCACACACAGACGATATTGATTAGCCTTTTGATTACGGTATAGACGAAATCTCAAATATCCTCTTAATAAGAGGATTTTGGCGAAGAAACAGGAAGCTTCTTTCCTCCTTTCTCAGGTCATTAGAAAATAAGTTTTGGAGTTTCTTTCCGCATCGTGCAGTTACCTATTTTTTTCTTTCTGATCATCTGTATGTCTAGACATTAAACAAGGGGCAACACAAAGTAGAAGAAAGAAATGAAACTTTATACGGAGTGAATTGGAGATCTCACTCATTACTTTTGCGTGGAGAATGACAAATTAATGACTTAGAAGTATGAAATTTGTACCAGATAGAATCAAAGGAAATAAAAGAACCAGGGATGTTCTCTCTTTCCACTATCGTGCAGTTACCTATTTTTGTCTTTCTGATCATCTGCATATCTAGACATTAAACGCATGGAGAAATGAAACTTTATGCGGAGTGAATTGGAGATCTCACTCATTACTTTTGCGTAGAGAATGGCAAATTAATGACCAGAAATTTGACTTTCCACTATCGGCGTGGAGGATGACAAATTAATGACCAGAAATTTGACTATGTATCTATGTATCATCTATGTATCTAGACATTAAACATGGGGCAACACAAAGTCGAACAAAGAAATGAAACTTTATACGGAGTGAATTGGAGATATCACTCATTACTTTTGCGTGGAGAATGACAAATTAATGACTTAGAAATGTGAAATTTGTACCAGATGGAAAGCAAAGGAAATAAAAAAACAGGATTGTTCTCTCTTCTATTTTCTCGTATTTCTTTTTTTTTGTATATCCTTTTTCTACCCGGTTGTCAAAATGGAAAAAATATTTTTTTTCAGCATATTAGCTAATGAGAAATATCGAAATACGTTAATACAAGCCCGTTTTCTTCTGAGATTATATTCATGAAGGAAATATTTGACTAATACTAAAAGTTGTTAAATTGACTGGAATATATTTTAATCGACCATTACTTAGTCTATCTTACATGAATTTTGGTGGATACGTGTTAAGATACTGGGAGATGGCAGAAAATTCGGATTTGCACATTTTTTCGAATAAGGATGAATGGACTTTTCTTGAACTTCGATCATATAAAGAATAGGTTTGAACTCATAATTTGTACGGAAGATTCGGTCAAGAGGGCATTTAGGAAACTGACCAGAAATCGATGAAACTTCACATGAAACTGATAATGATTTGCAACATTCATCAGTGGTTTTGTTTTTCCATGCAAATTGCTTACAAACATTACGCTACGTCTCGCACATGCACAGTAAAAAATTATTTATTATAAATACTCATATTTCTTCTAATATTCAAAGTATTATTTCAAATTTTAATACAATGCTTCTCTAACATTTTATCGAGTATTTTGTGAGCTTCGTATAATTTGGTTGAATATTCAGCATTTATAAGCAAAAAAAAAGTGTCGAAGAATTATTAATTTTTAAAGAAAACCTTTATATCTTCCTGAATATTCGTGCTATTTTTACGAAATTGCCTGTAAATATTGTGCGCATCAAAGAAAACCATTGATAAAAGTTACAAAACATTATCAGCTTTCTAATAAACTGGGTGAGCCAAGATTTCTTCTTCATCATCAATTTATGGTAGGTCTTCTAAATGTCCTGGTGACTGAATCTTCACTGTAAAATGTGAGTTCAAGTCTCTTAACATGGTTGAAGTTTAAGGAAAATCCATTTAGCCCTTCGGAAGACATTTGAAAAAAAATGTGAAAATCAAAATGTGTTCACATTTTTCTTTCAATAATCAGACAGGGGCACAAAATATAGTATTCAACTTTTTACTATATTGTGTGCACCATTCTGATCATTTTAAAAATGAGCCGTACTCCAAAATCTTCTATCCAAACCATTAGACTAAAATTTAGTCATGGTAAGCCATAGTTCTTTTGAAAATAACAAAACTTTATAAAGACTCCTTTAATCCTATAATAATGGGTTTCCGGACTAAAAAAAGTAAATTTGTACATTTTTGGTCACTATTAATTAAAGTATATGTTTAGGAACAAAATCTTTCATGTCACGGTTGTTAATATTAAAGTTGCGCCTGATTAAAATAATTAGAAACACAGTTGGCGAAAGCGAGTCATGTATCAATATAATTTTGGATGGAATTTGAAAAAGTTTCAGTTAATATTCTTCAATTTACATTTTAGAGCATTTTTAATGTAAAACAATATGCCAAATTAAATTAGTAGTCTCAACATAACCCCAAGAGTCTGCTTGGATGGCACTCCGAAGCGCTGTTAACTTGAAAGCGTTACAGATCTCTATTTGTTACAGATGGCGCTTAAATTTTAGCCAAAATATTGCGAGAATGTAGGCGCATTCATTTTTGTTGAGTTTAAATCAGCAAGAATCCTTTAACTTTTGTTCTTTACATACCGAAGAGAATCAGATATACAGAGTGGTCATAAATTATTGGACCCATTTCAAAAACTAATAAAAAACTTATAATGTTACAACTATGGCTTTTTTCACCGCTTAAAGACATAACCCGAGTTAATTCGTTCTCCGATCCAAAGGTTTAGCAGAGAATTCAAAATAATTCGGTCCTTAAGCAATTAATGTGACCGAATTTGAAAAAAAGTTTTTTTTTCCAGATTGGTAACGCGCCGTTACGGTGGTTTAGGGGGTCGTAAATTATTGGACATCTCCCATTTTTGGGAGCCATTATATGCGAAACAATTAAAGCTAGAAGAAAAATAAGAGTATGTATTTGTGGGGAATTTTTCGCTATTTAATTTGTTACTTCACATGTAGTGTGAAAACTGTATATTTTTTGAGATATTCAGGAAAAACTATAAAAGGAAACCCAAAAACGCGGATCGGCTTCTGTTGGTCGGTAGCCATTGCGTATGGAAATTTCTCGCTTTAGAAAATTTAGAATGCCGTAATGGTACGCAACTTATTTGAAAAAATTTTATTTTCTCTCTCATTTAAAAAAAAACCTTAGTTGTAACGTTATTAGTTTTTTTTATTAATTTTTGAAATGAGTTCAATAATTTATGACCACCCTGTATTACTTTGTTTTCAATTTGATTTTCAATTGAAATTCTGAGTATATGCTGAAATAGAAGCATTTTATTTTGATACATATTCAAGATATGGAGGAGAAACAAAAGGTAAAGTAATTCAGGAAAAATGTTATTTGAAACGAATTTCGGTCAATTGCGGAAACTAAATATGACTTTATATACTCGAATATAAACTTTAATTCAATCCTAAAAAATAGAAAAATGCATTTTCCCTCCTTTCTGCATGTAAGAAAATATGAAATAAGAATTAAAAACTTAGAAAAGCATATAGATGTTACAAACATTAATGCTCTTATAGCCTTTCATTTTATAATGGGTTAATTTATATATCAGAAATATCACAGTCTTACTTAATCGGTAGAGAATATGATATCAGAAGGTACGCAACCCATGCCTTAACCCTTAAAGGCCCAGAGTTGTCTTTAAGCAACATACCCAATTTTTTTTTATAAAATCTTGAGAATAAGACTGAAGCTCTAATACTTGTTGTTGCCAATTGGATACTTGCTGAAATTTTTATTAAATCAATTTACAACATAGAGATGGAAGCCTTACTGTTGTTAAAAATGAAAATAAATTGATGTTTTTTACTTGAGGTTGCATCTTTTTTGCTTTGTTTGTACGGTTGAGAATACCATATTTTATTCTACAATGCTGAAGAAAATTCCTTACCCGTATTATCATTTATTAAAGTTCATCTGTGTTTGACATTATAGAATTTTATCATGGAAATTGTTTTCTGAAATAAGCGTAGCATTGTCAGTTGATAACAATCTCAAAGTCAAAAAACATTTTAAAATCAGTTTTTAAAATATCGGGCTTTGAAGGATTAATTAAAAGTCAACTCCTTAGGAAAGTTATTCATCGATATGTTGCGACTGTTGAATATAAAACACTATTTTCACGCTGAAATGAGATTGCCTCCAATGCAGGCGAAAGCAACTTTTTACACCGTTTTTATCTTTATTGTCTTTCCGCTCTCACATGTTGACGATTCAAAGTTCACGAAAGTCCACCCAAGGGAGAGAGCCTGTGGCTTCGAACGTTCGTCGCACGCCCTGAGTGGCGCCCCCACCCACTTATAAGCCCGCGAGAGGGGGAATTTGTCCACTTTTTGTGAAACATCCGATCAAATTCAACCTCCTCCAAACAAATTTCCGAAACTATGATCTCTCAAGTTCTGCTAGCGCTTGTAGTCTTCGCGGTGCTCGAATCTGTGCTCAACTCACCTGTTATTCAGGTAAAAAAAAAACTTCCTCTTCTTTTACTTAAAAAAAAGGAGTTCGAAAAGTAAAGTGTTGTTTTCGGAAAGAAAGTCGAATGGTTGTTTAATATTTCCGTTTGCAAAGCTAAGTTCGTTTCGTTTTTAGGGAATTCCTTTTCAAAGGGATTAGAAACAAATTCTTATAAGATTATTTTAAATAATTTAACTTTGTCCGACATTTGTTTAATACTTTCATTTTCGACCTGTATTTACGGAATTATAACTAATTTCTGTTTAAAGGAAATACAAAATTCTTGGAGATAATTTATAATTATTTATGATCCTCATTTAATTATTTCGAAGTGAGTTACGAACATTATGCAAATTTCTGTACATTTTATTCTATCATTACAGTATTAATTTTGCATTTGCTATTATTTTTTTCACCATAATTAGTATTATGTATATTTTTGTATTCTGGCGAATTAAATATTTTTATTTCGTGAACATTCCGAAGTTTTTATCAGAAAATCTTTAAGAAGCAATGAATTTGGTATTTGCTAATATTAGCCAATTTTATTTGTTTAAACATAAACAAGACGATTTTTATATAAGCAATTTTATATGCAATAATTCTTTATCGAATTATTTCACCTAGTTTAAAAATTGGTTCGTTTTATTAAATTGAATAATCATTCATTTTATTTCATTTATTCATTCTTAAACCTTATTTTTTTATTAAATTAATTAATTAAACTATAGCATGCAAAACATAAATATTCTTAGAGTTAATGTAAACGAAATATATATAAATTAAATAGTTTCATATTCTCTAATTCAGTTTATTGCACCAGCTCAAAATTTCTTTATTTGAATTAAAAATAGGCCCAATCGAATTCTCATTTTCTGAATTTTTATGTATTGCTACGCAATATTAGCTATAATCTTTTTTCGAACTGAAATTATTGTTTAAAAAAGGACGTAGAAACTATGCTTTTCAAAAATTGTTTTGGTAATTAGTATTTTTTATTTAAAAAATATTTTCAGAAATAAACAAAAAGAATAAAGCGGAATATTTTTAAAAAATTAGCAATTACTTTTGAATTAGAAATTATGAAGGAATAACATAATCTTAAACCAAATCCTATACCTAAATTTAAACTATCAAAGTATTTTTAAGAAAAAAATTATTTATGACATGATAGGGTGCTTTATAAAATGGTAAAAGCATTCTTAACGAAACAATATTCTTTTTGATAATTAATTGGAGATCAAATTATTCCATGCATTAATCTTTTTCTTTCTTTTCTCTGAAAATCGAAAATTGCTGATAAAAATATAACGCGTATTAATTAATGCGCAAGAGTAATTTATTTGCATGAGATATATGTAAAAACATATTGAATGAAAAAATATATATCAAGAACTTTTTAATTATATTTTTGTGGTTTGCAATGTTTCCTAATTATCTAAAATAATTATTCTTTAAAATTTGAAAAGGAATAAAAGAATAAACTATTCAAGATGCTGCTGCGTTGCATTCAAAACCGTTACATTACAGAAAACTGATTCTGGATTTTATCTTTGTCATCCAATTTCTTAAACTATGAATTTTAAATGAATTAATAGTTTAAATTCAACTTGATTTTATCTCAAATTAAAGGACTACTGACTTTTTTATGTTTTAAGTTTAAAGACAAAATATTATTAATGCGGCATTGAAAAACTGATAAATTTTGTCCTGAAATCGAGAAACGTACTTTTAAATAATTTGTAGAAACATGATCACCATAGTCTTAAAATATATAAATGGGCAAAATCTGAAATTTTTATAAATATACATAAATATCACTTAAACCTTAAACAACGAAAATTTTTCTTCGCCATTAAATGATAAGCATCTAATCGACTGAAGCCACCAAAGCAGTCATTATAAAATTAAGAACTGGGGGATATTATCTTAGTATTGCATATTATTGCAATGGATATTAAAAATGTTCAATCAGAACATTAAATAAACTTGTTGATGGAGTTTATGCAGATGACGTCATAGTCACATGACAAAAGTAAATGCGATTGACATATAACTCTAAATGCATAGTGTTTTATCCTGTTATGAGTCGCACAATAGATTCCACAATTCAATATTCGTTACTCATTCGAACGGCAACGATGAATATGAAGTGGTTCTTTTTCATTTTGGCATTTTTAGTCTTGGATAACAGAAAAATTGAGTTTTAAGAAAGAGGTGCGCCATATATATATATATATATATATATATATATATATATATATATATAT
>BGPR01000012.1:1807353-1822968 GCA_013235015.1 Araneus ventricosus
CTTAACAAACAGACAGACAGACAGACAGAAAGACAGACAGACAGACAGACAGACAGACACACTTTCGCATTTATTATATTATTAAGGATTAAGGATATATATATTTTTCAAGCAGATGCTTTTTCTTTTGTAACAAATATGGGAATTATGGTGAAGTGAAGCATTGTGATGGATTCTGGGAATGCGCAATATTAAATTATCTCAATCTAGTACTATTATATTCATACAAAATAATTTTCCACGCGGCAATAAAATATTGAGAATTTCAACAATCTAAATGGTAATTTTAATAATTTCCGATAATTAGCTGAACTTTTCAGGGCAAACCAGCATGGAAGAATACGAGAGTGATTGAATATGGGACATTGCCTGTTCAGAGCCCTGAATCATGAATTATATAGAACAGAAGAGAAAATTCATTAACTCTCCAACTACCGATATTTTAAAAATAATTATTGAGATATAACGTTTGCGTATAGATCCTGGGGGGGCTATCGGGTTGCAGCCCCCCCCCCCGGGGGGGGCGGGGATGGGGGATGTTATTTAAAATAACTACACTGTTTGTTCTTAATTTCCGTTAAAAATAATAATAATAAAACCGTGACAACATTGATTTCTGGCTTGACAGGCTCGAAAATTTTTCTACTTTTTTAGTCATTCCACTTGTGCGATCGCGTTGACGCGATCGAAAACATTTTTTGGCTACTTATTTTATTGTATTTTTTATTAAGTTATAGAAAGTATTGTAGTGTTTTTATGATTCTTATTGTCAGGTGAGGAAAGTCTGTAAAGTTAAAGTGTTTTGATTTGCATAAGCCATGATGTTTGACATTCGTCATTACGATACACAATTTTTATGACCTCACCCCACAGACCCGAATCCTGGATTCGCCACTGCAAATAAGGTAATTTAACGCGGTAATAATAAGAGGTAAACGCATTAACCCATGGAAATCGCGGGATGCGGCTGAAAATTGTTTAACTTCCATCGCGATACACAACTGGAGTGCTAATTCGTAAAAAAATACTACCGAATCTTTTTAGAAACTGAGATTTTATAGTTCATTTATCATCGGCGACTATGTAGCTCTGAGTTCATAGTTCTATGTAGCCAACTGAACGAAAAGAAGATGCTTTTTTTAATATATTTTTCTTTTCTTCTTCACTCTCACACAAGTTGTAATCTGATTGGCTGTTTATGAGTTTCGGTTCGTGTTGCGACGACAGATTCAAGCAAATAATACTATTCTAAAGATTTCAAATTTTTAGAGTGTTTCAGTAAAAAATGTATTTAATATGTTTTAGCTTAAAAATAAATTTTTTGTACACGAGTTATTTGATATTCATTTTTGAAAGAGTGTTATCCATCGAACTGGGCAAGGAGGGAAGTGTATATGTGGAGCTCCGATTATAATTATTATTATTTTCGTCAGAGGAATCGTCACATCAACATTCACTTTAATTTTTGTTAGAAAACTAATAGAAAATGTCATATGCTGGTTATTTACTTTGTTTGAAAAGCAGGAAATCTCACATCTGGATATGGAATTAAAAAAATTGGCCTACTTGGAGATAAAGTAGCTTTTAAAATTGTATTCTCTTGATAAACATTTTTTTGCAGCCATCCTCGTTTGTTTATTACTTTTATTAATTTGAAACACCAATAATATTTTCAAGGGTGAGGATATGAAAAAGATTACGCTATTTTAAGGATGTTTCTTTCAATTTATTTTTTATTTACTTCTCGTAAAAAATATAATAAGCAGTGCTGAAATGAGATTCCGGCTCCAGTGCTCCGCCGGCGGTGAATCACTGAACGGACTCTGGCAGGAATATGACGGGCGGGCGTCACAGCATTCAGCTACGTAACCTACATTTTGACGTTAGACAACATATGGAATGACATTTCCACGGTTTGACGTAGGGTTGTTAAACCAAAATAGCAAAATAAGGCCAAACCTTCTAAAAAAATAAGGCCAAAAAGGCCAAATTTGACAAACTGTTTGAAAATGTCATGAGAAAAACAGCTATCCTTCATTAAAATTGAATTCCACTTGATAGGCATATGTTCAATGCTCTATTATTAAACTAAAATTTAAGTGAAAGAAATTTAAAACATCCTTGTTCTATTCAGGAGATATTTCGTTTGAGAGCTCATTATATATCATTTGAAATGTGTAAAATCTAAAACTTATTAAAAAACAATGGAATAAGTAATTAGAAATTGTTGTAAAAGTCATTGACGAAAATAAAGCCAAAAATGAAATTAAGGTCAAATGAAAATTCATAAGGTCAAGGGCCTTGGAAAAAGGCCAAATTTCCATAATTTGGACTTAAAAAGGCCGATATGGCAACCCTGATTTGACGTCCCGTGAATACTTTCTAGTCCAGATCACCCCTCATGCAGATTCAAAAAGGAAATCTAATATAATATATGCCATCCCAGTGCCCCCCCCCCCAACAAGAAGTGTGACTCAGTAGCAGACCGACCCCCATCTGCAAAGAAAGAACACCCCTGATAAAGCCGGGTGCGATAATATACGTACGAGCAGCCGAATTGATGAATCAATTCCATTCAGACCATAGAGGAATCGGACCAGCTGTGGACGGTAGGAATGGGCAAGGGGTGACGGAAGTATACATGTAATGACACCAGTTTGAAGGGGGGTGGCAAGAAATATCAACGTATTTATGATGAGATTATCACTATAAAACCTAGGAGGAGGCGTAAAAATAATATTCTTTAATTCGCCTACTAAAAAATGGTGAACGCATAATAATTGAATCATTGATTGTAGAAACAACATGACACAATAATATCAAAATACTGGAAGCTTTAATAAAAACTGATTAATTTTTTAAATAAATGATTAAAAATCATTTTACCTGGTAGATTTTATATACCTATAGTGCGACTTTACTTGACTTTTCATTTCTTCACTCATATTGCAAATACCCCTTTAGAATGTAAAGACGTCATAAATGGAATTTTGAAAGTAAATAAATGACTCGTGTGGTTTCTGCAATCCACGATGCAATTTCATAGATAGTGAAATTAATATTATACGAATTAGAATTAATAACTAATTAGAAAGATAAATAATATCGTATATAACTATTTGCTCCTTAATTTTCGCTTTATTGTTTTTATTTGGTTTTTATTTATTTGTTATACTATTATTTAACTTGCATTGTGTCATGTTTGTAAGGACAGAATTTTGAATTAATTTTTCACTGTGCTTTCGTATGTGCTGGAGTTTTGAAATTTTGTACACTTATGTATTCGCGATGACAATACATCATTTTAATATTTTTAGAACTTAATGATCAGGTAGTCGATTAATTTAATTAAATTTTGCTTAAATACGAGTCGCTACCGGGTAATAAATTTGAGAAAGAAAAATTGAGCTTAAGAGTCTATAATATTTATAATAATGAATTATAAATTAAAATCTAAAAAGTAGAAAATAATTGAAAAAAAACCGTCTAATTTTGAGTCTATTAAGAAAAGTTTGTTTATAAATACTGTTTTCTTTAAATTTATCCACAGTAAAAAAGTAAATGAACAACTTGATAAGACCATAAAAAATTGAAAAATAGCATTCTACTTTCGAAGCACAGATATTTCATTCACAATTTCTCAAAAGAATATTTTTACTATGAGGCGTTGAAAACTAGAAAGGAATAATCACGATTTGCGTGAAACACGAGTTAAGCATCCTATTGTATTGGAAAGCACGTTTTCTTTCAAAACTAGAACGGATCAAAAAAAGTATCAACAGCTTTATGCTGGATAGTAGAATTTGTCAAATGCTACACTTTCAATGTTTATAAAATATGATGGCTAGCACAGTTTAGCGCCAATTGTGGGTCAGCGCACTTACAAATCCTGAAATATTCTAAAACATTTTTTTCTTCGTATATTTTGCTCTTTAATATTATTGATCTTTTTAATTTGCCTTCTTAAATTTAAATTTTTTCCTCATTTTTTTGTAGTCTGCGTTATTATTCTTGAATTTCAACCTGCTACAAATCTCGTACTCTCATTTGGTAAACCTGGTACACCTCTCTTTTTGGTAATTACGGTGCGCACCTGTTTCTCGCCAATTTTTCTTGGCGCAATTTCTTTTGCCGTCGCCAAATGGTGTTTTGGATGTGCATTGCGCTTTTTATTGCTCTCTTGCGCATGTGTCGCCTGAAAAGGAGAGATTGAGCTCTCAGTGACTGCTGCATTTCAAGCGTGTACCGGGCAAATTTTTTTAACTTAAAAAAACATCATCGGCTTCGCTTTCAGCATAGCGTAATACTCGTAGCTTCGTTTATTCATTGAGAAACGAAACACACAGAATAACATACACAGTACTGAATCGATATTCAAACCAAAAAATTCCAAACGAAGTTTTTTTGAAATTCGAATGAATCGACCAATCACATCGAAGAGATGAACAAAACAGTCCAATCGAAATGAGGCGCAATATAGCGTGATGTGCAAAACACCGATGAAAAGATTATTTTCCGCATGTCACTCGTTAAAAACATCATTGCGCAACCAAAACAAATGTGCTCTCATCTCCGTTCTTGGCGGCAAAGAGTTGGCGATCCTAACAGGGGCGAAGTAAGTCGGCACCGTAGACTCCAGATTAACTCTCTTTTTTGTTATAAAAGATTTTATAAGAAATAGTTAAAGTTAGTTTACTTTTTCTAAAGGTTAGTTAATGTTCAATATAAAATTAAAATATAATAAATCTGTATAAACAAAACTGAAACCCCAATTTTTTGTACGCTAAGGAAATCGAAACTACTGAATAGATTTTCTTCAAATTTTAGTAGGAAGCTATTTAGAGACATTTGCTTCTGCCGACACTTCAAAATTTGCGAAAATGTGACACTACATTATCATAAAATAAATTTGTAACGCATATAGCCACTGCCTTATTAGGATGATGCTTCTCAATGTATGATGAAATAGTTTCCCATGCTTTCAGCAATCTCTTATTGCGCTAGAAGATTGTTGCTTTGCCGTTACCTCCTCTTCCAACAAGCTCTCCTCCATAACTTCTTATTGTGAAACACAATGCAACTCCATAAGCTCTTCTGTAGTCAGCTGTTGGTTGTGCTCTTTCACAAGCTCATCGATATCATTGCCATCCACCTCCAGTCCCATGATCTTCAAGCGCTCCTTCATAACTTCTTGTTGTGAAACACAATGTAACTCCATAAGCTCTTCTGTGCTCAGCTGTTGTCTGTGCTCTTACACAAGCTCATAGATATCATTACTATCCACCTCCAGTCCCATGATCTTCAAGCGCTCCTTCATAACTTTTTGTTGTGAAACACAATGCAACTCCATAAACTCTTCTGTGGTAAGCTGTTGGCTGCGCTCTTCCACAAGCTCATCGCTATCATTGCTATCCACCTCCAGGCCCATGATTTTCAAGCTCTCCTCCATAACTTCTTGTTGTGAAACACATTGCAACTCCATAAGTTCTTCTGTGGTCAGCTATTGCCTGTGCTCTTCCAAACCCATCGATATCATTGTTATCCACCTCCAGTCCTAAGATCTTGGCCAAACACACAATCTCGTTAGCTATAGACTCCACAGGGTCTTAGACTAATCAATGTCACATTCGACAACACTTCCCGGCCAAAAGTTCTTCCAAACAGAAGTGAGGGTTCTCTTGGTAACCCCATCCCATGCATTTTTGATCATTTTGAGGCAGAAAACAACGTGAAAGTTATATTTCTAATATTTTCTAAGATAAAAGATTAGTCCCTAGACACCATGTTTGATAAGAACCCATGACTAGACATCATGTTTGAAAAGAATTAAAGCAAAATAAAAGCCCCGTGGACATGATAGTAGCAAGCGCAAAATCCGGGACTTCCTCTTCTCGTCACTCGTTATGCGCAACACCGTTTGTTAAGCTCGTAATTTGTTTAAAAATTATTTAGCCCGTTATGTGAATAACTCGTTAGGCGAGGTACTCGTTTCAGAAGGCTCCACAAATATTTATAAAATAAAAGTGAAACGCAAAAATAATTTGTACTCTATCGAAACACAAACTCGATGGTGAATCCGTATTTGATGGTGAACAAAAAGCAGAAACGCTTCGAATAACAAGCCCCTCTGGTTCGGTTGATAAGGCACCCAACACTGAGATTATAAGTCCGAGGAACTACACTCCGAAGAGTTCTTTCCTTTTTCAAGAAAAAGAAAGCTTCAGCGTTCTGTACAGCTGATGCATTTAAAGAAATATTATTCAATAGATTTTCTCCAAATTTTGAACACGAGTGCGCCGAAGAAGTTTTCGTATTATTTTCCCTTACTTTATTAGCTAGTTATTTAACGATTTTAAGTTTTTAAAAAGCTCCAGACATTGAGAAGATTGTGTGTATTATAATATTGCATGTGAAGGCAATTTTTATATGATGATATTAAGCATGAAAGACCATTTTTCTACCGAACAAAGCTGGGCATATTAGTTAGTAACATATAAAATGTTAGCCTGATATTGCTGAATGAAAGAAGAAAAACGATTAGTCAACAAATGCCAGATCCGGATAAAAATCACTAGAAAGAAAAATTTGTAGCAAAATATTTTAAATCTTAACCAATTTAATCAAAAGTTTAGCGAAACTCCGTTTTTTCCACCATTTTTAATTAATAACTATCAAGAGATATTAAAACATAAACATCTCTGAGTGATTTATAAGCTTTAAAAAGTTCTTTTCAACTTGTGTGAGACCCACAATCTGTTCATTTGACTTTGATCTAATAATTCAAAATACTCGTTTTGATGCAATTTGTTTTAAAAGTTCGTTTATTAAATTTCCCATCTATCGAAAATTCATGAAACAATACAGATGCGAATTCTCGCGCTATTCAATTTTTCATTTCATTTCACTCCATTTTATAATAGGAAGGTTATGCATTTGTTTAGCAGTCAACTTCTATTACGGAAAATTTAATATTATTTGGCAGCTTTATTATCAGTATTTTTCAATGGATATGCACACATTTCGATTAGGATCTTAAATATTTGTAATTTTGTAATTATATTCGATAGAAAGAATTTACCACATGTATTTAAAAGCTTGATGCATCTATTTTTTTTAAAGTTTGCTCCAAAATTATTTATTTTGAAGACGCACTCTTAACTCATTTTCCCCTAAATTGTTTTCTATTTTAAATCTGACTTTTACTTAAAAACGAATAACTTTAAAATTCTATTTTATTTTAGGTCTTAAATTTAATCACAAATAAATAATTTTTGAATGTTAGTTAAGTTTAATTGATATTAATAGCTTTGAAATAATTTATTCCCAAAAGTTCTGAAGCTTTTACACTGTTTGATGTTAAAAGGGGACTTCTGAAAAAATTAAATTTAAATTTTTGCAAAAATTAAAAATTGTAATAATTTTTGGTTGTCGTCAATAGGTTCATTTTCTGCTGTGAAACACTATAGAGATGTCTTGGATCCTAATTTAGATGCTGTTTACAGCATATTCGTTTTTTCTCCTCCTGTAAAATTTTTAAAATGCCAGAAGTCCCCTTTTAAAATCAATCGATTCAAATATTTTCAACACAGATTAAAGCATATAATGAACTTACAACTTCAAGAAATGAAGCGAATCGGAGAAATATTTTTCATTAAAAATATTTTCCTAAAAAATTTGTTAGATAAATAAAGTAGAAATAAATACTTCATTGAAAATTAATTGTTTGTAAAGTATGAAAAAGTGTAATTTCCTAAAATAAATTTGTTCCAAAATTATTATTTTCATATTAAATTATTTTTAACACATCAAGAAATAAACTTAATGAGCCGACATCCGAACAAAGTTTTCATGCTGAAATTATTTGGTGTAAATCAGATATTAAATTGCGGCAGCATTTTTTATTTTATTTTATTTCCAAAACATGTTCTAGAATATTTTCTAATCAAATTGAATCTATTAGTTTTTTCACTCTTTATTGTAAGTAAATTTACAGATTTATTTATATTTTAGGACATGCAATGAGATTCCCTGATAGAATTCCTGTTATTTTCAAAAAGAAGCAAAAAAATTGTGATGAGGATAACATCTTTTCACGCGAGAAAGAATTTTTTTTTAATTTGTAATATTTCAACATAAAAATGACATTTCTTCAAACTCTCAGCGTAGAATTTATTCCATAGCGATACTTAATTGATCTATATTTGAAAATATATTTGTCTTTTTTAAAAAATTATTCTTCAATTAGATGGAAAATTATTTTCCTCGATTTATTTTTAATCAGTTTACTTATAAAACAAACAAGTATTAAATTAATGGATGTGAGAACATTCATCCTTTATCTTATTTAAAATGCTATATAAACATTCCATATGTGTACTTCATATGTATTTATAAAATAACCGCTGAACGTCATATACCATTCATCATTATATACTTAGAAGTACGTTTAGTATATCGTCACTTAACATGTGGCACCACCTATCTCAATTTTTTGAAATTTCATAGAGGAAAAAAATACTCAATTTTTCGCAACCAGTAACAAATAGTTCTGGATTTTTTTAACATCTGATATAAACAGGAGACTACACGTTCCTACCAGATGCGGAAATTTTTTAAAAAATATTCATTATTAGTTGCGAAATATTGAGTATTTTCGTCCTCTTTGAAATTTCAAAAAATTGGGATAGGTTGACGATATAATGATTCATCTACATAAGCTGATATGGGAGTGAATGTAACCAAAATATCTAAGCCATTAAGAGTATTTATACTTTAAAATATTTAATAAACTTAAATATACTTTCATAAATATTACAGTTGAGGTATTTTCATAGAAATAGTTCTATGGGTATTTTAGAAAGAACTGGATGTTAATTTTACGAAGTCTTCCATTTCGACGAATCTCATTTTTTAATATTTACTAAAATAAAATAAAGCGGATGAAAGTAAAGCTTTATTTCATCAAACTTTTTAAAATTCATTATTAGATCAATCATTATTGTGATTTGAGAAAATGAATTTTAACATTAGTTTTAACGCTAATTATTATAGATTTACAAGCAACATGATAAAAATAATGACGCCAATAAATTAATAGCATGCTTATAAACAATTGCATGATGGAAATCAAGTGCTTCTACTAAATGCCACCCCTAATGCTGCAGCTGGGCATACTTTAGAAACGTTTATGGACAGAGCGCTTAACTACTTTGGCTTCTGCTGAATTTTACAGTTTAAGAAATTGCGTTATGTATCATTATCTCTAAAACCTATTCCGAAAAATAATTGCGCATCTTGAAAAGACTAGGAAAGTAGCTCAGTTTAATGGGTGATGGAAATCTTTCGGTATGCAAATTGTTAAAGATGACGTTAAATATAGTATGGTCCAATTACCTACACAAGTTGGTTAATGACAAGAAGTAAATTTAAAAATTCACTTTGAAACTATCTTTTTCTTACATAACTTTAATGTGTTTAGCCTTGGAACATCCTATATAAGTATATATATGTCTCTTAAAGAAAACTTTCAAAACCTAGCATCATATACGTAATGCATGGAATCATGTTAGAATCAGTGGCAGCTCGTCCATACGAGCTGAAGTCTTCCCTGAAATTATTTTAAAAGATTGTATTCTAGTTTTTATTCTAATTGGCTTAGTTTTCCACTTTGAGATTTCAGTGATCAACGAAAATGGCAAAAAAGTTTTTAAAAAATTTAAAAAGAATACTTAAAATCAATGAAGAATTAAGAGAGAGACAGAGCAAAGCTGCATTTAGTTTTGCCCCTTCTACGGATCCGATATTAACGCAAAGAGCAAAGAGAAGCGGGAGAAAAGAAACCCTTTCTCCGCTTGAAATTGCTTTCATATGAGCTGCACTTTTTTCAGCTCTCATTTGGCGCGACTTCCTCATTTGGCTCGTTTTCGCTTTTGCTCAGTAGTTCAGTCGTTTTTTTTTAAATCCAATTCTGGAGGAGTTTTAATTTTTTGCTTCTTTATGTTTTTTTTTCTGGTGCTGATAACGATTCTGAGGTTTGTCATCAATAAATTTTGTTGGAATTTTAGTTATAGGCAAAAAACAATAAAAAAAATTCTCCAGTTTTTTGCTTATAACTCAAAGCTATCAACTTTTAGTATCTCATCATTATATACCAAAATAATCAGCACAAAATTTCCTACAACTTAGGTCTATAAAACTTTTGCAGCACTGCTTGTTTTTGAGCTGACGAGCCGCCTCTGCTTGCCTATTCTGCCTGCCACAGAATCGCAGATAATCCCCCTCTTTTCCTAAAAAATATCACTCTATTTTTCTACAATGATATGGTGACATTTGCTTATAATCGCACTTATTATTTGGGCTATTTTTTTAGAGTGATTTCTGCTATTGTTCTATAAAGCATTTCATGAGGACTTAAGGTATTCTGACATGTAAGAACAGTATTTTTATTCAACTTAAACTTGGATAATGCATGAATCTTTACCCATTTAAATAATGATGATATAGCAGTTTGACGGATAAGAATATTTCTTGCATTGTTTCCAATTTTGCAGAATCAAAATTATAAAACAAAAAGAGTGCGAAGCATCTACTGATTACCTTATTCACAGGCTTCAAAAGTATGAAAGAAAGAAAAAATAATTTTTTCGTCTTTACCTACTCCCTAAAAACGATTACTTCTCCTCAAATTTAGGAATTATGTTCAAGTCCATGCATTCGTCATATCATGTTTTCTTGCTTTCATTATTTTTGGTTTCGTGTTTGCAAGATATATGCAGAGTTATAGTTTGGCTTAGTCATATTACGGTTTATTTTTCAAAGACACCATTTAAACATTTGTCAGATGTCGAGAATGCCATCTTACTCCCTCTCCAATTGTTCAAACCACACCTGCGTATTTTATGTAAGTCAGACCAATGCTTACCATGACATGATGCTTACAGAACGTGCTGTACTTACAACTATTACAGCTGCTGAACCATTTGATGCTTTCAAACAAAATGCGGCCCATTCCCCTGTCCCTGATGTCGTTACAGCAACTGTAGCAGGTGGATGGACATGGGACGAAGAAAGCAAACAAAATCCCCACAGGGCCCTCGAAGCCCCACACCGGAATAGTGTTCCTTCAACATCGATAGTTCAACTAACGATAGTGCAGTCGATAGTTGTCCCAAACAATCGAAAGTTTCAAAACTATCGATACTATCGATAGTTTTTTCTCGGCGATACTATCGATAGGTGTTTTTCCAGTCGATAGTTTAAATACTATCGATAGTTCCAGTCGATTGTTTCAGGCGATAGTTTTGAAACTATCGATATTGTCGATAGTTCCAGTCGATTGTTTCAGTCGATAATTTTGGAACTATCGATAGTTCCAGTCGATTGTTTCAGTCGATAGTTTTGAAACTATCTATAATATCAATAGTTCCAGTCGATAGTTTTAAAACTATCGACTGAAAATGCGTCTATCGATAGTATTGCCCGGGAGAAAACTATCGATAGTTTTGAGATAGTTGACACTATCGATTGTTTTAGTTGATAGTTCCGAAAACCCGATACTATCGACTTGGCTTCGATAGTAACAATTGTCTATCGATGTTTAAGGAACACTACACCGGAATGACGCCCCCCTGACAACTTTATTGATCCAAAAAATGTCTTACATAATTATAGACAGATTATGATACAACTAATTTGGGTTTAGCAGATGATTTACACACTCCAAGACAAGAGGTGAGCCCGTCCTTGCCCTATTTGTGGTTTTTTTATAAATATTATGAGTTTGGTGTTAAATATTTGTATATGAAACAAAACTTTTTTAAAAAATGTATATAAATAATTACCCAAAATATTTCAGACAGGTATAATATGAATTTAAGCACTTTACTTGATTATTAAATATTATGAATGAAATAAAGACATTTACATCAAATTTTGGAAAAATGAGGTTTCGAACCTCTGTACTTCTGGCAATTAAAATAAGAGTCAGCCACGGCAGTCCTTATATATAGGGATTATAATGACATATCGTCAATCAAAGTGCAAAAAATTGTATATAAAAATTCCATTTGATTGAATGCACTTATCGGTACCCCTTCATATTGCCAACGGACGCCAAGTTGCAAATGCTAAAAGCCTAGATGGCTGCAAAGGTAAACATTGCAATGAAGCGGAATTGAAATGCATTGGCGACTGTAGCTAATATGAAGTTGACATCCGTCGCCAGTGCCAAAAAACAAGTTTCTAAAGTAAACATAGTAATGAAGCGGAATTCAATTGCAATGACGACTTTGAACTTGGCATCTGTTGGCGCTATGAAGCCAAATGAAATCTTTGATATATGACTACGCAATTTGGATGACGATATGAAGAATTTTAAACCATAGTGAAAAACCCAAAATTTGCGTTGAAATGAGCTAGGCATTATTGAAAATGAAAGCATGTTTTCTTCCAAAACCATGGTGGATCAACAGTGTTTCAGCTGTGCAACATTAAACAGCAATACTTGTCGAATGGTTCAGTTTCACTGTTTAGGCAATAGGGTACCTAAATCGTTCAAATATTCGAACTCAAGATTTGATGAATTGCAATATTTTATACTTGCCTGAGTCTGAAAACAATGATTTGTGAATTATATCTACACGTCTATACAATACAATACAATAAACGCAATACAATAAACTACCTTGAATTTCTTAGGATTCAAAGAAATATTCAGCATTTGTGAAATTTATGAGGACAGATTTTCTCAAAATAATTTATTTTTCTTATGTTGAGAATTGGAAAAACTTTCCTTCTCGAGTGGTGAACTGAATGAATATTTTTTCTCTTCTACTGATCTGTTCACTTTCCTTGAAAGAAATATGGTTATCCTGGGGCACATATTTCAGCAAGTTGTGAAAGATCCTCAGCTAAGTGAATATTTTTCGTCCTAGGTAAGGTAGCCTTAAGAATTCTTCGGAACACAGTAAGTCCAACACTATCTATATGACAATTTTCATGAATGGTTGAAAAAAGCTTATCGTTTTGATTTGTTTCAAATTTGAAGAGAAGAAAAACTTTTTTTAAAGCACAATTCAGCTATTAATAATTTTCAGAATGATAGTTTCTTATCATAACCTGCTTAGTAATAGAAACATCACATGATGTTTTGGGATACTTATATTGGAAACAACGAAATCTTTTAAAAGCGTATATAAACGAAAGTTTTTTCATTTGCTGTATAAGAATTTTTAGTTTTCGCTATTCAATACGGGTTCAGTTTTATTCTGGTAGCGAAGTCATTTCACGAGACTTTAAAGTGAAATGGCAAATGACGTAATTGTCAAATATTTAACAAAAAAAAACATTAATATTATCACTAGTAGCTCTACGAGCAGTAAATTTTGTGTCCCCTCGCCTCGAAAAAATATCTTCTCTTCATCGCAGTCTTTAAAAGTTGCTGTCTCCTTCCTAGTGACAGATTCTGAATTATATTCCGCTAGTCAAGAAGAAAGAATGGTCATAGTGGCCGTGTTGTTGCTGTTGAAATCACTACATCTCTGAAGTTATATTTGTTTTAAGAAGTCAAATCTCTAATGTTCTTTTTTTAAACACTCTTTACTTAGTAATCATTACAATTTTATAATTTATATTTAGTCTAGCTTATTATACGTTTACTAAGGATTTATACCCTATCAAACAATAAAGATTTAGTCTAATAATTGCGTGGTTCTCTTTCGTTTTTCATAACCTCTACACTTTAGCTAAAACCTGGTACGCCAAGTGGCGCAAGACCGGGACAGACATTATTGATGATTCTCGCGTTGAAGGCGATAAAAACACATCAGACATTGTTTGTTTATATTTTAATGACATATTTTCTAATTTAAATAAATGCAAAGGGTGGATCCAATGTAGAAACTGTTTTATTTGGAGCCACGAAAGCTGCAGTTGCGCGGAGGAAGAAGACAAATGTTTTTCATGTAAATTTTGTAACTAATATTCTTAAACTGTCATATAAAATAAATATGCCTGCTACTTTTCCACTGAAAATCTAGTTTTCCTAATTCCCCATAAAGGTAACATGTGTATCCAGTTTCAAAAAGCTAATGGAGTAAAACTGAGTGGTTTGAATTTTTTCTCATAAAAAAATCTTTGATATAAAGTAATGAAACTATATGCATGATATATTGTACTCCATTAAACATAGAATGAATATCAGTTTCTTCAGAAGTCGGTGATAAAGGTTAGCAAAAGTGTCAGTTCTATTTTCAATCAGCAAAGATTGAAAATAAAGAACGGAAAATATACCTCCATTTTTTTGTGCAGTGTAAAAGCACTCCAGCAACTTTATAAGACGTAAGTTCGCTATCTTTACATTATTTAAACTCATGTCAAGCTCTATATTTAATATTTTAGCTCCAACAGGTCTTCGAGTCTTAGCTACCCGGTTATACCTCTCTTTCCCCTACACAAAGCCACGAACAAGTAGACAGACCGAAAGATTTAATCCCAGAAATGGTGTTTTTTGTGCTTAGGGAGATCTAAAATGTAGAGTTTATGAAAAGATCTCGACCGATATTTTTAATGATTGCAGCACTTTCATGTGTACTTAAATCACTACATTTTTCAATATTTTTTACTTTCATGTATACTTCGTATGCAAGAAAGTAAAAAAATGTCGAGAAATGTAATGATTTCTAATAATATTAAAATAATAATGAAAAGTACTGTATGTGTACTTTAATTCAAAAAATTCAGAATACGCTAGCACAAAATATGTTTTATAAATAATCTCTTGAAATTATAATCGTTACGTAATCTTCAAACAATAAAAATATTTAGTAATTGTATATCTAAAACATTTTTAGGAAAGTTACTGATAACGTATCTTTTGATTCATATGTTTTGTTTCCTTCTGATAGCTGTGACCGAGCGTTTAATTTCTTTTCCGTTGAGTCATGTGACCTACGTCAAACGCTCCGCTTTAGTTTAATTTTTGAATTCATTACATCTTAGTGTTAGAAAATTACATATATTTTTATTTTTTTACAACCATCCTCGGCCCAGCCTTCCCAAGGGGGTGTAAGGCCTTCCACACCCACAGGCCGGAGGTTAACATTGGAAAATGATATGTTGTCATCGCACTGCATATGATAGCAAGCAGTTACGTAGATATTAAATAGCATACGTACTTCACTACGTCATGTGACTGTTACGCCACATGAATCTAATCCCTTTCAAGAAGTTTCGGCTCATAGGAATTTAGAATTCCGCACAATTAAGTATCATTTATTTTCTTCTTTAATAGCACGTAACTTATTTCCAGTTAACACATTCGCTCTTGAGATTTGAACCGTCTATCTCATTAGATGACCCCTTCTCTGTCATCTCTTAACTTCAGTAGAGAAAGGGTCATCTAATTAGATAATAGGTTCTGGACACGCCAGTGCGTCGGTGGCAGTGAATGTATTAACCTATTCGAGACGGTGCACTGTTTAGGAGACCATCCCCAGAAGCCGAAATGTGTTTTTGCTTCATATTGCCAATTTTTAATAAAAAAACATGTTTGAAACATAACATGTTTAATAAAAAACATGTTTGAAACATAACATGTTTAATAAAAAAAATGTTTGA
>BGPR01000012.1:1822978-1847277 GCA_013235015.1 Araneus ventricosus
TGTTTAGTAAAAAAACATGTTTGAAACATAACATGTTTAATAAAAAAAAATGTTTGAAACATAGCATGTTTAATAAAAAACATGTTTGAAACATAACATGTTTAATAAAAAAAAAACATTAGAAATCAGTCACTCTGTGACTGATTTCTAATCGCACTTCGTACAAATAAGATGATTGAACAACATGTGTGCAGGTCGCTCCTCAGAATAGTTTGATGTGAAAATGTCTTTCCTCTCGTTACAGTGATAGTCGATCGAACTTTCTTATGTGACAAAATATCGTCAGATTTGAATCGCCAATAACTGCGAGACTAATAATGCGTAAAGAATGGTTGACCCCACAACGGATATATTATATCTATAAGAGTTTGTCGCATAGTATTTGTTTGCCCTTTGGTCACGCATTTTAGTAAGGTGACCAAATTTAGATCAAACATCCGCTGCAACAAAAGGAGGACTTAATAAATTGAAGCTAAAAAATATCATAAATGAAAGAAACATTTATTTCATTGTAACAATAACATGGAATACACTATGTTATTATAAATACATAAAAAATACATTTGTAGCATAATTTGTTGTGCACTTTTTGAGGAAGTACAAAACTTAGAGAAGGAGGACTGTCCTTACAAAAGCAGGACGGTTGGTCATCTTAATTTTAGGGACTAAATTGAAACCAACACCAATTTTATGTCTACACACCTCTAAGATAATTTTTATTTTAAACCAGTCTTATCCCGACGGCTGCTTTTTCCATATTGACTGATAATTCCAATTCAATATCATTGCACACTATGCAATCCGTCTCGAATGGGTTAAGCAAAAATAAAGGCTATAAGCTGTGAAATTTTCTTTGAGATACTTCCTAAGCTTATCCAAAAAGGACGAGCTTATATTAGTTAAATTTTATTAGCTTACATACGTAAGCATCTTAAAGTGATTTAAATGCATCTTCTTGAGTCATCAGCGTCGAAAAAACATGTTTGTTGAGGAAAATAAATATTTCCATTTCTATAGCTGGAATAAACAGCATATTTTAAGATGGGATGACTATTTCTCCACGAAATCATATATCAGCCTTCTAAATTTCCCGGAATCACATAAAAGTGGGGGGAAGTCTCTTTTTTATGGCATCCTTCCGCCGTAAATCTAGAGCACTCAGCGGGATGGGGCAATTTAAAAGTCATTTTTCTGCTATGCATCTGACAGAAAAGACCGTTTCTCTATCGATATCATGTCTTAATTTTAAGGCTTTGGTTGTTATATTTAAACGTTATCGATTTGTTCTGAAATATTTTCCAAAGATTTTCTTGTACTTAAATTTTTTTGTGAATTCAGTTCAAGAGCATTGTTTGTGCTCGTATATATTAATCATTTTGAATTATTAGAAGATGCGTTTAAAAATGTAGACAAAAATATATACAATGTACTTTTTAATGGATCATACTTCGGTTTGAATGAATGTTTTTAACGACTTTTTTGCCATTCGTGTTCCAAACAATTAGAGGACATGATGATTTTGGATATAAACTGTAAAAAAAAATTACTCACATAACAAGGAATAACTTAATCCTGTTTTAGTTAATTTTTCTTGGACAAAAAATTGTACATTTTGTGAATGTCATAAAACTCTGATTTTCATTAAAAAATATGGGTTTTTATGAGATATAGGGTACTCACACCCACTTTTATTGAAAAGGGGTTCCGAATTACTAAACTATCTTTGGATTTGAAAAGTGACCATCTCTAGACTGTCCCAAACATGCGCGACTGAGTTTCTATGTAGAGAAAATACTGAGCAATCTATATGTTACAGTCAGTATGGATAATCGGTTACTATGCATAATAACCAAGTAAGCCGGTTAAAGTGGATAATTTATGCGAATTCATAACATTCACCGGTTATTATGCATAATTAATTAGCTATGAAGTTTAGTCAATGTGATTATTTTCAGCGGAGTAGCTTTCACCTCCTCTGACATCATCTAAAGTTGGACTTAAAAAATTAATTTTGATTAAATGTTTGTAAATCGAAAATTGGTTTAATTAGTGATTTTTTTCGATTACGTAATTCAGCAATTTTTATAGATTCATAAGTTTAATAAAAATCCTTTGCGTTGAATTTTATGAAGTCGCTTGTTCATATTTTGGAATTCGTCAGTTGGAATTCTGTCTTCACATGCGTCGTGGTTTCTTTGATTTTTCCCATTATTCTATTCCCCTTTTTTTCGGTTAAATATAGAGAGTTTCTTCCCATTTCCAAATATTTGAACTGAATAAATTCATGAATTCTTTACTATTCCTTTCCCTGAAAAAAAAACATTTGCCTCTAATATTGAAGTTACTATGGGAAAATACTTTATATTTCTTTACATTCTGTGATATACCTGTGTTTTCCTCTAATTTCTTCAATATTCTAACATTGAATGAGCTAGCGAATCTATTAGATTCCGGCTCTCACTGCTAGCGAAGCCATAGGATGTTTTAAAAAAAATGCCCTGCGCCTATTTCAGATGTCGCAGGCTTCGCGAGCACAATTTCTCCTGCTTCATTTGAGTAATTAAGAAACACAGATTCCTTACATTCAATGAGCTGGCGAAGCTACTGGGTTCCGGATACTACTGCTAGCGAAACCGTAGGATTTTTTTTAATTAAAAGAATTTGTCCGGTGCCCATTTCAGATGCTGCAGGCATCGCGAGCACAATTTTTTCTGCTTTATTTGAGTAATTAAAAAACGCATATTCCTTACATTCAATGAACTAAAAAAGCTACTAGGTTCCGGAATCCGGCCATAGGATGTTTTTTGAAGTTAAAAATTCTGCCCGGTGCCCACTTTAGATGCCACAAGCATCGCGTGAGCGGTTGAAACTGTAGATTTGAAACAGTAGATAGTGCAAAGACAACCCACAAATACTTTGGATTCGAAAAGATTTAATTCTAAGCGATTAACCTTTAACTGTAATAAATAATAAATCATAAATTTTGCTTAATTAATCACATTAGTCTATGAAGTTTGGTGAATGAGATTACATGCCACTGTAATTAATCACATTGACCAAACTTCAATGGTAATTATGCATAATAACCTATTAATGTGATAAATTATCTACTTTAACCGGCTTACTAGGTTATTATGCATAATCGCCGGTTATTAAGCATAATTACCGCAGTTACTATGCATAATAACTGATTATCCACATTAATTGTAATATATATATATAAAAGAGAAAGTCACTCACTGACTCATCACCGAATCTTCCAAATCACAGGGGCTAGAAACTTGAAATTTGGCAGGTGGTTGCTTCTTGAGTAGTATGTGCTCACTAAGAAAGGATTTTTCGAAATTTTAATTAGAACATTAATTAATTCAAAATTACCTAACAATTGAAAGATTTAAGGCATTATCTTCGGAGCATATTATTGCACAAATTCCATTTTAACATCCTCTTAAAGTTCAAAAAATTAGTTTTTCAATGAAATTAATTGTATTTCCATGCAACACTCTTTTTAATTTTAATTAATTTTTGAAAATGTTTTCAAACACAATTTCTAACAATTCTTTTATTCTTTCTTCTCAGTTCTTTTACGAATACTTTCTGATTCTTTTGCAATTAATTTATGCCTACATACTTATTAACTGAAATTATTATTATTATCTTTCAAATTCTGGTTCTCAGAATCCTCTGAGCCCGTACAATAAATTTGGATATTCTTACTAAATCTACAATTATGGATGTATAAATTGTCATGATTAATAGAATATAGATCCCTTGCAGAATATAGTTGATTATAATATTTTATATAGAATAAATTTTTCTACATTAAAGCTATTAGGCGGGAAAGTAGTTTTATCCTGAGCAATAAGATACCAATAGTGTATCACTACGCGGACTAAGTCGCGGGCATCAGCTTTTCTCTTATAAAAGGAAGTCATCTAACCGCGAAGAACGGTGTAGATTAACACTATCGTGCATGAGAAGGAAATTCTTCTACAGTGATCGGCAAAAAAAGTATCTTTACCACCTCCCTCTATCCATCTCTGATGATGGTATGAGCATTTACAGATATATCAGTCCCAAGCATCACTCCACCTCCTCCAAATCAGACACTTTCGCTCACAAACGCTGGATTATTTTCAGCGTAACGCCCTATCCGTATGACAACTCGGTTATTGTCATGTTGTACAGACGAGTGGAATTCGTAGGTGGAAGTGGACTCGTTCATTAACCCTCTGATTCCTAAGACCATTGAAATAAAGGGACCTCAAAATACGGGAACATCCGAGATCCTCTATCAAAGATAAGGGAAATTCACTTTCCCCCTCAAAAACCACAGCTGACAGCTGGCATTGTCCGTATTGTAAGAAAACTCCCCTCTTCCCCAAACATATCTGTGCGAGCCACTCTAACGAAGAAAGCACGCGCAGAGGGTGTGAAATCAATCACACTTAACGAAAGGGGGTGAATATTTCAAAGTGACATTCGGACGTTTCAGACGGCCATCGTCTTTTTCTTGAAGGGACGTATGGGACGGTCCCATATCGATAGAGTTAAGCGGAAGTCGGATAGGATCAGGAAAGCGTACATTATTACTCCATTTATTTCGTTTTCATCTTAGATGATCCTGTTGTTCTCTTCTGAGGCGAGCATGGTGGCTCGTCCTTAAAAAAGAAACCATAAACTTGAATCAGTTCTTAGCATAAATGCACATGCAAACGGCGGGCTTCGGTTTTGCTTAAATCATTCTTCTTTTTAAAATAAAAACTGTGAATTTGAATTTAATAAAAACAAAGTTGGTGAGCGTGATCTGCTTTCCGACTGGATCAGGGACTCCTGAACCAAGAACACGTCACGATCATACTACAGAAGTTTTGGAAAGTAAGCCAGTTGTGCAACTACCAATAATAAGAGATTCCAGCTATTTAACCCCTTCTTGGTCGGCGTCGCACGTCATACGTTCGGCTTTCTTGTGCCCGTACGGTCGGCGTCGCATGTCACGCGACAATGTGAAAAATTGCACCTTTTGAGTGAATTTGTCGCTGCTTGCGCGCCTCGTTATATTCCGCGATTTTGACAATGTAAGCAATAAAATAATCGGCAATAAATGATTTCAGTGTGGTTTTTGCGCTCTGATGGTCAAGAAAGATTGTAAAGATGTTTTCATGGTAAGGTTGTAAAACCATTCTAAAAAACATTTTTTTTACATATCATTAATAATTCTTTTCATGGAGATGTTTATCTTAAATACCTCAAAGCAATAGATTTGAAAAATATGTTATCGGAGATTTTGTTTTATTTTAAAATTTGGGTGCATTGCAGGGAAAACTGGAAAGCAGTGAACGGGATATCACATGTATGACCACCAGTAGGTCAAGCAAAAATTGCATGCTCACAAAAATATCTTGAATTTTCGAATTCAGGATAGAGCATATATTAATTTTCAGCAATAAAAAATATGCTTTTTTGGGGGTCGGAAATTCGAAAAAATCCGGCTAAGAAAGGGTTAAATTCGTTGTATTTTGTAAGGACAAGCCTTAATGTTCATCGAGCAGAAAGAATTGTTCAGGGAGAATACACGCTGTTTCTTCAAGGCGTAATAAGGCGGATGAAAGGGTTTTAAATGCAATTGAAACTGTTAGAGCCAAATCCTTTTCATGAAACTTAATTTAACAAAAAGAATGGAAAATGGATGTCATTAAGTTCACAGGGAATCGCAAAATTTTGTGTTTATTTAGAAGTTTCCATATAGTCTTTTTAGATCAAGTTGCAACACAAGTAAAGTTTGAGGTTTTCTTTCCGACAATTCATGACACATGGCTGTATCCCTCTGTAAACTTCGGGTAAGAGGTTTTTAGGTAGATTCCTTATAGGAAGTCTACCTATTGCGATGGTTCTCATGACGTGACTTTCAGAAAATTTCTGCAGATCTTCACCGATCATGACCCCTATAACCCAAAACCACCGTTAAAAATTTATATATATATATATATATATATATATATATATATATATATATATATATATATATATATAACACTTTTTCCCATGTTATCTTGTGACCACGATAACTGGAGTAATTTTGATTTAAATTTAACCAGCATGGGATATGTTGTAAGGATAGGTAAAATCTCGGTCGAGTTCGTAGATGGGCTATCCAACTCAAAGGAGGTGGAAATGGTGGGGGGTGGAGATTTTCATTTTCCCATAATTCCTTTACAATTGAAAATAGAAAGAAAATTCCAATTAGGCGAATTATTGCCTTATCATAACGAACAATTTTGGAATATCAACTTTTTCGATAGCTGCAATTGCTTAGAAGTTATGAGCTGAAAAGTGATTTCCCCACCTTCCACTCCTCTCCCCCTAACTTAAAGTACGTTTTAACCTACGCATGCTACCCCTTGTTGGAAAGCTCTTGTCATTTGCAGTCTCTTCCACCCGCTTTCATTCTTGTAGCTCTAATACTCATGAGAATAGAGGGCGAAATGTTCTTTTCCTTATTATTAGTAGAGATGTATATATATAACGCTTTTGCTGATGTTATCTTGTGAACACGATAACTAGAGTAATTTTGATTAGATTTTACCCGGTGAGGAATATGTTGTAGTGTCGGTGAAAATATCGAGCGAGTTCGTAGATGGGCTATCCAGCTGAAAGGGGTTGGAAATGGTGGTGGTGGTGGAAATTTTCATTTTCCCATAATTCCTCTACAATTGAAAATAGAAAGAAAATTCAAAATAGGCGAATTATTGCCTCTTTATAATAAACAACTTTTGTATCGGAACTTTTTTGATAGCTAAATTTTATAGAAGTTATGAGCTAAAATGCCTAAATATAGGGAAAATAATTCATTTCTACGACTAAAGAAAGAAAACAATTCAATTAGACGAATTATCACCTTATCAGAACGAACAACTTTTATATTAAAGGTTTTTTGACAGCTACAATTGCTTAGAAGTTATGAGCTGAAAAGCTATGTTCAATTCCCTCAAATTATCTTTTCCAAATAGCTCCGTTACGATTGAAGATGGAAAGAAAATTTCAATTAGAGGAATTATCACCTTATCATAACAAACTACTTTTATACTGAAAGTTTTTTGACAGCAAGAATACTTAGAAGTTATGAGTTCCCATCATTCTCATTCACTTCCACTTTTTATACGGTAAACTAGTTGATATACCTGCTTTGCTCCGGATTAAAATGTTTTCATGTTTTATATTTTTAATCTAAAAATTACTATTTTATAAATATTATAATATACAAATTCTTTTTCTGACCTGAAACGCTTTTCATTAAAATTAGAATATCAATTAAAACAGACGATTTTTAAAAACAGCCGTTTTCGCCATACATTATTATTTGTTATATAGGTACTTTGAATTTTGTTAACAATTCCTAAAGTAAAAGAAAGGTTTTAATGAATATTTTGAAACAAATAAATTAACTAGTTAATTATTCATTAATTTAAAGCATGAAATAAATCAATAGTTGGTCCCGATATAAATTGTTAATCGTCTCTACAGTTAAAATTTTCTTTTAGCATTCTTCCTTCTGAAAAAGTTTTCCGTATTATTGTTGTTCTTCAACAAGAATATTGTTACGAATTCAGTAACAATTAATTTTGAAAAAATATTGAAATGAGAGAAACAAATTTATGGAAATGAAAGATATCGCGGAAAAAAGCCTTACTTAATTTTTAATTAAATGAAATTTTAAGCAACTTTTAGGCTTTGAAAAGTTGAAGGTGACCTTTCTCTTTTCTTAAATAAAAAGTTTGCAAAGTTTGATTGAAATCAGTCCAGTGGTTTAGTAAAAGATGCGGAACTTACATTCAGAGATAATTATAAGATAAAGATTGCTGGCAAATAGTATGAGCCATAAAAAACATTTTAGTGAAGATTTTGTAACAATTGATTATTTAACTGTAATTAAGTAAATAGTTAATTTTAATTAATCAAACAGTTAATTTGATATTTAACTAAACATGGCGGGACCATGATTTGTTTAATAAAATCAATATGAAATAGCCAAAAACGATAGATATTTAAATAAGAGTTCCCGTTATCCTTTTTGATATTGAAAAATATCTCCTTAACTTTAAAATTGTTTTGGGATTTTCTGCCTGAGTATTTGGTTTTAACCGTCGATGGAGATTTAAATTTACTGTTCAAATTGGCTGCATTCATATCCTATGCTTGAAATACACGTATTAAATTTGCCACTTACAATGTTTAATAATTTTTATTCTCTTATATGTTAAGAATTTAGTGACTATTATCTCTGTAAACAGGGAGTTCTCTAAATGAGCCCATTTTAGTAGTATTTAAGTGTTTCATGTCATGCGATTTTACCATATGACAAAGTAATGTTCGCATAATTATATTGTAACCTAGATTAAATGAATTAATTTTTAAATCTAGAGTCTTTTTTCATTCGTGTCAAGAGTCAATTTCTTGTTACTGTTTCAGATAGGCTAGCTTAATGTTATCTAGGAGATATTTGCATTTCTGAGATGTTTATTTCTTTATGACTCCTATCTGTTGAATGATTATGTGTTGAGATATAAAAAAAAATTGACCAATATACTGACCGATAAATCTATCATAACTTTTTGGAATGAAAAATGGAATGATAAAACCTTGATATAGTAAAAAATTAAATGTCATGGAAACACACACACACACACACACACACACACACACACACAGAATCACAGCGTAAATATTGCAATGTGTAGAAACAATAAAGTCATTGGCTATGTCTGTATTGATCAAAATGTAATATTTCATTACTTTTGTAGCATTAACGTAAAGGAATCTACCTTTGCCTTCAAGCTTGCCGAAAAGGGATTTTTTTAAATTGTCAAACAGCGGGCAATGAGTTCCGGATTAAAGCGATGGCATTGTTGGATGTTCGCCACATGATCTCTGTGACAATTTTTGCAATTCATTGGTCCTAAGCACCTTAATGATCATAAGGAGCACGATTCGGAAAAATACTTGAATTAATATTTGATAGAAACATTTAGCTCCATCGCAAATGTTATGTTGAATTCACCATGTTTTACTTTCCCTTAAATAATCAGACTTATATTCTTAGATGCGATTTGAAAACAAATTCATGTAATATGGGGCTTCAAATAATATTTCCATTGAAGAAACGAACACAATACCTAATGTTTCATTTAATATTTCTTTAGAAATCAAGAAAAATAAGGCAATAAAAATGGAATTCTGCTTTTAAAATAAGTATTGCACCATTAATGTCGACAATTCTTATATACTATATTTGCTCATAAAATGAAATTACAATATCTAAAACAAATATTGTACCATTTATTTCTATTTTACTTTTACAGCATCCTTGCTCATAAGATATAATAACCAACTTAACTATTTTTACTTGCTGTTTTCTAGCAGAAGTGGCACAAAATGTTTTCTAGACGAGAGGCAATTATGTTTAAAATTCCATGCATAAATGCATGCTTAACTATATTTATAAAATTATCTTCTTAAGAGACTATATACTTACAGGCTATAAGAAATAATCCCGTAGAAATTAAGTTACTATGATAGATTATAATGATAGTTTTTAGCACGAAGGATTAAGTTTCTCATTCTCAAGACAAAATTATCCATTTCGACTCGCATGTTTGTGTTTTTAGTATTTCGCTAATCCTAAAACTCATTCAGTTCTTTTACGTCAAATGTTTAATTCAAAAGCTTGTTTCAAAATCTTATTTAGTATTTATAAGACTTTTCCCTTTAGAGTTATTTTAAACAATGAATAATGAGCTGCTAGTAACAGATTCTCTGAATTGAAAAATCAGACACTCTGTCTAAAATTGCAAAAATCAACATTAAAGTTAACTTTTGAATACTGAAATATGAGCATCAAATTATTTTTAAAATTTCGGATTTTAACTAAACATTGTTGGCTTTTCGACTGACATTCATAAGACTTCTTCTAAGACTAAACAAACATTTATTAGAACATTAAAACACAACTATTACACTTCGTATCTACGTACATCGTAACATCATTCAACCGTACTCGTACTCGTCTCGTCTCTCTTTTTAACCCTCCGAGCGGCGCAAATGTCGTTTTTCGTTTTTCATGTTCAGTTCAAAAGCAGATAGCTCGTATTTTTATGTATATTTTCTTAAACAATCATGCATAAAGTATTCTTAAGATTTCAGAGGTATATTTAAATACAAAAAAGATCGATTCATTTACTTTAAAAGCTAAGTTTTCTAACCTGAGAGCTAAAAGTTCAAAATAATTGGGTGCTCAGATGGTTAAATCAAATTCAAAGTAAGTCAACATCAGACCGTTTCCACATATCTAGTATCATACACTGTTATAACATTAAATACGTTGAACTCATGCTTTTGTCAGGCATAAATATTAAACATGCTTACATAAATATTCAGCAATGAATAATAATAAACAGGTTCTCTGAATTGAAATTCAGGCAGCTTGTCTAAAATTGCAAAAATCAACATTAAAGTTAACCTTTGAATACTGAAATATGAGCATCAAATTATTTTTAAAATTTCGGATTTTAACTAAACATAAAATGCACTTTATACTTCATTATCCTGATATCGGTTCAAATATACAATGATCGTTGTAACTGATATCAAGTAGAAATCCACTTGGAATCATCCAATCTTTCTTACAATGGGTCTAGTGGAACCATCGACATTATCTTCCTTAAAAAGAGGAAAAAGAAATTTTCTGTTCATTCTCCAAAATCCGTATTTTAAAAGGGTATTTTCATATTTCATCGTCCGGCACGCTAAAAGTTAAGAGTTGATATATCTTTTTTATTCTGCAAATCTGAAAAAGGAAACTTAAAAATATGCTTAGAAATAAAACAGTTTCATAAATAAATAGTATATTTTTTTAATGAAAGTATTTCGTGCAAACGATAGACTAAGTCACTTTTCTCATATTATATAATATTTACACAATATTATACAATAACGTAAATGCATTAAAATATTAAATACCGCACCAAAATATTACGTAATCTGCAGTAATATTTTCGTGAGACTAAAGTTTTCACTAACACGCAAAAAATATACAAAAAATTTTCAAAACAAAGTGCACATCAAAATGCAGATATGGAATATTGTACAACATAAGAAACAATATTTGCATAATATTAGGGAAAACTGTTTACATTATTGAAAAAAATATTGTACACTATTATGCGCTATTTGAAATCTATCAATTCTATTTGCCCTTTAGAATAAAATGCAATAGAAGATACCAGCATCAACACTTAATATAAAAAATACACTTAGAAAAACATAGCGTTGCTTATATGACACAGAAATACCAAGGGAAAAACTAAAGCATCCTTCAGATCACGAAGTAATTTGCAGAAGGTATTCATTGAGCTTTCGAAATTGATGAGTGGACATTAGCTACGTAAACATTTCTTATAGAACATGTAACGTTTCTTTTGGTTAGATAAGTAGTCACGTATCTTGGCACTCTATTTATACAAGAGTATTGTTATTAAGTGTGCTCAGCTGTCTATATTGCGCTTATTAATGCTTATCTTAGGGTACATTTTTGCAGCAATCATTTTATTACTGGATAACTCCAGTAATATAGACTGCATTATAGACAGTCCTACATATAGACTGCATTTATTTACTTGGGCCTGATATGAATTGTTTGAAATATTGCTTATTGCTGCTCTGAAGGTGAATAAAAGGTGAGCTGACGTCACCAGCATACTTATCATCGTTTTACTTTCTCATCTATGAAATATACAAAGAGTTTAGTTTAGTTTAATTACATAAAAGTCCAGTTTTGAAGCAACTCGAGGGCCATTTTGGGACGGACCCCGTATTTTTAAACCGCGGTCAGATGACGTCACCAAAGCTTGTAGCCCCTCTCCAATCTTTCGCATCATACCAGCGAGAGGGCGTATGGCTCCCTACGTATGATTTAACGTGCAGAAGGCCCACATACGTGGCGGATCTTCAGTGAAATCGGGTTTCGAACCTGGAACCCTCCGACCCCGAAGCCCCGAAACCTTAGTTAGAAACCTACCGCCGCAACTCTGAAGTATACAAAGAGAAATTATTGTTATCGTCAAAAAATTTGGCCTCGAGATTTTGATGAATATCTACGTGTTAGACTTTCCTGAGTTAGAAATCATTTTTGGAAATATGTCTGTCTGTGAACACGATAACCCACAAGCACGGAGCTGGACGGAGGAAATCTGGTATGTCGTCTTTACCTAAATTGGCCTAAATTGTAGATTTCTGCCGCTTTTGTGGACGAAATCCATCTAAGGGAAATCAGTCTGTGTATACAGTCTTGCGCATGTGAACGCCCAAAAATCGCAAAAAGCTAAATGGATCAAAGTTAGCAAGATTTTATATCAACTGAATTGTTGATGCATATCAAACTCTAGACCAAAATGTTCACTGTCTCTTGATCTGTATATTCTCGTGTATGTGAATGCGATAAGTAAAAAACACAGCGATTTAAATGAACGAAATTTGGTCTGTGGTCTTGTGATGAAACGCGCAGCCTGTACCAAGTTTTGGACCTAATCGATCGAATACAAGACGAAATAGATTCTCGGTTTTGTGGCATCATCGCGGCATCTGGAAATATCGCGAATTGCAATTACATGCAGATCGGATCCGCCCTCTTTGTGATGTAACCCATCGACCAATAGCGACGAGCCTGTTGCAGTATTTAAGGACTGATTGCTACTTTTCATCCTCTTCTTCTCTTTGTATCATTTGATAGCTAGCAGTATAATGATATTATGATTTGATTTAGGATTTTAATTTAGTTGTTGCTTTATTAAATTTGCTATCGAGTAGTCTTGCTTTTACTGAGTCGCCAGCTAAGTAGTTTCTCACAATGGTATACTTCTGATGTATGTTGAATGCAGGCATTACGATGAGAAGCTGAGTAGTATAATATCGTACTAGTTAATATGAAGCACTTGAGTATCAATTGTTCTATGTACCTACTGCCTCAGCGACTAGATTAGTAAATTTCGCCTTTATCCATGCTGTAAAGTTAACTTGACCTAGACGTAGGCCTTAAAAGTTACAGTTTTCCTTATTATTCTACAAAGAACAGAAACGCGCCATATTGTTTCAGTATGCGCGACGTCCTTGTTGCGGCTTCCCGGCACGCAACTTACTTGCGGGCTTTGGTATTTTGTGTGTGATTCATTGCAAGGATACATACACTTATCAGGAGATTGTTTCACGCTATATCATACGTAGTCGCCAAACGTCATCCAGTTGGTGTGGCGCGGAAATTTGGAGAGGAGGTAGGCAGCTAAGTGTCGCCCTCTTCATCTGACCGCGGTTGAAAATTACAAGGACCGTCCCAAAATAGCCCTCATGTTTCTTCTGAACGGGAAGTTAATACAACTAAACTAAACTAAACATATTACGAGAAATAATTAGAACGCTCCATTTTACGTTAGTATACGGCAGAGCCGAGCGGAAAACACTCCCATTGGTTAGTAATTATTTGGGCACACAACGAATAAAATGTTATTTAGTGCATTTTTATATTTTCTTGTAAACAACTTTGTGGTCTATAAATTAATTCTACAAATATCGCGTCTCAATGATTCGTATTCTTTTGAAAATTGTAGTAGTGATCAATGACCTCTCCCTAGATTTTGTCATATTTCATATACAAGGCTCATGCAGTCCCTTAAAGAATGATTCAATAAAGAAAACGGTGCAGTCATGCATCCCTATTGCAAACCGATCAAAATTATCTTCTTTTCAACAATACAGGGTGGTCATAAATTATTAGACCCATTTCAAAAATTAATAAAAAAAGAACTAATAATGCTGCACAGTTATGGTTTTTTTTTAATGAGTTTTTTAAAAAGTTTTTTTACGTATAGGTAACGTGTCATTACGGTGGTCAACGAGGTCGTAAATTATTGGAAATCTCCCATTTTTTAAAGCCATTATCTGAGAAATTTTTATTCTAGAAGAAAAATAAGAGCATTTATTTATAGGGAATTTTACGCTCTTTAATTTGTTAATTCACATGTAGTGTGAAAACTGGATATTTTTCGTTATATTCAAGAAAAACTAAAACAGGAAACCAGAAAACGCGTATCGGCTGCTGCTGATCGGTAGCCATTGCGTACGGAAATCTTTCTCTATAGTAAATTTAGAACGCCGTAATGGTACGCCATCTATCTGAAAAAAAGACTTTATTATTTATTGTCTCATTTAATAAAAACCGTAGTTGTAACATTATTAGTTTTTTTTATTATTATTAATTTTTGAAATCGGTTGAACCCATTTCCATACGCAATGGTTACCAATCAACAGAAGCAGATGAGCGGTTTCCTTTTTGATTTTTTCTTGAATATCACGAAAAATATCCAGTTTTCACACTACATGCGAATTAATAAATTAAAGAGCGTAAAATTCCCTACAAATGCATGCTTTTATTTTTTTTTCTAGAATTAAAGTTTTCGCAAATAATGACTTTCAAAAACGGAAGATGTCCAATAATTTACGACCCCCTAGACCACCGTAACACCAAGTTATCTATATGAAAAGAAACTTTATAAAATACGTCTCATTTTAATATAGTTTTTGTTAAACATTGCGTAGTTGTAACAATATTAGTTTTTTTATTAATTTTTGAAATATGTCCAATAATTTATGACCACTCTGCATTATCTTCCCAAAAAATATAAGTGGTGAGTTTGTATTGGAATCTGCTGTATGTGTGAACATTATATCCTTTCGCACAATAAGTTCAAGATTTTACTTACCTCAGGTCACATAACTGCAGTTCGGTCTATAGAGGAAATAAAGAAGTGAAAAGGACACAATAACTCTATCGATAAGAGAACGTCCCAAACGTCCCTTCAAGGAAAAGACGGCTGCCGTCCGAATATCACTGTAAAATTTCCACTCCCTTTCGTTCAATGTGATTGATTTCACACCCGCGGCGTGCACTTTCTTTGCTAGAATGGCCCACAAAGATGGGTTTGGGTATAAGGGAGGTTTTTCTTAGAATTCGGGCAGTGCCAGCTATCATTGTGGTTTTTCAGGGGGAAGGTGAATTTCCCTTACCTTTGAAAGACAAACTGAGGCGTTCCCGTATTTTGAGGTCATTCTATTCCAATAGTCTTAGGAATCAGAGGGTTAAATAAACCGATGATGGGCTTCTGGTTTAAGCAGATTGTTTCAAACTATTTATCGCACTTTTGGATAAAAGGATGATGACAATTCCTTTTTTCCCATATTCGCATAAATTATCAGTTTTATTTCTGTTATGAAATACTCGAGTAGTATCAATTAGATAAAAGTGAACTGATCGTGAAGAATACGAAAAAAATATAATTGAATGTTAAAATTAAACAGACCTTTCTTTATACTCTTCATCACTCTTCTTACAAAAGTTCTTCATCGTTATTATGAAAAAGAGTTTAATTTTTACTTTCTCGTATACTAAGTAGAAAATGTAAAAGTATAATCGCAATCGTTAAAAATTACGACCTCCAAATTTTGATAAATCTCTACGTTTTCGATCTCCCGCAGTTCGAAAAAAAAATGTTTTTGGAATATTGACTTTCTGAATGTCTGTCATTTGCGTTTGAATACGGCAGTTCAAAAATAGAAAGAGGTAGATGGACGAAATTCGATAAGAAAATATGAACGCGAAGTTTGTAGATCTGTATGTTGTTTTGGACGTAAATCGCTGACGGAAAGAGGTGCTATTCCAAAATGAAAATTCGACTTTCTTCACTACTCGACAAGGCTAAACACAAAGCTAATGATATTTTGGAAGTATGCGAAAAAGTCTAATAATAACACTTCTGATTGTTTCACCCTTTCGCTAACAGTCTCTCTTGTGATAAACGTCCATAAGAGCCGAAGATGTTTTTCGGGATTATATGACATCAATTGAAATAAAATTTTCCCATATATGTGACAGTGGGTTCTGGTAAGAAACGGTTGTGTCACATATATGTGACGTGGGGTTTTGGTAAAAAACGTCTGTGTCACATACATGTGACGTGGGTTTCTGGTAAGAAAGGGCTGTGTCACATATATGAGACGTGGGGTTCTGGTAAGAAACGGCTGTGTCACATATATGTGACGTTGGGTTCTGGTAAGAAATGGTTGTGTCACATATATGTAACGGTTGGTATCTAACGAGTTAATTTCACCTTTAAGAGTAAAGTACTTTCTCTGAATATTATGTCAGTGTAACAGCTGTTTTCGTTCAAAAGCTTTAACTCTCTCAGAAGTGATTTCTTTTAATTTTAACATGCCTAAATGTATGAGGGAAATTTTCCTTCGTGCACAAATCGCTTTCGAGCTCAAAACACTAAAAACAAAAAAATAACCATTATCTTGAATCTGTGCAAAAAATGTACATTTAAACATATGGCCGAGTCCTTAGAACATCTGAAAAATCATTATGGATTCATTTAAAAGTCATTCAAAAATGTTAAAAAGTGACGGCATTTTTTAAAATGTTGAGTAGTGCACTATCTGAAATACAGTGAGGCCTTCTGAGGATGAAAATTTCGTTTTGGTATTATACGAGTTAAGTTATCGTTGATTATACTGAATACTGTAAATGAATTTCGCTTTCGTGTGTAATTATATTTACTTTCATTGTGCTAATGTTTGCGAAGTAGTTATAAAGTCTGTCTCTATTCTGCTGACATTTCTATGTAAATACGGGTGGCTGTCTTTTCAACCGGTAGCTTGTTTGCCAACAAGAAGTTTTCAAGCACTTGGGAACTTTGAGCCCATATGCAGGGGGGGGGGGCGAAACTCCACCGACTCATTTCTAGAAGTAAACGTCAAGACAAACAACTTTTACAATACAACATGGGGTGGCAAACGCTCAAAAAAGTGTCACCGTTACAGAGCCCTATTAGCACAAGATATTTTGATATATAAGGGACAACACCCCAATCGCCAAGGGCAAAGAGATCTGGAAAGAAAACATCAAAATATTAGTCAATCTTAATTTTGATTCGTTCTTCCCGTCTTAATTTTGACTTGTATTTGTTCTGTTCTATACTTTTTTTCTTGTTCTTCCTTTTGTTTTCGCTTTTGATTTATAGATGGCGCGCCATTCAAGGACGAATCATTGTTTTGAGAAAATTTGTGTGTGTGTGTGTGGGGGCGGCGCCCGTTCTGGAATTTGAATTTATCTGTCTTCCTTTTTCACTTTCTTCAATAGAGGGCGCGGATGTCAAGGACGATATATTTTCTGGAAAGTGGGCGAAGGTGTCAGATATTGGCGGGGAATTTGTCTGGCAGTTGCTATTTTTTTGTTTTCTCGAATGGAAGGGTAAGTTGTGTTTTTTTCCCTTTGTGAAGTGCTGTAGTTTTCTCAAAATGACGGCAAATTAATGCCTGATGGCTAATGTTTTTTCAGAGTTGAGATCTTTTTTCTGAAACAAAAAAAAAATCTTGCTTGGTGTTATTGTTTTTGAGTGTCGGAGTTTTATTTGTGGGTATTCCTTCCTTTTTCTTTCAATTCTCTTGGGATATTTCGGGTCACGAGAGGTGAATCTCATTTTGGACGAAAGTCAGACCTCTCACAGAAAAATATCCCTTTATTTGAATGTCTGCCTGCAGGCGACCCTTGAGAAAGTCTGTAAGGCCAGATTCTTTTTACTTCTTTTTTTAAAATTAAACTTACTGGTTACTTTGTGTTTAATGTCCTAAAAAAAGTGTTTGTCTACTTTTGTATTTCGGTTGCAGCAGCATTTTGCGCGCTGTGTATGCATTGTTCTCCTTTAGCTTTTAATTGTTCCCGTTTTTTATTTTATTATTTTTTTTACCTTTTGATACCTTTTGACTAGTTGTCTTTTATTGATGTATTTCCCATTTTATAATCGTATACTACAATACACTAACTTATTTCACATACTATACCCAAAAACAGTGGTGGATTTTAAATACATCAGAATAATCCTGAGCAATTACATTATTAAAAAATACCAATTTACTAAGTGCACCCATCCAAACACGTAGAAAAATCACAATACTGTGTGTCTGAGGGAAAATATAAAATTCAATTCCCAAGGGGTATTTATACAAACAATTTTCATTTTATAAGCACTTTTAAATTCACATACAAAAACTAAAAAAAAAAAAAAAACGAATAAATTCAACCCACACAAACGACAACCCCAAACGGGTAGCTATTCATCCCACCGTCTGACGCATGTTTATGAAAAACAACCCTTAGCAGTAAGAGCAGACCCTTAACCATGGCCAATAACGGATAAACATCACACTTGTGTTTTTGTCTGCTCTAGTAGATATAATTATCAATCTTTGCTGCATAATGCTGTCATATTTCGTTTGGAATAGATATTCATCGTTATTTTTCTGATTGACCTTTGAGTATGAAATCGGAAAATCGTAGGTATGAGATTCGGTTTCACCGAAGTTGCACCGTGTGTATTTGCCTGCTGCGGATTAAATCTTTTATTGTGGGTCAAACGTCCTAACGTCAGCGTGGCACAGAAATATGCAGATTGTAGTAACGTCCTCAAGGATTGTACCAATTGTAAGTCCATGGTTCAAAATTATGGGGTCCTTCCCAGAACAGCATTCTCTTAGCTTCAGAAAGGGAGTTTTAACTAAATTAAACTAAACCGCAGATTATTTTGTTTAGTTGAAAGAGCTAGTAATGTAGCCCAGAATAACTGTAAAAGTTTAACCACTGGGTTCAGTTTCGGATACAAATTACGGTTTATCTAATTGTTTGTCTTGTTGACTTTTGTAGTGCTTTTTCTCCAGCAACATAATGACTTATTATAGCAGAAATCTCAACTAATAGTTAAGGCGAATGTGTGTGTGTTGGCTCTCTACAGGACAAACCGCTGGACCTAGAGCTACGAAATTTGGCACGAACATTCTTTGGATGGTGGGAATGCACCCTTTTTTTTTAATAGAATTTTAGTTAATTAAAAATTAAGCAAAATTTTGTCATTTTTCCTTAATAACTTCAGAAATTATTACAGCACAAAAATCATTTTTACTCTATCTGAAAATGCAAAACATTACCTTTTCAATTATATCAGTTAAGTTGCCTTACAATTTTTTCTCTTGTTTTAATAACCATTTAAAAATATTATTTTGCATAATTTACAGCAATAATTTTCATCGATGCAACGCAATTAAACCGTTTTCATTCATTAAACAAATATTTAATTGCGCGTTTCTCTACCATTGTTGAAAGCTAAGGTAATATCTAATACATTTTGCTTTCGTATTTTACTTTATCAACAGTTTTGTGGAATATGTAAACTAAACTCACTGAGATATTAGATATGTAAATAAATATATCTAGTAAGCTGAATGATTATGGTTGCTATGTTTTCGTTCTTTTTTCAGCATGTGTTAATCCAGAAAACATACCGCTGGTCATAAAATGTTTTGTGCCATTTTAATTTTGAAATCAACTGCATATTTTGCGAGAGGAATAAGAGAGTGAAGATGGCGCTGACAACTTGCAATTGGATGTTACATGACATGGTCAATTATTTGACTCCATTAGGGACATTTATGTAGACAATGAACAGAACAGGTGCAAGGACACTAAAAGAACATGGGTTAAATATCTACTACGATCTGCTTACGTTGTGAAGGGAATCATGAATATAAAATAATGTAAGATTCAATTGAAATTATATTCCTGACGAACAAGCTGGTCGCCGAAGGCGGCTAGCTTATAATAAATGACAAATAAAATTATACAATTTATTAATAGGTGACATATAAACAACCCACCGCCAAAAGTTTAAAGTTCTAACAAAAGTAATACTTGTTTTACAAATTATTCAGATTTAAAAAGTTGTTGCCAGATATTAAAATCAAAGGTTTGATGCAAGCTTCTAACACAACAGTTCATGGAAAACCAGATTTGCGTATCTGAGATAAAACACATCTGTTTTACATACTTGATTCAAACCTATAAATTGTGACTTGCGTTTATTCCAAAAGAAATTGAATAAATCGCAATAAATAAATGAATTCCACCAATGAGAATGTTATAATTTTAATATTGTCTGCACCAATTTATCTAAAACAAATGTTCTCAGAAATGTATGCATTAGCATATTTATCTTATTGTTTTATGACTTAATTTAAACTTACTCAACCATAAATGAACACAACAGAAAGAGTGAAACAGAAGAAAAAAGCTATTCTAAATGCTCTGTATAAGGAAATAGGTAAATAAATAAAACAATAGTACAGATATTTAGCCCAAACCCAGCAGATGGGTAATTCCATAATAAAACCCAGGAATTCCATAAATAAGACTTTGAAAAATTGCACAGATGGCTTAAATTTGCATCGTTGGTAGTTTATGCGACAATATTAAGATAACAACAGATGCAATTCATTTATTTGAGGAATCGTAAATGATAGATATTCAAATAAATTGTTTCTTTCGAAAATGCAAATAATAATGGATGCTTCACATTGTCTGAATGCAACCTCTTCGTCTCATTCAACCGAATTTATGGATGTACTTAAAAACGTTCTGCAATCTTGAATAAGAAGATGCCATTCTGTAAATATCGAAACAAAAGAACCTATTAAAAGTAAATTTTCTGCGATATTGTTTGAATTGTATATACGAGAGAATTTCGAAACAGTGTCTGCTGGATATTCTGTTTCGAACAGTCAAATCGAAATATGAAATGGTTCCTGAAATAATTGTCTTCGACAAACATAAAGACGATTTTCAGTTTGTTTGGAAAGGTTATATTGTTGTTGAAACAGTTATAAAGTACGTGATATCAAAAGAATGATTTTGAAATAAAAACTTTTTATAACATTTTTAGAATTTTAAGTATATTTCTGAATAGAACCGAAATATCCTACAATATTTGAGCAATATTATAAAATACTACAAATACCAACTACCTTATAAATATATACTACCTTACCATTTACCTTACATTTTATAATATGTAAAATATTTATAAGAGACTAAAAATTTTAAGTAACTGTCTATGTTGAAAATGGCGTTTTCCCACTCTCTAAGTCAAAATAACATTTTGCAAAATCATTTAATTCAAACATTTTTCTTTACAGAACGTTTTTCTTTTCATTTTGTGTCAATTAGAAGACGAGGTATAGCTAATTAAAAAAGTTTCGCCTGCTGCAAGTTAACCGGACTGCGAACTTTAAACTCGCTTTTTTTTTCAAAATTATTTTTTCGAAATAAATTATGAACCATTAACGTAATATATCCAATACTAATAAAAATTTTTTAATAAAATTTTCAGCGAATGTTTTGTATACTATTGTTAATAAACTGAATTAAAAGTTTTGATGTACAGTAAATATGTTTTTTATTTATAGCCTTGTTTATAAGAAATATTTGAAAAATTTAGAATAATGTCTATATTATAACATATAAATCTTAATAATGTTTTTGCATTTTGATCAATCTCTTAGATTTTAGTTCATTGTGAAGAGTATTATGTTATGTGTCTAGTATATAAAGGAAATTAAGATTACTCCATTGGAAATTTGTGTAGATTGTTAACCGTTTTGGTTAAATTTTGTTGAAATTTACTTCAAACTAGTCAGTTAATAAAAATAGGGCATCGAATTTTTTGTTTAAATTTTTATTGTTTTTATTTACTATTTAACTAGAAAACCACAAACAAAATTTTAAAAATATCTTTTTTCGAAAAAATGGTCTCGAATGTAGGCAATCGTCTCATAATTTAAGTATCAAGCTTCATAATGCATTGAAAAAATAACTGTTGAAATGCAAATATATTCAAAGGATACTTCAAATTGAAATTACGAAATTACTTAGTGAATAGAAATTTTCAAAAGAACGATTAAAAACTATTTTCTTACATTTTTTAGTAACATAATATTCCATTTTCTTACTTTCTTAATCGATTGATAGAGAGGAAATTTTACGTCGATTATAAAATGTCATTTGTTCGTGAATTATGCATTCTTCTTCATGGCACGTATTTATCATCAGTTTTTTAAAGTTTTATGTAATCACGAATATTTTTCTAAACATATAACATGCTGTGCGAAACAGATTTTAGGCAATGCTAAACGTATATTTAATTTGCATTTACAGTGTTTCTATTTTTATAGACATTATTTTTAATTATTCGAAACATATTTTTCTTTACAACCTGATGTAAAACTTCCAACTCCTACAATGCCCCTCTCTTGCAATAGGAAAAAAAAAAGAACTGGAAAAAAGTCATACACCGGGTCTGTCCCAGATAATTCAGACATCTGGTTATTTGACATTGATAACACGTGCCTACATGTTTTGAATTTCCCTTATATGCAGTACAAGATATTAAAAGGAATATTGTTAATGAAAAGCCAATATTCACAAAAACGATGGTCATTATTTAATTTATAGTAAATAATGTGAAGAAGAGGTCTTCAGACTTAAATTTCATACACCAGGGATGAATGGATTTGGACGGAGCGTGTAGACTCTGGGTCCTTAATCTCCGAGACTAATAGATAGTTACCGATGAGCCTTGCTAAAAAAACTGATATAAACATTAATTAAGGACTTAAATTTCATTAATATTGTTATGAACATAGAGAAAGTCGCTTCCCAGCAATGTGAGCCTTATGGTTGGGAAGAGAGTTTTACAGAAGTGAGTATGGGATACTGGAATCAGCCGGGCATGGACCCTGACCTTGGCAACGAAATATGGGATCTCAAAGATGCTGGAATTTTCTAGATATCTCTATTAGGAGAGAAAATAAGCTTGAATGTACGAGAAAACTCCATGTGACGTCACGGCCTGTCAGGGAAAGTATTTAAGGGCCGTGCTTGGATCAGAGAACGTGTTGATCGACTGGAACAACTTTGGAGTTTCTTCTGCAGCGCGAGCTAGAAAGCTGGTGAGCTGAGCACTAGTGAAATTGCTGTTATTATCGTTAATTAGTGATTTACTGACTGCTTGTGTTGCTAAATCTCAAAATACTGATACCTGTGAATTATTGCCTGTTTACTAATCTGTGCAAGATCTATTGTTTCCTGTTACCTGTGCTACATGTTTTCCTGCATATTTGTGAATAAACCTTCATTCTCCATTATCCTGAGTGTTGGACTGTTTACACCAAACATTTACAGAACGATTTTTGTAACAATATTAAATCTAGTTAATCATTTTTATATTGCCCTAATATGAAATACTTTTGATAAATAAAACAGGGCACATTTCAGAGCACAGCAAAGCACCGTTTATACGTCTTTCAAGAGACTGACGTAAAACGGCGTATAAATGAAAAGACGCATAATCGAAATTTTAATAAACAACTTTGATTATTATAAACTCAATACTACCGATTAAAATTCATTTAAAAGTATTAATTTTAAAGTTTCTTGAGATAGTACTAGTAGAGTAAATAGTACTACAAATAATAATTAAATTTTAAAATTAAACTTTTATCATAAAAGTAAGAAAAATCATACTATTAATACATATCTTCGGTGCTAATGATGCATATCTTGTACGATTTATGTGCATGTAGTTAAGCGTTTAATTTAAAAAAAAATTAACTGTCGTCTGACGTGCTGATAGTCTTTGAGTATTAAGTAGATCATAATGAATCGAATTAAGTTCATTGAATATTTTTTCCATTATTCTTTTGACAAAAGAAATGAGCGAAGTTTTTCAATGGAGTCCATTGCATCTTTAATGGAAGGTGGAATAACTTTTTCATCATCGCTTAAATTAGAATCGAACAATATTCTATTAATTCATCAACTCTGAGTAATTACGAAGTCATGGTGTCTTTATCACAGTCTGCATACCAGAAAGAAGGAAATTTTCACATTGTAGAATGGGGAAAAACGACGTATAACCGAAGCTTTGCGTCGTATAAACGAAGCAATTTATCATTACAATGAATACGAATGAATCAGGACTGTGATGAAACAACGTATAAAAGAGAAATGTATAAACGGTGCTTTACTGTATTTAAATGCAATCGGGGCAAATCTTGAGAACTTTTGCAAGTCTGAGTTGTCCTGCCTAATCCGAGACGTTCAGTCAATTTACACATGAATGGAAAAATAATGACCTGAACTCATGACATTTCAACCACTAAGTACAGATTTTTTTTGAAACAATTAATGAATGCCAAATTTTCGTATTGGAAAGAAACATTTTTTTCGCTATTTTATTCAAAATTATAAAATAAAGAGGAACTTTATTCCTAAAGACATGTTTAGTTTTAATATTTTTAAAAACTTATGTTAA
>BGPR01000012.1:1847287-1869951 GCA_013235015.1 Araneus ventricosus
TGAAATAAATTCCATTAGATTGTTTATTCCTAAAGACATGTTTAGTTTTAATATTTTTAAAAACTTATGTTAACTGAAATAAATTCCATTAGATTGTTTATTTAAGGATAATTCTACAAATTGTATAACCTAATTTCAGATTATGCGTACATAAGTAAAAGCAATGGAGATGGCTATAAAAAAGAAAATATTAAATTAAATGCTTTATAAACGGAAATAAATAATATTTTAATATGAATACTTATCATAAGCAAAACAGATGATATTGAAATTACATATATAAGATATTTATAAAGATCAGACATGACATATATATGCATTGTTTGTAGTTCATGCAACAATATTTAGATGCGGCAGATACATTTCATTTATTTGGGTGAATCGTATCTATAAGGAAAAGGAGACTGCAGTTATATGTAAAGAAATTTTAATAACAATATTCTAATTACAGTTCATGTGGAACAGTACAACTATAAATAATCGTCATTGACATTGATACACTGATCCCAGCGCGTAGGAAGGCTTCAGTGTAGAAACTCCTGGGTTGCTGACGAATCCAGTTCCCACCTATCCGTCTTCTGATTCTCTGACAGATGCTTGGGTACCCACTATTCACAAACTTTTCACTAACCAAGCTTCTTGTGGATTATGTGATGCACAGTTCCTTAACTTATCGACAGTTCAACAGCAATATCACGTGCGATGATCCGACTATTCTGTCGTATGAGCTCGTTCACAGCCAAAATCGTGGCATTGTTGGTCACAACGTTTGATGTTTAGTTTACGCGTCCTGCCTCATAACGCTGACACCACCGGAATATGGTGCACAGTGCGAGACACTGCTCTTCGTACGCCTCTTTAATCATGCGATAACTTTATGAAGCATGCTCCCCTTCTGCGCGAAGAAATTGGATAACTGCTCTTTGTGGTGATCTGGAGGAATCCATCATGCAACGAACTTCGGGAACAACCCTCCAGAAATGAGGATATTCATGCGAAGTCGTAACTACGCAGGCGCAAATGGAAATACCACCACGCCATCTATCGGCTAGCGCATTAACTCACTGGGATTTGATACAACGGCGATACAGCTAAGATCTCCTTTTCATTTGGGCACACCTTTCATCACCTTCCATCTTTCTTGTTTAAAAACCGCCTTTAGGTTCGTAGAGGACAATAATTTTAGAGCCCATTCTTATTTTAACGTTACTCTTCGGAAGAACATATGTAGCAGATACTATATCCAAATTTTCTCGCAAATGCTTTTCAAACAGCCTTTCAGTCGATTTATTTTTAATTCTTTCTTTTATTTCGTCATGAACAAACAGTATGCACTTGTCCAAAATGCAGAACATTTTAAATACATCTATAAATTAGCTAAATGAGGCAGGGATATGAATGAATACTTTAAAACAGTTTTTAAAAATCAAAGGTTGTTTCTTTCTTGTGAAGTCTACTCCGTTTCATACACAAGGAAATTGTACAGCTTAAATGCCCCTTTATTGCTATGTTTATTTTTAATCCTCTGATTACACTGCGCTGCAAAAAAAAAAAAAAAATTTTTTTGAGCCCCATACCATTCCCTAAATTCTATGTAAATGACCCCTGAATCCGAATATGAACCCACTTTGCCTCATCACCCAGCCTTTCTCGGACGCCCCCTTTTATCACGTCTGGTAATTTACCATGAATTTGATTGGAGGGCATCTATTTTAACCGTTAAATACTCTGAGGGGCTCAGAGGAGAAAAAATTCTTAAAAATGAACATTTGTAGCAAGGGGGGTTTGGGAGGATTTTCCCCAAGTTCTTAAAAAAGTACAAAAAATTACCGGTTTTTCTGGTTTATTTTCGCAATTTTTTCACTTATTTTCTACATATTCCAGCTTCCAGCCACCCCTTTTCCTCACCCAAACACCCCACATAATAAAAATATATTGCAACAATTTTGGCTGAAAACGGGTAAGGGGGAGAGGTCCCGAAGCCCTCACAAGAAAGTTTGGAAGATTCACTGTACAACTTTGCCGCTCTTTATTTTTATCACTGTTATTTAATTTTATGGCCATGAATTTGATTTGGAGGGGGGGGGGAGGATTATTTTAACACAAAAAATTTAAAAATAAAAATATAATTATAATAAATAATAATAATAATAGATAATATAATATAAAATATAATAAATGTAATTTATAATATAGTACGTTGAATCTTTAAAAAGTTGTCTAATCTGGGGGCCCACGAAAATTCCTTCCTTGATTTTAGACTCACTAAGACGAGGAAATTTAGTTTTCAAAAAGTTAAATCCATCACCTGTCTTATCCATTGCTTTCACAAACTGTTTGCTTAATCCGAGTTTCATGTGCAAAAGCGACAACGTTGTACAGTGAAACTTCCAAACTTTATTTTTATACATTAATTTTATTTATTATATATTATATTTTTATTTTTAAATTTAAGTGTTAAAATAATCCTTCCCCCCCCCTCCAAATCAAATTCATAGCCGTAAAATTACATAACAGTGATAAAAATAAAGATCGGCAACGTTGTACAGTGAATCTTCCAAATTTTCTTGTGAGGGCTTCGGGACCTCTCCCCATTACCCGTTTTTAGCCAAAATTGTTGCTATATATTTTTATTATATGGGGTGTTTGGGTGAGGAAAAGGGGGGGGGGCTGGAAGCTGGAATATGTAGAAAATAAGTGAAAAAAATTGCGAAAACAAACCAGAAAAACCGGTCATTTTTATTGATTTTTTTTAAATTTAAGGGGGAAAATCCCTCCCAAATCCCCCCCCCCTTGTTACAAATGCTCATATTTTAGGACCTTTCACCTCTGTAGCCCCTCAGAAGACATTTAACGGTTAAAAAGATCGTTTTCCCCCTCCAAATCAAATTAATGGCCATAAAATTTCCGGACAGTGATAAAAATAGGGGGGGGGGGGGGGGCCCGGGGAAAGGGGGGGGGAGGGGGAAAAATGGGGGTCATATTCGGATTCAGGGGGTCATTTTACATAAGAATTTGCAGGAATGGTGTCGGGGCCGATTTTCATGCAGCGCAGTGTTACTGAGACCACTGGAATGGAAGGACCTAAAAATACGATAACGCCCGAGTTTCTCTTTCGAAGATAAGGGAAATTCACTTCCCCTCTCGAAAACCGCAATGACAGCTGGCGCTCTCCGAATTCTAAGAACCCCCTTCCCTGTTCCCCAATCCCTTTTGGGCGAGCCACTTTAACGAAGAAAGGGCACGCTGCGGATGTGAAATCAATCACATTTAACGAAAGGGGGTGGAAACTTGACGGTGATATTCGGACGTCCACCGTCTTTTGCTTGCAGGGATGGTTGGGACGATATCGTATCGATAGAGTTGATGAATAAATATATTTTATAAAAGTTTGCATTTTAAAACGAAATTTACTGGAAATTCAAATGTTTACTCGTCACTTTCCAGAGTAGTGAAGTTATTTAGTTTCCATTTCGTAATGATTTTGTTAGTTTCCATTTTGTTGTAAAAAATTGCGTGAAAAGAATCATAAATTCTTCTAAATAAACCTTCATTTGAGTTTCTTCTTACTATGCTAGTCTTTAGAGAATTCATATTAAATTATTCTCGCGAGATGTTATTAAACTGTGTACGTGCTAGTAATTCATCTTTTCAAGCGCTTTATGAAACATGAGACACTTTCGAAACTCACAAAGGAAGCTAAATTTCTTGCTTTTGAATCTCTCTAGCATAAAGGTTCGGAAAATCTGTATTTTAAATGCTTCCCAAGCCGAAATTGGAAAACTCTTATTCAAATTTTATACCTGGAATAATTAAGCTGAGAGTCACTAAATGATTCTTGAATCACTGGAGCATACAGGTAAGAGCCCACGGTATTTCTCGAATTTAAACATAAGCGCACTTAATAAATTTGAATCTTATATCTGTATTCCGACAGAAATGCATGCTTTCTTGAGAACGAGCGTACATTAATACTTCTTCAAAATCGGAAAAAAATTATAAACACGGGTAAGTCAATAAGTAATTTATACGGAATCGATACTTTTAAAAAGTGGATCCTCTCTAAAACAATGTTTCGTAAGATTCGTCAAATGTGTCAAGTATGTCTGTTGAGATTATTAATACACATTCTCTTTCGGCATTTGACTTGTTACCAGCTGAAGTAACTTTTGTTCAAGTACTTTTGATAAAGAAATATTTTGCCATTCCCGGCAAATAGGTTAAAATATTGATTAAATGTCTAGTAACCTGGGTCCTCTTAGACGATGTATTGGGGAAATCCGAAACTGTACTGCCTGCAGAATGGGCTCTATTATTGCTTGTCCAAGGAGGAGGACTCACACTGAAGGTAAATGTTAACCAGGTCCTTTTCAGTATAGTGCGGAGCGAACAGGAAGCATGTTGATAACCCTACTACATTACCATTATGTGACCTAGAAGCTAAATGTTTAGAATCTTGACTACTAAATTTCACTTCCGAAGTAATACACCTGCATGATTCCTAATTTTGCATACTTTTTCCCAACATTGCTTAAGCATAATATATACAGGATATTTCGAAAATATCTGGGAAAAATGAAAGGGTAGATTGCAAGTCATATGCGGCATGGCAGATACGGTAATGGCAAGTAGGATACAGTATCAACAAAAGTAGAACTTTAGAGTACTTAAAATAAGTGTTTAAAGCATTTGGCGTCCGAAGAGATACGCGTTTCTCAATCTGTTTTGATGAAACTGGGTTGTTTTAAAGTTGTAAGTATGTATTCCGTTCAATCTGCGTTGCACAGTTCATCTGGTGCATCCGTTTCTTTCACTTAATTTACTGGCAGAGAGCCCCTTGTAACGAATCCCCTTTACATTTCAGACACCATATTCTATTGCGAAATTGATTTGTTTCTGTAAACCTGAGTTACCCTTTCATTTTTGTCAGATATTTTTGAAACAACTTGCATATAATATATTTGGCTTATATGAGTTTGATGAGTATGACTTGTACAGCAATTTGGATTTATCCTTTCCTAACTCAGAATGCAAGCATTATTCTTATAAATGGCATGTTCTTCACATACATGTTTTCAGTACACTAGATGACATTTCCGCACCAGAGTTATTAGATTATTTCGAATTATTTTTGGGTAACCTACCTTTCTAAGAAAGGTATCAATGCTGTACTCTGAACACACGGTACTTAGATATGTTAGATAATTGGCAAAACATTCAAAATTTATGTTTGCAGTCGGTTCCATCTCTGTAAACTTAACTCACAAATTATATAGATTTTATGGCAGCCATGGGAGAGATATGAATAAGATTCGAATCTTCCTACAATCATCTTGTAGCCGAATGAAAAACGAGACAAGAGACGGATTCTCTGAAATAAAATCGAATTCAAGTGGGTAAAAATAATTTTATGTGGAATTACATTTGAAAACTAAGTTCTCATTAAATTTGTCAAGAATACCCGAATTTTAATCGATGGCAAATACAGTACACCCCGGTTAACCTAACTAAAGGGGGGGGGGGAGAGCCGTTTCAGATAACGATGTTTTCGGTTAAGCCATGAACATCTATTACTATTTTGTATGTAATTGCAGCATGTTATTCTGAAATGCTTTGAGTGTAAAACGAATTCAAAACTCTCTTTGTACGCTACACTCATGTCCTTTACTAAAGTTCACTTTTCATTGGACGTAATATTTGCACCGGCGAGTTCGGGCGCAATACGCCTGATAGGTATGGTTATCGTGGGTATATCGTTGCAAAAATGTCTCGCTTTCGCGATTATTTCCGTGCAGTATAGTATGTGCTTTTTACTTTCTCGTATACGAAGTATACAAAGAGAAAGTATTGTAATCGTCAAAAAATTCGAACTCGAGATTTTGACGAATCTCCACGTTTTAGACCTCCCTGAGTCCGAAAAACACGATTTTGGAATTATGTCTGTGTGTCTGTCTGTGAACACGATAACTCGAAAACTATTAGAGCTACTGGGATGAAATTTGGTATGTGTTCTTTAAACATAATTTGTAGGTTTCTATCAAATGTTGGACAAAATCCGTCAACGGGAAGTCTGTCTATCTGTCTGTCCGCGGTCATGTGAACACTATAACTCAAAAACTTGAATAGCTAGATGGATAAAATTTTGTACACAGTTTTATCGTCGTGAATGTAGGTCCGTATAAAAATTGGGGCCAAATCCTTCAAAGGGTTGACTGTCTGTTGGTCTGCATATTCTACTTTTGAAAAGAATCCCTTATCTCCACGCGCATACGTACTGGAAGCAATCTTCTGTGTACGCAAAAGGAACGGATCGGAATTTCATTACGGAGTGGTGAATTACGTCAGTTTGTCCTTGAGCCGGTAAGAGCGGAAAATCTGTACGCATCTCTTTGAATTTGATTCTTTACCTAGATATTTTTCAATCACTATAATGAAAAACCTGATAGTCATTGGATTCTGGGTAACAGTAGGTTCGAATTTTGTTACCCACGCGGGGAAGTGGAAACGGCACCTTTTTGGGGAAGTATACGAGAAAGTTTAGGGGAGAACACTCCCGCTGGTTGGATTTGCGATTTTAGAGGTATTTCGGATAAGGCCAAAAGGAACATCACCTCGCCCTGCCAAAACATCCGGGTAAACTATTGAATGACCGGCCGCCGCAACATATAGTCAGTCCTGCATAATAGCCCCATTACGAGCTGCGCCTGCAACAACTCTCCATTTTACTGTCATCGAAAGTGGGCCCTAAGAGCTACACCACCATTATTGTACCATCAGGTTGGCGAGAACCTGCTTTCTTATACGGCAGCCTCTCCTCCGTGAACTCGCGGTGCCCCACTCCGACGGAGAGGCATTTCGGATAACCCGCGTCCGGTTAACTTAGGTTTTGCTGTATGTGTAAATTGAAAATTATTTTGTTACCCGCACTCATGCAACCGAATAAATACTTTCATAGAAAATCACCTATGAATATTTTAAGGAAATGTTAAATAACTATTCACTTAAATCTCTCAAATGTTTCAGTTCTTTGAAAAGTTTCGAAATTTTTAATCCGCGCCACCAAATTAAAAAGATATTTGTACTAGCAATAAAGATGGGAAATAGTTTTGGCTTGTTATTTATTTTCTTTTGATAGTTTTCAATGAAGTTAATTTCTATTTATAAAATCAATGCGGCTTGAAAAAATGAGCGCAGAGGTTCGTTGAGAAATAATAATATAATTAAAATTTCAGAAATATTTCAACTGTTGAGATGACGGAAAATGGCTGGAAAAACGGTATATGCTTAAAACTTATTTGGAAGGCAACCAGAAAAATAAAGCTGAAGAGTCAACCATATCGTATAAAAACATATATTCACTTCACTTATAATTTGCATGTCTTTTAAAACGAAAACTCTTTCAAATAACATTGCAACAAGTGCAGCATATTTCTGCAATTGCATATTTCATATATACTAAAAAAAGTTCACTACTAAATCTAACATTAGTTTTACACATGAGGCAACTTTCGAAAAGAATTTAAGAAAGTATTTCTGTCCTTTAGATGTTTCTCAACCACTTTAGGGAATAAGGTCTTTCTTAAAAGTCATATATTTTAGGATAACCAACTCATGCTTAAGTTGCAAACGAATTCTTTCTTTTAATACAGTAACCTGTATGCGTATCCATACTTGAGGAATCGTGTCTGGCATTTTGAATGTATGGATTATTTTGTACTATATATATTTTACTTTAGTTTAATAGGTAAAAATATGTTGAAAGTTCTTCCTGCATAAGAAACAACTTTTATTTCTGTAGAATCTTTCTTCGGTTGGTGAAAAATGCTGCTTGTTTTGAATAATGATAAAATATTTAGATAAAGCAGATTTTAACTAGACTGTAGAAAACTGTAGCTATTTGAAAAAAAGCTTTGTTTTGTTGATGGTAAAAATAAGATATAAAAATAGCCTAGTGATTTCGAATTTCTGGTTAATTTTTGGTATTTTAGGATATAACAAGAGTTGAAAAAATTTCAATTTTGTTTGTTAACAAATATATTATTTATTATTTATCTGCTCGTTAACAAATATATTATTTATTATTTATCTGCTCGTTAAAAAAGTATTATTTATTATTTATCTACTTGTCTTTTTTGTAACATTTTCATTTTTATTCTTGTTACTTAATCTTACTATGTAGGATTTTAATAAAATTAATCGGTTACTCTGGAGAACAGCTAACTCCACAAAAATACAAATTTGTATATTAAATTTGATTAAGGCTTTTTTCATGGAAACATGATACTGTTTTAAGTAGAGAGCAGATGACGTCTTCAAAAGTGAGGGGGCAACAAAGAAAGGAACGTCTAACGGCGCTTCATAGTACCTACCAAACAAATCTTTTAAGGAAGTGATTACCGGCTTTTGTTTATAATTGGCTTACACTCCCATTTTAATGCGCAATATACAGGATGATTATAATTCAAGTTGAACTTTCAAAAAGCTGTAATATAAGAACCACTGGTCAGAATGACCTGAAGTTTGATTTGAATATACTCGAAAAACGGGGGAAAAGTATGGCAGAAGAATAAAAAATAGTTTAAAATTTTAGCAATAGATGGCGCTTTACGTGTCAAAATATGCAAAATAAGAAACTATGGAGCATTTTTTGGACAGATGAAGCTCATTTCCACATCCACTAATTTGTCAATACTCAGAATTGCAGAATATAGTCAACCGGAAATCCGTTCGTACTTCAACCAGTACCTTTTCATTTTGAAAAAGTAACTGTGTGGTGCGGGTTTACGGCATCGTTTATCGTATGGCCACTCTTTTTCGACGAGATATGCCCTGCGGGTCTTCTTAACTGTACCGTCAATGGTGTAGGCTATGAATCTCTTTTGCGTAATCATGTCATTCCAGCACTTCAACAGTGTGCATGTGTGAGTAGCATAATTTTCATGCAGGACGGCACTCCTCCACACATTGCAAATAATGTTAAGCGCCTTCTCAGCTTGCATTTCGGAAATTATAGAATTATCAGCCGTCATTTTCCAACAAACTGGCCTCCATGATCACCGGATCTTAATCCTTGTAATTTCTGGTTGTGGGGTTATCTCAAACATGTTGTGTTCAGTGACCGAAATGCAATTTTAGTTGAACTGAAGACACGCATTGAGCAACACATTCACAACATCAGCCAAGATACACTCCGATCTGTTGTGGAACATGCTATTTCTCGGTTTGAACTTGTGGCAGGAAACGATAGACAGCATATGGAACATTTTTTGAGCCCGTCTTGGTGTATTGGCTTTCAAATGGCACAATTAAGAGTGCCACGAATGTCGAATGACTTGGAAGTCATTGTTTTAATCATTTATTTTTTCAGTAAAACACGTTACAATCATGCACGTTGAAGAGTACAATTGGTTTCTAATTGCAACCCACGCAGTGGCCGTCGCATTGGGTTGCCAATGTCACTGGTACCCCAGCCCTTGTACGTTTTGTGACGTGTAAAGCGCCATCTATTGCTAAAATTTCGAACTAATTTTTTCTTCTGCCATACTCCCCCTTCTTCGAGTATACTCAGGTGAAATATCAGGTCACTCGGACTAGTGGTTCTTTTCTTATAGCTGTTTGAAAGTTAAACTTGAATTATAATCACCCTGTATTTAAAATACGTAACAATAGTATTTGTAGTAGAGTTATCGAAAATTATATATTAAACCAACGGGAGCATATTCTCTCGACTTTCTTACACAATACGTCGCATTCTGTTCTCAGCTCTGTAGCTGGACATGGCATAATTCATTTACATTTGTAAAATATTTAAAAAGTCTGTAAATTTTTGAAAGCATTAGAAGGTTTCAACTTGATGGTCGCCATTCAATCATGGATGTCACATAATCGTGGGTTTTTAAAATTATCACATTGATGTTCACAGTACGAAATAATCTTTATGCAAATGTTATATGACCACGAAAGCTCATTTTCGCGCACAATAACCTGGAATTTGATTCTGCTAATTTACATTTTTATTCTGTTCTTTTGTTAAAAAATGCGGTTTTCAATGCAAAATTTAATAAATCTTTTTGATTGTGTTATTCCAGATGTAACTGTGCATATAAATTTCAGCATAGTGAGATAATTCAATATTGTTTGCTTCGTTATCGTATCAATTTGTACTGATTAAAATCAGTATTTTACAGTGGCGTACCTACATAAAATGGTGCCCAGGGCAAATACCGAAACTGCGCCCCCCCCCCTTCTTTTTTTCTTTTGAAATGTGTTTCTAATTTTCTTTTCGGAAACTTTATGCCGGTTAGTGCAAAAATTAAAAACGCAAATAAACGTACAAATTAACATATAAAACACTTTTGAGTTGATAGGATAGGAAAAATTATTAGGAAGGAATATTATAGGGTGAAAAAAATATTATTAGGAAGGAATTAAACTTAAGCTTTTAAGCTAGACGGGAAAAATACAATTCCCACATTAATTTGGGGAAAACCTTCATCATTTAGCTTCTAACAGCTTCTAGCTAATAAACAGAAATTTCGCTCGCTAAAATGCATATATCTTTCTGAATTTTAATGTTATTCGACTGAAATTTTTATATAAGCTTCCCTATATATCTAGCTTTCATATTTTGAAAGAAAAATTATGCTATGTTTTGTACATGCAACACACAGTTAAATATTATTTACTATAAATACTAATATTTCCATGAGTATTCAGAATATTTACTTCAAATTTTAATATAATGCATTGCTGACATATAATCATATATTCTATAAGTTTCGTATGATTTGGTTAAACAGTGTGCATATTATAAGCAAAAAAAAACATGCAGAAGATTCTGGGTGTTTTTTTAAAGAAACCTCGATATCTTCTAGTACTATTTTTATGAAAATGCACGCAAGTATTGCTCAAAGCGCCAAAAATAATTCATCAAAGTTTCACATAATTAGCAGCTTCCTGTGAAACCGGGTGAGCCGAAATCCTTTGTGTCTTCAACAATTAGTGGTTGGTTCTCTAAATGCCCTCGCGACTGAATCTCCACTGCAAAATGTGTACGATACACAATTGTACACTGTAAAAAAAATCCCGTAAAATTTACGGTTTTAAACTGGCAGCTGGGTTGGTTGTGCAAAACCGTAAAAGTTACGAAGTAAATCCGTAGGCACAACGGTTTTTTACCGTATGAAATTAAGTTTTCTCCGTAAAAATTAAGCCATCGAAGTAAGTGACGTCATCGACTGAGTTGAGTTGTTTTTCTCCTTCTGTTCGAGTTGAAATGTGCTGATGTGTATTATCAATTAGGAATATTAATTAATATCAAGGCTTAATTATTAATTTCAATTAGTTTAATTAATGTAATTCTTAATTGAACTTACTTGGACGATTTCGATGCAAGATGGTGACAAAACTTCTAACTCCTCCGAGCCGGGGATCGAAACCGCGTTCTTAGAAATAAAAGGCAGCCGCTCTAACCACTAGACCACCGGAGACTTCATAAAATGAAGTAAAAATAATCTATTTGAGTTTGAAAGTCACTATAGCTCTAGTGGCGCCACCTAGTGGTGTAAAAATCAACTATTGCCAGAACATGTGTTTTAAGGTTAGCTTTCATGAGTGACAACAGGTTACTGCAACATGTGTAAACAATAGCGGAGATGGAACCCTATTAAAAACATGAAATGAATGCAATAAAATTACATTTAAGAAAATGGAAAGTTATCATACGGAAAGCAATACCGTATGACGAAAAATAGAATTTGAACTGACGGTTTTAAACCGTTTATGGCTGGAGCGGAAAACGGTGAAAAACCGTTTTGTCAACAAAACAGCTTTAAACTGTCAAATATACGGAAAAAGTCCGGGAAAAAAACGGATATTTTTTACAGTGTATGCTACACGATTCTCCACAACTGATTGTAACCATTGTATCCATTTTTACTCTAAATTTTTAGTATCTTACGAAATCCTTTGTGTCTTCAGCAATTTGAAGTTGGTCCCCCTAAATGCCCTTGTGACTGAATCTACACTGTAAAATGTGTATGATACAAGATTGTATGCTACACGATTCTCCACAACTGATTGTAGATTGTAACCATTGTATCCATTTTAACTCAAAATTTTAGTATCTTACGAATGTTGCTTAAGTTTTGCACACCAGTGTATAAACATCATATTAAAAATTCTTGTATAAAGGATCAACTCTTATTATAATAAAAAATCTTTTTCAAAAGATTTTGTCATCATTATTTTTTATAAGAAATATGTCTGCAGCGTAATTTCTAATTTGAGGCGTGGAGGGTTCAGAGTTAAAGTGAACAAAGTCCATGAGATTTATCTCTTAGAAAACAGATCTCAAAAATGATTAACTGAATGAAGAATAACACTGGACATCTAATTTTTTTCTTCCTAATCGATACTATGGACTTGAATCATTATTACACAGAAAATGTAACATTTCTACACTACCATGGAAGTGTTAGTAAAGAATGGGCAAAACATGGATTTGGCCCACTTACACGTTGAGTCCTCCATATAACAATAAAAAATAAGTTAAACTTTAACACAGATGACAAGTCGCAGACATCACGTTTTAAAAGCTTTTAGAAGATTTAAGAAATGTAAATACCTTTTGGAACTCAACTTTTGTCATTTTCTTTCGAAAATAATCTTATAACAAAAGTCTTAACAAATCCAACAGTCTATGAACAGCCTCGAATAACAAGCTTATTTGGTTTCCATGGCAACCTAATAAGCAATTTGGAAGAACTGAATTTTTAAACTATGATGTAATAGTATTCATTTATAGGAAGGAGTTTTGGATTAGTATTTTTCTATTTTTTTAGTATGAGAGTTAGTTCTATTGCAAATGTATTTTATTGAATTAGTTAAATTTTAAGCACTTTAATTTGGTGAAGATAGTGAAATATTCTGAAATCGATCAAATCAGATCTCGACTAATTAATTTAAAATATTGTGCAAATATTCTAGAAGCACGATTATTAAAAGTAAAAGGTCACACACACACACAATTGAAATTATTATTTTGAATGAAATGACATAATGCCCCACCATGATACTGTTTTAAGTCGAAGGTCGGTCACTTCTATAAACATTGCGAGAATACATAAATATATAACTACAGGTGTCCCACAAAGTACCCCCATACACACACACACCGATTTTAAAATTAAATAATTTGGTAACGACGATCCATAGAAGCACGAAAACAATTGCATATTTATTTTGAAAGCTATAAAAATCTGATACAGATGTTTCAGGATTAGTTACAAATGCTGCAAGCAGGTGGCGCTGTACGATGTAGTCGGAGTGAGACAGGCTGTAATCAGTAGCGTGGGCCGAAAAAAACTTTTTTTCGAAATCGCTATTCTAATAGTGCGGAAAGGGTTATCTATGGGTTCAATAAACACAGTATAAAATATTTTTTTGATTGAATAATATCTTCTGCCCCCGCATCGCACTTGGATTTTGGAAATTTTGGTAAAAATTGGCAATTTTTACTCGGGGTAGGAAATATAATTATTTTTCAGTATTGCTATTCTAATAGTGCGGAAGAGATGCCCACTGGGTTCAATAAGAAATGTGTAAAATAGTTTTTCGATCGAATAATATCTTCTGTTCCCGCATCGCAATGGAAATTTTGCAATTTTTGAAAAAATGCACTTTTTTATGTATTATAGAAATAAATCAAACATGAAAATATATGGGTACAAACACTGTTTATTGTTGTATTGTAATGTACAATTGATGATATTGCCTGAAAAGTATTAAATAATCGCTGAGTCACAATATATTAATATAATATTTGTTAAGAATATTGTAATCATAGAATGTTATGACATGCCAATACAAAAAGTTTACTTACACTTAATCAGCAGGAAGAGGCATGAAATCAACCTTATGGTCGAATTCAGGCAAAACTGATTGGTAAAAGAATGTGGATCTAATGAACCCGTCTCTATTTTGAAACCCATAAACCTTAGAGGATGTTTCTGTCACAAACTTGACACACCGTTCCACTGCCTGTGTGTGGTATGGGAAGTGGACAAGTCCCATTCTGGATTTTTCTTATCACGCACAATGTATCTAAATACAGCAATGAATATATCACGGAGGATTGGTGGAGAAGAAATAATAATTGAAGACAAGTCAATCATTTCCGTATAGTCAGCAACTTCAAAATCCAGTTTGGGTGGGAGAAATACACGTACGGACTTTACATTCGAAGATGACTCTATAGACGTAATTATACATCGTGCAGCAAGTTCTCTGATGTACGGTCTTTAATCCATCAATATATACAGCAAGATATACTCCATCAACGACGTCCTTGAGGCTTCGAGATAAATACCTGGATCTAGAAATAGTATTCCACACATGCTTAACTCCATCTTTAAGCGAGTGTTTAGACTTTATATTAAACCAGTTTGGAGTGTAAACTTTCATAAAAAAACTCAGCGATTTGTTTCAACTTCAAAGAAGGAGATGGAGAACTAATATATAGTCTTAGAACTCTGTTCGCTGTTGTCAGCCAGCGTGAATGTGATGATGTACCAGGACTGCGTCTAGCCAGTTCATCAGAACGATTTCCTAATTGCACCGCTTGATTTCTAGTAAGTACATTTGATCTTTTCTTCAGTCACATCTGTCATTTGTTGGTAACTCGCCGTCAATAATTTCGAAAGTTGTCACTGGCAAAGTTTCACATGTAAGGAGCGCCTTCCCAATATTACCAGAATATGATTTTGGACCATTTGTTGGCACATCCAATTTTTCAAACAGATGCCTCAGAGTTAGTTCATTAAAATGAGGGAGACATATTACCCACTGCAGAGGTCTACCAAGTTTCAATTCCAAACACCAAATTACACCGTATTTCCATCCGGTATTAACAGATATGCCGTCACACCCAATTGCCAGAAGCTGAGAGGACCTCTTGTGATCCCTTCAAAATATCCGATAATAGTCACGGAAATCTGTTTTGCGGTGCCAAATGATGGACTCAAATGAATCATATAACGTGGACCCAGTTCTTCAATAAGAGATAAATGTTCCTATTTTGCTTTCATCGTGTATATTTTAGTATCTACTTTCTCCTCTATCAATGAAGAATCTTTACGACCATCGAAATACAGACCCTTCAACGGTAATGCCTGAGCTCCACTTAAAGCTTGGAATTTTAAATCCTTTCTAACATTAGCCTTTTCCCTTCGCAGCTTGTTTTTGTCAACCACCAAATCTGAGTTGTTGCTAGTTATGAGACCGACATCGTGAAGAATGCTTAAAGCAATTGCAGCCACAGTCCGGTCTGAGATTCCAAACATGTCGCCAACGACAGCAGTTGAAGGGAGGCCAAGTCGCATTTGTGATGATTTAGATGCAAACGGGGTTAATTGTTTGTGCTTAGGATCAGTAAGAGAGTTTAAACGGTTCGATGTCGATAGTTTGTAAGTGTCCAGATTTAAATCTACTTCATATATATTTGAAGAACAATCCGTTTATTCATCTTCAAAATCTACATACCCTGCGTTAGGCGTTGCTTGTGTATGATTTAAATATAAATTGTGAGCTATTCTATCAGCATTATATCCTGAAGTCGCTTCCTGTATGAAAAGACAAGAAAAAGTCCACTTTTCTTCAAAAATTTCAAAATTTCAATTGCGATGCGGGAACAGAAGATATTATTCGATCGAAAAAATATTGTACACCTGTCTTATTGAACCCAGTGGGCATCTCTTCCGAACTATTAGAATAGCAATATTGAAAAATAATTATATTTCCTACCCCGAGTAAAAATTGCCAATTTTTACCAAAATTTCCAAAATCCAAGTGCGATGCGGGGGCAGAAGATATTATTTAATCAAAAAATATTTTACACCGTGTTTATTGAACCCAGAGATAACCCTTTCCGCACTATTAGAATAGCGATTTCGAAAAAAAAGTGTTTTTCGGCCCACCCTAGTAAGCAGTCCTTTGCAAGCAATCATTGCAATCACATCAAAATGGATTCAAAATGTGTACTTTTCGCAGCACTCAGATGGCGCAGACCAAGAATGAAATTTTCAGTCACCCTCTGTGGTGTGTGAATGGAAATGCAGGCACATGTCCACAGATCAACTATTGAAGCTCGTGCAGTGTTGCAGGATTGTTCCTGAAAACAGTGTGCTTCATATGCCCCACAAGAAATAGTCCCAAGGGGTGATATCTTGTGAATATGGTGACCAATCAATATACCTATTCCAGTAAATGAGAATAATCCAAAGAATGAATCTATTCCAGAAGTCTCAAATTTAGTTACCATTTAGCGCCTGCATTTCCGCTGACACGCTTTGTACAGAGGGTGACTGAAAATTTTATTCTTGGTATGCACCGTCTCTGTTCTGTGAAAAGTGCACATTTTGAATCGATTGTGATGAGATTGCAACGATTGCTTGATAAGGACTGTTTATAACGTTTTTCTCAGACGCCGTGGTACGGATGCAGAGTACAACGCCACCTGATGGCAACATTTGTAACTAATTCTGAAATTTCTGTATCAGATTTTTACGGCTTTCAAAATAAACATGCAATTGGTTTTACACTTCTATCAATCTCTGTTGTTGAGTTATTTACTTTTAAAATGGGGGATTCCTCCGTGGTACACCCTGATTACAAAGATATATAAAAATATATGCAAAACACTATAACCATAACAGATATGTGAATTTAATATTTTCCTAGAACGTGATTGGAAACATGTTTTGACATTTGCAATGCTTTCTCTTTGCGTGAGAAATTATAAACAGTTGACGCTAAAAATAAGCATACTGAAAATCACCAAACTCATGTAAACAGCATAAAAATAGAACGAAAATAATTGTCTTTCCTCTACGGGTGATTCCTCCCACACTTTATTAACGTTTTGAGCACCCACAGAGAAAGCACAATGTGTCTTAATTATTGTTTAGTGGATATTTATATTCAGATTAGTTTCTTATTATAGATGCTTCTATAAGATAAGTGCATTCATATTTGGCATCACCTTTTCATAATAGAAAATCGAAGCCTCGAATATTGTGGATATATTTGGCTCCGAAAGCAATTTAATTTTTTAAAATTTCTACTTTTTTTGGTTAGCGATTCAAAGGCATTTTGAAACATTAACATATTTTTCAGCTTAACTTGATAAAGTTAGCCTTTTTTAATTTTTTGCATTCGAATTACACTTAGAGAAAGCATTCCAATCATTAGAAATTCGACGTCTAGAGACTTCTAAGCTAATGATTTTTATTAATGTTTCAAACTGTACTGCAGAAATTATGGTTAATTTCACTTAGTAGTCTTGGTGAGGGAAACGAAATTTAATACATATTAATTTGTCCAAATGGAACAATTGTAATTATCTAAATGTTTAGTAAAAATTATCTTCCAGGAATTATCTAAATTCTTTGGTTAAAAATTTAAACTCCAAACCAGAATTAGAAGCCGGCAAACTCAGCGATAATGAACACTTATAAAACAATATAAGAACATAAAATAAGGCACCCTGCTTTAAACATTAATTAACATCTTCAAACAGAATTTTGAAATTTTGAACATTCTCATTGACGAAACATTACACCGGAACTCGGTCGGTATAGCGGAACATTACCTCAAACAGAAAACTTGTAAATATCGGTTTTCGAAAAACGCATATTCCCTTTCACATTTCCCACCCTAATTGTGTTTGCAGAGCTACGCACTGAAGCCAGCAATCCAAACAAAAAAAGCAGCAAAAGAAATAATTTGCAACGTATTTAATTCGAGATTTCATCAAGATGACCTAAAGCTGTGCATTCACGCAGTAGTTCAATCCATTCCATTTGGCCAAGCACCGATTTGTTTTCCACCGATTCAAGTCGACCGATTCAGGTAAGTCATTCACGGAGGCTCCAAAATGCACTATCGCCGCTTCGATCCCCCTACTCCCCCTCCCTCACACGGGGAATTTGGAGAGAGCACCCTCCCCTCACCCTCCTGATGTCTCCTGTCTAATTGCAATTCCCACACACGCTCCCTTTCCCTAACTTCCGCCCCACAAACACGGTTGATTTATCGCTCGCCTCGAAGGATCATATTTCAATTTATGACCGAACTGGCTGAATGGAAAACCAACCTCGTCGGAATTCCAACTTCGCCGTCCGTCTACGCCAATCTCCATCGGGTTTTAACATTGACGAAGGCGTTTGGCATCCCGTGTTCCAAAAAATATGGAGTGATGTACTGGTGAATGTCCCAGTTAATTGACCGAGCGAAGCGGGGTCTACGTTTTAACTCGACCATTGAGCATTTTGTCTGTAAATTTGTTTGTTACGCGATTACGACCAAACGCGTTGTTCGATTTCCTTCGAATTTGGCATAAATGTTTCTTGAAGGAACAGAAGACAGCATATATGTTTTATCTCTTATTTTTTAAAAATTCGTTTCGACTTTGAGGCTATTTTACTGATTTCGACGTTTTGGAGAGTCAATGGCGAGTTTGGCGGTATTAAAACGTTTGAATGATTTTGGTAGAGGTGAGACGTGCAACTTCAATGTTGTAAATATTTATAAAAGCAAACATTTATTTGTAATTTCATTAAAACGATAAAAACAGGCATATATAATGGTAATTTTTTCATACAGATAAAACAGATATTTCACTGTCATAGTGTTAATGGATTGAAAGGAAAGATTTGTGAAAATAATTTGCATTAATAAAAGAGAGAGAGAGAGAAAAATAAAATCCTCAGTTTCTTGTTGATAGTTGCTTTTCCTGTTTAGTTCCATCTAATCTTGTTTTCCTCTTTTCGTGAAAGGCTCTTCAGTGATTCACAAAACGGTTCATATTATAAAAAGTTGAAGAAGATTATCTGTTATTCGTGTAACTTTTTTTGCGTATTTATCATTACAATATGAAAATTGTCGTGATAAATACCAATCTCATTTATTCATCAAGATACTTTTTTCATCTACAAGTTCTATTGCAAATGTTAAGGTTATGATAGTAAAAATTGCTTTCTTCGGAAATTAATGTCTTATAGAAATTTTATTTCAATTGAATTTCATTGCATTGCTGAAATATTTTAGCACACCTGCTTCTGCATTTTATTTTTGCAAAGTGTTTGTATTTGTTTCAAACTAAAATTTCTATACAATTTTGGTGTGTAGTACATTGATTGTAAATATAACTTTGTAAGATACTGAATATATGGGGATAAAGAAGGTGAACTGGTGTCCAAACGTTTAGCACAATTCTTAAGATGCGACAAATTTGGTGTTAATACGTACACAGTGGTTTAAAATCAGTTTCGGAAAGCCCTGGGGCATACAGTAGTCGGAACTCACATTTTACAGTGAAAATCTCGTCACGAGGGCATCTAGGGGGCGACCAGAAAGTGACGAAGACGAAAAGGGATTTCGACTCATCCCGTTTCACAGAAAGCTGAAAATGAGATGAAACTTACATGAATTATTTCGTTTGATGTGCTTAATATTTACATCATTTTAGTGAAAATACCACTAATATTCGGGAAGGTCTAAAGTTTTCTTTTAAAAATCTCAAATTTCTCCACATGATTTTGCTTCTAACATGCAGTGTTTTCAACCAAGTTATACGAAATCATTTTATTGAAATTCGAAGTAAATACATTTAAAAATAAAGGAAATATTAGAATTTGTATTAATTAATTTTTAACTGCACATGCGTGAAAATTAGCATAATTTTTCTTTCATAATTTCAAATTCAGATATATAAGGCAGTTTATATAAAAACTCCAGTTCGCTGCCATTAAGATTAAGAAAGATATCGGAATTGCAAAAGCTGAATTGCTTTTGTTCTCTAAGACAAACAAAATGATGAGTGCTTTTTCCACAAACTGATGTTTTTTAAACTTGAATCTTCGAACTGTAATATTGAATTGAATGAAAGTTGAATATCCTGAATACTCATGTATACATATAAATGTATACAAAGTATATACAAACGGTATACAAATTAAATACATACAATTGAGTTCGACGATTACTATTCGTAGATTTAATTTTTAAAAATATCAGTTTACGAGAAAACGCTCATCATTTTGTTTCTCTTAGACAACAAAAGCAATTCAGCTCTCGCAATGCCGATATCTTTCTTACTTTTAACGGTAGCGAACTGGAATTATTATATAAGCTGACCTATATATCGGACTTCGAAATTATGAAAGAAAAATTATGCTTTTTCGCGCATATGCAGTTAAAAATTAGTTAATGCAAGTTTTATTATTGAATGTATTGACTTCAAATTTTAATACGAAGCTTCTCTAAAATATTATCACGTATTCTCTAAGTTAGTTTCGTATAATTTGGTTCAAAACACGACGTGTAATAAGCAAAAATCATGCGAGAAAATTTGGGATTTTTTAAGAAAACCCTTTATATTTTCCCGAATATTCGTGCTACTTTTATGAAAATGCATGTAAATATTATGCACATAAAACGAAATCATGGATGTAAGTTTCATCCCGTTATCAGTTTTCTATGAAACGGTATGAGTCGAAATCCCTTTTCGTCTTCATCACTTTCTGGTCGCCCCCCATACGCCGTCGTGACGAGATTTTCATTGTAATGTGTGAACTCCGACTGCTGTATGACGCACGGTTCCGCAACCGATGCGAACCATTATATCAATATTAACTCCAAATTGTGTCACATCTTAAGTATTGCGCTAAACTTTTGGACACCAATGTCTCGAGAGTCAAATTATCATGTCCTGCGTACCTACAAACAATTCTGTCTTCACTATGAATAACAACATTGGGCGCTTATGGCTTAATTGGCGATCGCTTAAATTTGAAGGTTTACTGGAAAACGGAAATGAACCCTCACCACGGAAGTTCTGTGAAACCAAATGAACAAATCAGAAAAGTCGTCCATACGTTTTGGAAAACTACTAAAACTAGTAAAACTTAAGATTAAAATTATAATGTAACAAACATTAACCCTTGGCGAATTAAGAAAACAAAAATTTCCCACCTATATAAATGCTTTTTATCTTATAATATGAATAATAGCAAATAATAAATTATAATATGGCACTGAAAACAATGAAATGTTTAGATATGTCGAAGTAATATGCACGAGCAATTTTCGACAAGAACTTCAATTGAAATGCAATTATTAACTTCTGAATTCTATAGATTATTTACAAATGTATTTCAAAAATCACATATATTCTTTACCTCACTTCATTTATCACAATGTAGAAATCTTTATATATTATATTTAAAGTTAAAATACCCACATTAGTTCGATTTAAACCTCTAATATTAAGAAGTTGATAATTTACGAATACGAAAAACATAAACACTAAATAAGAAATTCCATTAAACACATAAACAATCCGTGACACCTAATTTAAATTCTCCGTTGAAACGCAGACGATAAAATTAGCCGGGAAATAAATAAGTTGGAGAAGGACTTCGACATTTTAATTAAAAGCATAGAAATAAACCAATTTTATTGGCAATACGGTGGCTTTCATCTCACAATTGGCTGCTTAATTAAAAGTGTTGGGAGACCTTATTTTTATCCTATTCAATCTTAAATCTGAAACATTATGCTTCGTTTACTAATAATAGATTTCAATTTGTGTAATTAGAAGAATTCTTTGAGCATATTTATTCATAAAGATTGTCTTTTATAAAAGGATTAGTTGTCACTTTTGTTGGAAAGGAACTGTGTGATTAGTCTTTGGAAATGAAATGGTTTTCTAAGTAAATAAGAATTGGAACAGAGATTTTACAAAGAGAAACGTGTAATTTGGTAGGAACTTGATGATAATTTAGTTTTTGAGGGTAAACAATCGGTGAAGCGAAAAAACAAATGCATCACACAACAGTATTTGCGTCATTAGAAATTGGATTAATTGTAGTTGATTGCCGTGTGATTACAATAGTACTGACTTAGAAGTTTCCGGCGAATTTATTTCAGATTAGTTGCATAAAATCTATTAGCAAACAAATTTCTGCAAATGGACTTTTAGGTAAAAGCAATACATGCAAGAGCAGAAGCCTTTTGAATGGAAAAATTATGTGGTAGTACCGTTTTCTGTGTTTTTCCATGGTTTCAATTGCAGTATGAATATGTAATGCATTGAAAGAAATTAAATTGACCGCGATATGCCTACAAAAACGGATAAATGCAGTTATGCTATCTAGAAACAGCCTTCTAAAGATTTTCTGTTTCTAGTAGTAAAATTTTCCAAAGTGAGGGCAATTTGTTTTTTTCCCAATACATTGCAATACTTTCTATTTCAGTGCAATAATTAATATTATTAAAATGTAGCGCTGAAAACATTTTTCTAGTACAGTACTAAAAAATTAAAATAGAGTGCAGAAATGCAGTACCTGAAAAAAAGAAACATATAAAAATATGAACTTTGGACATGGTTTCCTGTTGCATAAGTGCTCCCAGTTTGAAAAATGAATTTTTAAAATCATAATCATCAAAATTATTCAAATACGAGTAAAACTAGCTTTAAATATACAAACAGTTATTATAATGCCTTCAAACTCCACGTAACTTTTCTATTTTTTGAAGGTTCACAAGGTGAACTATTTTTGTAAATACTTCAATTAATGTATTATTTGAAGTTTAGAAACAATCAA
>BGPR01000012.1:1869988-1898591 GCA_013235015.1 Araneus ventricosus
TCGAAAAATTAGAATAATTTTCTATTTTTTGAAGGTTCACAAGGTGAACTATTTTTGTAAATACTTCAATTAATGTATTATTTGAAGTTTAGAAACAATTAACTCGAAAAATTAGAATAATTTTCAATTTTTTGAAGGTTCACAAGGTGAACTATTTTTGTAAATACTTCAATTAATGCATTATTTGAAGTTTAGAAACAATCAACTCGAAAAATTAGAATAAATTTAAAAAATAAAAAAATGTAACAAACTTTAAACAAAAATAACAAAAAATTTTAAAAACAATAAAATTTAAACAATGTTTAAGTCGCGCGCAATTGCAGCTGTAAACAAAAAACAAAGAACAATAGAAATCGATATCATTCAAAGAAAGCCAAAAAACAAAGATAAACTCAGAGGGAATCGGAAAAAAAAACAGAAACAAACACGGAATCCAGTCTAGTTCATTTTTTCAAAGGCCAAGGACTTTATTAGAAATGGATTCAAAATAATTGGGAAATTTTTCTGTGAGAAGCTTGCATTACGCCAAATATAACTCTCTTAGCTCGAAATTTCTCAACAAAAGACAAAGAAGTTCTGTACATCTAAAAAGCATTATTTTAAAAGAAAGAGGAAAACCAAACACAAACCTAAAAACGCTAATAAGATTGATTTAAAATATTAGCCATCTGGCTGTTAATAGTAGCCATCATAAAAATAAATCTACCCCATGGCCAGAATAGAAAAAAAAATGTCCTCACACTATCACAATCCCACGCTAACTTTCCGTTAAAATAAATAATCAGCAAATTTTTTAAAGAGACACTAGAGCCATGGCTCTATCTATATTCGAAAAGGCAAAATAGAAGGAGTAAAAACAGGAATTTTAGGGGATGGAACTATTTAGAAGTATTAATGAAAAAAGCCCTTAGTTTCCATCTATGCCTCAATGAATGTGAATTTTTTTTTAGAATGTATATTCCAGACTGCTTTCAAGGATAAGATCTGTAATGTCGTGAATGTTAAAAGGGGGAATGGTTTTCATTGAGAGTCCTTAAAAAATAATTGGAAGCCATTAAAAAATCATTTCTATTATTGCATATTTTTTAATATTGTTAGAACGAACAAAATGTTACTAAAAATATACGTTGAAAAATAAGACATCAAGAAATAATATCTTAGTAGAACAGCAGCTGTGCCAGCCAGTATAGGAGGTTTGTATGCAGCACCGAACTGCTATCAATGCACTTCCTGCAGCTAATAACTTCTCCTATATTTTGCCGTTAATGCCGTGTCCAATTATAATCGGATATGTGCACTGGGTCTTAGTAGCACAGCATTTGTTCCATCACGTATGCAGTAGAAAAAATGACCGTCGGTTAAGGGAAAAGTTAATTTTGATGGATTATGTGCATTGATTGAGCCATTATTAGCAAAATTTACTGGGTCTAAGCAACCTGTGCTTGCTCTCGAAGCTTGAAGTTATTGTTTCGATAATGTAATTATTTCAATTAAGACAACTTTGCTTACCTTTAAAACATTTTAGCGATTCATTCGTAATTTACTCAATCTGAAGTTATTGTTCATCTACTACGATGCATATTGTATGGACATTGAAATTTTTGTTTTCTTTCAGTCTGCTCAAACTCAAAAGAAGCGATTTTCAAGTCAACAGAATGCTGTCATTCCTTTGGAGCATGATGAAACTGGAAGTAAGTGAGAATAATTTTTGTTCAGCTCTCTGATGTTGTAGACTTCCACAGACATATATTTGCCAATACATTTGAGATACAAAATTTGATTTAGTTATGCATATGACGTTGTGGCCATTTCCAGCTCAAGTTCCAGTTTTCAGATTAATAGGCTCTTCTTAATGAGCATTTGGTTACAGTAAAATATTTACATATATGTTTAAGCCCTGCAGGGGCCCTCAGGCAATGAATGTTAGTTTCGGGGGGGGGGCCTTTCCTCTCCCCAATTTCCGAAGCAAGATATTTTTTATTGATTTTAATTAATCTCTAATTCAAAGAACTAAGAACTTCTAATTTAATTTGCTAAAACTGTTTAAATATTAGTCTTTTATTCTGATTAATTAGTTAGAATTTTTCTTCGTAGAGGGAGCTACGTGCTAGCTTTAAATTTTTTGTTGCTTCATGTATACTTGGCGTCGTCTGGATTGCATCTAAGATTTCGGCAGAGAGTGTTAGGGTTAACACACTCTCTAGTACCTTTTGATTTTTTTAAGGATTGTGTATTTTGATTCGTCAAAATGATTCAAATATTGATTTTGGACAGGATCCAGGCCACAAAGGGTATAATTTTGATTTATAATCTTACCCTTGACAGAAAATCTTGTCTAATTTTGGAATCTTTATGGTGAGTGGTCTTCGATAAAGTTTACCATTCGATTCTTTATTCATTTCTTCCTTTTTGAACATTTTTTACTTTCGAAATTCATTTTTATATATTTTTATGTGTTTTAAATTTTATCGTTTCAACCTTCTGTTGATGCAATCACTTGAGGCTGTTGCTTTCGTACGCTTAAAGATGTATTGTCATCGTCTTTGTCTAAATCTGCTGTTTTTTGTCTTTACTTTTTTCTTTCTTTTTGTTTCATTTTAAATTTTGTTTAGTTTATCTAATTTTTTCTAATTCAAAGAAGCTATTTTCAAGTCAGCCTACTATACTTGGAAATTTTTAAGTAACACGTATAATAACAAATTGAAGTAACAAAACATTTAAATTGTGGATCACCATGAAGAAAGTTGGTTTTATTATAAAAAATTCAAAAATTCAAATCGCTTATAGAAATTAAAATTTAAAACTAATGTTAAACATAAATTTAACAATTAAAAATTTACAAATCATTTTTGACAGAATATTCTAATACAAATATTTTCAGAGATGTTGACTTGTGAATTAGTCAGCCATCTGCGAAAAAAATTAGACCACTTTGACGTGTAAACAAATTTTAAAACAATAAAAAAAATTCTAAAAATATTGCTCTGAAATTTTATCAATACTTAATTTTAATTTGAGTACAGAGACCTTGTAAATAAAACGTAGGCACAAAATTAGATTATCCTGGAAATACCAACTCGGGGCCCCCAAAAGTTGTGGGGCCCATAGGCAGTTGCCTACTTTGCCTATTTATCAATCCCACCCTGTATGTTTATAAAGAAAGATATTCAACATCCATGAATTCCAGTTTTGAAATTTCATTATTCGCTTATTTACGACCAACACTGTCGAAATATAGTTTTTGTTACATACGCTTTTACTTCTTCTATAAACTTAGAAATAATTTTAAAAAATCATATTTAGCACAATGGCTAATTAATTTTCCACGGTGTTTACTTAAATATCCAGAGATAAACAAGATTCTCGAGGCGAAACGATGCAATTTTTTAATTAGATACACAATAATATCTGGTTTACTTTATGTCTTCTTGGGAGATAAGCTTATTAATTACGCGAAATAAAAATAGGATTGACGCTTATAAGCAGAGTTTTGTATGTTTAATCTCAAGAGTACTTTCAAGGTAATTCATGCAACGCTTAATTTCTTATTGTTAAAAATTAAACAAGAAAATTCTTCTTTGCTAAGTGGGTGTTTTATAAAATTTTTAATGGTCTTCAAAAACACTTGATGAAGAATTGATGCTTTCAGACTCTTTTATTAATCATTTAAAAAATTTACTGATCAGGTAAAGAGAGAGAGATAGTTTCACAAAGTAGTTAGTAAACAATCGTTTCTTCGTGAATTTATATTGATATTTATTGCCGCGTGTAAAAAAAACCTGTTTGATAATTTACTTATGCTTTATTAGGTATGTGATACTTCAAAAATGAATGAAAGAGATCCTACAACCGTGCTGGAAAATATATAAACACTATATGCAGTTTGACAACTTTAATAGTACACATATTCATTCATTCTAGAAGAGCCAGCTCAATCCTTTGTTTTTAGAGCATTAATTGACCTAACGGGTGGAGTATACTCCAGCATGACGGAGACTAACAGACATTTTTCTCTAACATTAAAATTATTACTTCGTTAAATTATCATAAATAATAACTAATATTATTATAGATATTAATTAAAAATATTACTACAGTAAGTGATTACAAATGCCTATACAGGGTGCCTACTAAAATCCCTTACCACCTTTGAACTACCGAATGGCTGCAGCTATCTTCATAAGAGTGGTATATAGGTATGGTAAAGTGACTATGCGCTACTGGATGAAACAATTTACAGTGCCACCTGGTGGAAAACGGTGGAGTTAGCTTTATTATCTCTGAAACGGTACGAGATAGAGGAAACAAGTGAATTACAAAGTTGTAGAGTATAATCGATTTAGTACAAAACGACACCTTGTGGACGTAAATTCATAGAACAGAACGCTTAAAACTCGTATTTGTTTGTTCACGATTTCCTACACTGACACGTGACAAAACATTCTTGGAAAGAAAAAAGAAGAAACAACTGGTTATCACAAGATTGATTATAAATTACAAGTGATACCACTGCGCCACATTGGGGGCTCTTTTTTCGTCCGAAAGATAATCTTTTCTCATTTCGTTCAAGTTTCGGGACGTCACAGTTTCGAAAGCCGCAAACAAACAAATGTGCATTTTAAGCGTTCTGTTTTTAGCATTCATGACCATAAGGTGTATTTTTGTACTAAATTGATGATGCTCTACAACTTTGTAATTCACTTTTTTCCTCTATCTCGCACCCTTTTTAGAGATAATAACTCTAACTCCACCGTTACTTTTCCTTTCCACCAGGTGGCGCTGTAAGTGGTTTCATCCAGTAGCGCATAGTCGCTTTACCATGCCTAGACACCACGCTTATGAAGATAGCTGCAACCATTCGGTAATTAAAAGGGTGGTAAGGGACTTCAGTGGGCATCCTGTATTATATATACATACTGAAACAAACTTTCTCTTTCCACACCAAGGACGGGTGCACTCGCACCACCTGTAACATAGCAGCGTGCAATATGAACTGTATCTAGTCACTCAAAGCTTTGAGACGAACCGGCGAACATGTATCTAAATCCTCTAGACTAAAATTTTGTTAATGATTAACTGATAATCTATACATTTATCACTTTTAAGTAATATTAATTAAAAATATTACTACATTAAGTGATTAAAAAGTAACTATATAGTCCATACACACTGAAACAAACCTTTACGGTCCACACCAAGGACGGGTTCACGCGCACCACTTGCAAGAAGCTCCTTGCAGTATGAGCTGTACCTAGTTAGTCTGAGCTGAGAGATAAGACAGTGAACATGTATCCAAATCCTCGAGACTAAAATTTTGTTAATGATTGACTGATAGTCGAAATGTTTATCAATTTTAAGGGTTCTATGTCTCTATTATGTGAATACCTAACGTGAATGCAATAATTTAATTATTTTAAAACAGCTGGCTGGTGAAATAATTCTAACATTTTTTTTCTAAAGGATAATTGATACTTTAAATAGAAATAAAACACGATATCCTGAAAGTGGCCAATCTTAAGAAAAAAGAATATGTCTTTTAGGATTTAAAATATTTATATCTAAACATTCTTATTTCTTTTGGGAGTCTCCTTTCCTCAATCTTATTTCTAATTGAATTATTTTTCAATTATACAATTTATCCTTCATTAGAAACTTCTTATGCAACTTGAACCGCTTAAGGACCGAATTAAGGAACCTACAGAATTTAGGACGAGTTAACTCGGGTTATGTCTGTAAGCGGTTAAGTCAATCTTCATAAACAGCATAGAAAAAAATTTTATTCTTTCATTGCATTTCAATTTTCTTTCTACATGATTATCCTTTATCACGAGAAAACTCCAGTAGAGTTTCCCACTTGAACAGTTAAAATACATAGAATAATTATAACACTGGTCTACAAAAAAACTTTTTCTTGTAACAGAGATGAAATTAAGTATTTGCAACTAATTCCGCAAAGTAGAATCCAAAAATATTTGTGAAAAGCTCTAACACGTACAGTTTTCTGTTATGACTGTTTTACTAATACTAAAAAACAGACAAAAGCATTTAGAACACATGTTTTATAATTATCAATCTCATTAATTTACTATGAAATGCTGTCGTAATTAAGATTATGCGCATAATTTAGACTAAGTAAAAAATAAAAACATTAAACATTCACTAAATACAGTTCAATATTATTATTTTTTTTCTTTTATGTGGTGTGAAATTTCTTCTTTTAAGGAACCAGCAGTAATTGCAACCCATCATTGTTGGGTCCCAGCGACCTTGATATCGGGTTTCCATAGTTCTAATGTCTTGATGGAATTTTCCGCCTCATTCGTCACTAACCACTTCAAGATTTTTCTGAAAGCAGTCTAAATGTGATCACAAGAAGTTCATTTTGGGGGATATTTGGCACCCCAAGGATTGGTACGGCTTATGAAGCTCTTCTATTAGGATTACATAATTTTCATCTTTTTTCCGTTTCCTAAAAATCCCTTTACCATCTTCGCAAACGATTTCCAAGTTGATAATTCCTTTTGATTAAGCTTTCTTTAAAAAACAGGGTCTAAAATCAACTTTATAATTTGAGGTTCAACAAAAATACTTTCTTTAATTTTTGCTTCACTTAATTGGGGAAAAGTCCTCTTAAATGTTTAAATACTCCACCTTCTTTGTCCAAGGCCTTCACAAAATTTTTAATTAGTCCTAACTTAATGTGAAGTGGAGGAAGAAGAATCTTTTCCGATTCAACAAGAGGAATATACTTAACATTACTAGTTCCAGGTTGAACAGGCGTTCTGCTTGGCCATTCCTTTTTCACAAAATGCTACTCTGTTTCTCTGTTATCCCACAAACATAAAAGCCCATAATACTTTGGAAATCCACCTTGAGGACCCATTAATATAACTATGATCTTTACATCCCCACAAATGTGCCAAATGAATAGTTTATACTTAATTGCATTTAGAATAGTCTCCATGTTAGCATACGTTTCGTCTATCGAAGCTGAATAAGCAAAGAATGGATGGTTTCTTACTTCTGTTATCTAGTAATGCAGTTTTTAAGCTATATTTAGAAGAATCAATTAAAAGGCACCATTCTGAAGGTTCATGCTCGATTTGTAGTTGTTCCACTAATCCACTATGTCATAACAAGCACTCAAAGAACCTTCTATTCTGTAAACCGCTGAATATACCACATTTCTTTTCCGGAAATATGTAATGCTTATTCCTCCTGCCAGCAGATTCCACTCTTGCACTCTGGCGCGGAGATTCTGATTTTTGTTTTGATAGGCCACAAAATGGGCTTTGCATCTGTACTATTAGAGTTCTATCTTATCGCTCAGGGAATAACATATAGACACGTGATTAAAGTGAAGGGAATATTAGCTATTTTTACTAAATTACGCAAGTGTTTTAGGGGAAAAGTCTGGCTCCAAGGAGACGCCGTCATGATTTTCTCTGGGCACGTGAAAGAGATTAAAATATTCTTTTAGTAATAAATATGCCAAACGAGAGATTTAATATACCTCCAGCGAGGGAAATAAAACGAAACTGGAGTTTATGAAAAGCGATTTTGGAATATATATATTCATCGAATGTGTCCTGAATGCCACTCATCTCTAGAATGTTATTATCTTTCCAATTCATTGGCGGTGACGAGGAACCTGTCGGAGTGCAGATGGGATATTCGGATATTCAATTTTCTGATTTTTTTTATTTTCTTAAAATTTATTTTTTATTTTATTTATTTATTTGAATATCCTTCTGTGATACGGAAGTAGTAATCATCAGAAAGATTTGAAGGTTCCCGCCACACCACAGCGACAGCAAATGGTATAGAGCTTCTTTTGACTTACATCCAATGAACAAGAGTCACATTGCAACTTACAACAATTTGAGTATCTCTATCTTTATCGCTAACTTTGCAACCAAAATACAGAAAAATAAGCTTATTCCATTTCTTGAGTTAAATGCCTATACCTTGTGAATTTAATAATTAAGTCTCCCAGAAACGTAACAAAACTTATCGGGCTGAGTTTTGCAAGATCTACGCTGAAAACTTGCTATTTTCAACATAAATTATAACTGTAAACACACAACTACAATAACCAAAGAACGTCTCTATACAAGAATATCGGGAAAAAACAGATAAGTTAGGGGTATAGCCCAAACAGTGTTGTCAACAGGCAGAGCTCTCGGCAGGAAAGATTGCCAGGAGGTAGGGTTACCAGATGTAAGATCGTGAAAATCGTAAAAAATTAGTGGATTGGGCCGTTTTCTGATACTCTAACACAAAAATGTTACGTGGTAAGACATTTTTACTTGCAGACATTTAAATAAATATCGGAATTAATAATAAAAATAACAATTTGGCCGATGTTACCGAGCCACTTAACACCACAGCAAACCCCCGAACTCGGAGCCATGAAGTCTCGCTGTCGGTTGGTTAGGTATGCGTGAAACTTTATTGAAAAAGCTAGAGCAAAAAAATTACATTTTATATATAAGGATACAAAAAAGAGGACCCTTAGAACAAGAGAATATAATAGTTAGTAAGATAACTGTTAGTTCTTTCTGTAAGTCTTTGTAAAGTCTTTGTGTTGTTGACTTTGAGAGGGGGGTGCCTTATATATGGGAGAAGAGAGAAGATGAGTACCTAGGGTTAATTAAGTCTGTGGCTAGTTATTGTCCCCATCTTTTGGGAAAAAAAGATTGTTTCGTTTTCTGCGATGAAGTGGATGAGTTTTCTGATTTTCTCCCTAGAATTGTTGGTGTTCATAATTCTTTTCCACCAAAGTGGTTCTAGGTCAGCTGACGGTTTTGTTCAGTGTGATTTATCTAATAGTGTTGTCATAATAAACTAATGTTTTTAAGAAAGAAATCACATGTCTAAATTGAGGACTATTTTGAGTGTCACATCAAGTTAATTGTACGAAGAAAACTACGAGCAGTCGCATTACCGGTAAATGACGTAATGTGTATTTCTACGTGTCTTAGTGCTGCAGAAAGCTCTCCATGAAGTTAAACAACTTTCGGTTTTAATATAAAATTTTAAGCAGAATCCCAGATATTGAAATTCAAAAGTAAATTCCTCACAATACAGGGTTATTCAAAACAACTGCATTGAATACAAATGACTACAGCTTCGACACAAACAATGATAGAAAGAGGAAAAAATTGAACACAATATAGAAGGAATCTAAAAGTTTTGTTTGCTTGAGTAGTAATTGCCCTAAGTGTCTTCTTTTGGTTACACGTGTAACTTCCATGCAGTAATCCGTTTCACGTCAGACTCTGTGAACCAAATTCACAAACATTGATGCACGTTCGGTAGCTACATGCATGTTCTGCTTGTGATATCTAAATCTTTCGAAATTTTTTCTTCTGTTGAATTCATTTGAATGTGTCTTGGACTCTGCCTACATTCATTTTTAAATTAACATTTGTATATTAGTTTAGTTACACTTTTAGATTTTTTTTGTCTGTTGTTCCTCCACACTAATAGTCCGTATTTGACGCTACTGTATGAATATATTCACATTGTATAAATATATGTCTGTTTAATATATTCCATATATTATTAACTTTGAGGATTGTATTTTTATTCTGTGTTCGTTTTGAATTTTTGAATGTTTATGCAATGTATCACTTTTTCTTTGTTCTCTTCCCCGCCGACTGTTAAAATACTCTATACCCTATGGAATTATGGGTCGGCGTGGGTAATAAAAAATAAATAAAATTAAACTTTATCTTAACGCCTCTTTTGCGTCCAATAGTGAAGGAAGTTAAGGTATGCATACAGAATGCTATACATAGTAATGAAATGGTTTCCCACACATGGGTGTTGCAGGTGTGGCCATGGAAATCACATAGTGCAATTATTACGTATCCAAACAAAACGTTAAGCTTCCTACTGTATTCTATTCGAATTTTTTTCTTTCTATAATTATTTGCAAGGAAGCTATTTATAATCTGAGATTGAAAATGGAGTGTGTTAAAAAAAGATTTATTTTTTTCTAATAGGAAAACAAACTCCAAAAAAAACCTTAAAGATTGTAAAAGTGTAAATTTTTAAGTAAAATTTTTACTGATTAAATCAAGAAGAAGGTAGAAATTATATTTTTGAAAAATGAAACGCTCTTTTTGAAAGAAAAACTAGATTATTTTCTTTCCAAGTATACATAAGAAATAATTCTCGAACAAGATAATTCCATTTCTTTTAATAAAAGTTTCAATAATTAGTTCAAAGTTATTATTTACTTCATAAAATGTATTAAGTTTTTGTAAATATTTAATTATTGTTAATTTTCTATTTGTTTCAGCACAATTGATTTAATTATTTTATTCGAATTCTTTAAAAAATGAAGGATTTCGACACGACGCTTTATGTGATTATTAAGAATTTCCCATGAGGTTTGTTTTCGATAAATTTTAAAATGAAGTTATGTTAGCTATTTCTTTGGAAATACATGTAATCTAAAACTTCATTTTATCACTTCACATTATTTTTTATTATAATCGTCAACTGTAATTTTTTTCTTCAAATTTTGAGAAATAACTTACTAATTGACTTAAATAAAACTAACATAGATTGCTGCTCATTATTATACATACATGAAGGTTGCCAATATCTATAATATAAAGCAGAAAATACATGCATCTGTCTGTCTGTCGGTCACAAGAACTCCTCCTAAACGGTGAACCGTAGCAACATGAAATTTGCACACTACATTCTAGAGAACATTTCTAGGTCAACGGTGCTATCTTCAACTTTCGGAGTTAATTAGTTCTTAATATATTTAATTAAATAACGAAAATTAGCCGCTGTTAAGCCTAATGCTTAGACGTTTCTTGCCAATAACTTCTGAAATATTTATTAGACAATAATAATTTTTAAGCGATTTTAAAGAGCAGAAAATTATCTTTTTAATGATACTAATTCCTTTGCGATAAAGTGTTTTCCCTTATTGTTATTAAGGTTTAAAAATATATTTTGAACGCAATTTCTAAAGATAATTTTTATTCTTATAGAAATAAATTCAAGCCAAATTACTGTTTCGCGCGCGGGCTTTTGCCAGTGTTAAACTTAATATAAGAAAATTGTTTTCTGTGAGCATAAACAACAAAGTAGACTTTTAACTTTCGGTTTCCGGTAGTCGTATCATTGACTGTGATCCAATGACGTTAGTGAATTGTTCTCTCGATGTTTTGTTTAATTTTCACAAATTTTTTAACTGATCCTAATGAGTGTGTCTGTTAGTCCGGTTCCTATCGTAGGAAGACGAAAAAGGAATGGGAAAAAAAAGATGTTCTAACGGTCTATCTGTCACAAGAACTCCTCCTAAATGGAGAATAGTCTTGACATGAAATTTCCACGTGCCATTCTGGGGTCTGTTCTTAGATTAATTCTAATTTTTCGAACTTTAAAAAATTACTTCCTAAGATATTAAATTAAATAACGAAAACTAAGCCAAATTTCGGCGTTTTATCTCAGTGTTTCGTCAATAATTTCAGAAAAAATATATTGCACGTAGATTATTTACATACCATCTTAAAGAGCAGAAAATTATCTTTTTAATGATTTCAATTTAAATTTTATTCGTTCTTTTTCTTAATTTAATAAACATTTCAAATTTATTTCATACACAATTTGTAACAATGCTTTCTGTTATTGTAATAAAATTCAAACCATTGATCGTTTTATCAAATCCTTTATTCCGGTATTTTTACCATTGTGAAAGTTATGATAAAAATATTGTTTTCTTTGAATATGAACAGAAAGGCAGAAATTTTATTTAGCTTTTATTTCGTAGCATATACCTGTTTCAGTATGTCTGCACCACAACACAATAAATTTTAATTACTCTCTTTCCGCGGTGCTTCCTTGAATTTTACAAATTTTATAATGATCATAATGAGTGTGTAAAATCCTTCAAGATTGTTGATCCCACTTCCTACCGGAGGGAGAGGGCCTAAGGTGAAAAAGATAGAACAATATGAGGGTTTTTTTCCGGTCAGTGTCAAAAACACTAAAGATAAGAGAATTGTTGTGCGGATAATGGCAAAAAAAAAAAATCGACGGGAGGCTGTCTCTGCGAAACGGCCGCTGGGTTTCAGGGGCATAGACTTACTTACCTTACTCAACTGTGACTTTCTGTGTCTAAAGTTGTCCTATGTGACTAAAGTAGCTCTATGTGACTTTGACCTATGACCTATACTCTATGACCTTCCTCAGTTAAATGAAACTAAATCCAACTCAACTCAATTAAATCGTTGGAAAGGACAGCTTAATTAAATCAACAATTGTTAATAATAATTAATTAAGGGCAGTTAATTAATCGATTACTCAACTATGATTAAAGTAGCTCTATGTGACTTTGACCTATTCTTTACGACCTTCCTCTGTTAAATGAGTTAATCTGAATGAATTAATTAATCTGAAATGAATTAATTATTGATCTGTTAAAATCCAGTTAATATACCGCTCACAACCGATGCGTTCGCTGCGACGTCACCAAAATTCTTCGTGATTTTCACCAATTTTGCAAATCGACTGTGACTAAACCATAATCACAAATTCTAAAATTCTTTTTGCACTCTTCAATGTCTACCTTTCTCTGTTACATGAATCTAAAATCAACTCTCTATGTTATTTGGTTGAGGAGCTATAAGCGTTTAACTTTACCACGAAATTTCGACGTAATTCAACAATTTTTGAGTAATATTTCGCTTGAACTTAAGATCGATGAATAGATTGCCAAATGTAATTTGATAGTCTGCATGCGCGCGCGTCGGTCGCTGTGACGTCCTTAAATTTTCAGTGATTTTCACCAACTTTGAAGCTCGACTGTGACTATACCGTAATTCCAAATTCTAAAATTATTTTTGCAATCTTCAATGTCAACCTTTCTCTGTTAAATGAAACTAAAACTCTCTATATTATTTGGTTACGGAACTATAAGCTTTTAAAAATATCTCGAAAAGCGTCATAATGTTTTCCTTTCCCGCACCAAATTTTACACCATTAGACCACTATGAAGAGACGTAAGTCTACGTCAAAATACAAGATATGAAAGAGTTTCTGCTGTTGCCGTAACAATGATGGGTAGGGGAAAGATGGAATACGAAGGACTACGAGATTCTTGCCAGGTGGTTCAAACTAAGGAGAGAAAAAGAAGAAGGGTGTTTCGCTGATGGTTCAAAGGGTCAGTTCATTAACGAAAACTAACGAAAGACGCTCCCGTGGAAAGTGTTATAAGTACTTGAACTGGAAAATATTTTTTATCCCGAGCTACGCCGGGTATATCAGCTAGTTGAAATATAAAGATGTTTACGAAATTTTATTTTAATCAATAAAAGATAAATGTAGATTTATTTTTTCCTCAAACAAATTTCATTTTGACTGGTTGTTTTGTTCTTCCGGAATCTATTTATGATTCAGAAAACTGAAGTCTTTTCTCATAAATTTAATTTTTATTTTTCAGCAATGGATTTATGAGAAATCGAAGCAAAAGATTTATAAAAATAAAACACCAGACGATTAAAATCAGACCAATTTCATTTTCATAAAACAATTTATGCTTGCAGAATGTATTTATGCATCAAACAACTTATGTTATTTTAATTAATTTATTCAATGTGAATTCTTCTAGAATTAATTTTTGTGTAATCTGACGGTGTATTAAGAATTGCATCAGATGATTAAAGCAGGCCAACTAAATTAATTCATTTAATCATATTCATGTAGAATGTAGTTATGGACGAGTTTTCTGGTTTGCTTATTTTGAAATTCCTGAACGTTTTCTGGTAACCCTCCGATTTCAGCAATCGCCAAATCCGTTTGATTACTGTATCATGCGCCAAGTCCGAACCAGTTCTTCCTTTAGTACACAAAGCGCTGAATTATGTCTTCTTTGAGTTCGTTTAATTCTTTATACTTAAAACAGCTAAAAATAACAGGCTAAATTCCAAATAGAACGATTGTAATTATCCAATTCGTTTGGTTAAAAATTTAACCGCCAAACAAGCCTTAGAAGTCGCCAAAAAGCGATAACGAACAATTATGATAGCCTTTTCTCAAAATTAGGCTCTTATTTTAAGTAATCATTGAGAGCTACAACAATAGGAACATTAAATTTAATATTTTCAAAGTATCCTTAAACCTTAAGATTAGGAAACTCCACTTTAAACATTAATTAATATTTTCAAACTGAATGTTGAAATTTTTCAAAATTCCCATAGACATTATCACCTGGAAGTTAATGTGTAAGGCGGAAGTCCTACTTTACGGCAAATAAACAAAACGAAAAACTCGTCCATAAATCAGGAAACATACATAATTTCAATCGAATAATTAATTGTTTGATTTTCCAGAATGCATTTACGTAAAATCAGAAGAAGGTGTTTATATGTTTACATCTCCTGGATCCACCCAGGTATGCGGTTTGTATGTCATTGCAGACCCTCAGCATACAGTTCACTTCACATTCCATGAATTCCGAATATCCTGCGATAAAGGAGGATTGTTGTCGGTAAGATCATTTTCATTCTCTTTCTGCCATTTTATTCGAAATAATTTCTTTATTGTTTTTATCATGGAAGTTTTAGATACAAGTTTATTTAAAGAATTTCTCATCGAATATTCTAGGAATTTCCAGCTTTCTCGAAGTCCCTTAAATCTACTAATCTAGTCTTAGATAGAAGTTTACTCAAAGAATTCTCATCGAATATTCTAGGAATTTCCCGCTTTCTGGAAGTCCTTTTAAACCTACTAATAGAAGATATGCTTAAAAAGTTTTGTTTAGTTAGTTATAAATTAACTTTAAGTTCCTCTCATGAAATTCTCAATCTTTTTCTTAGAATGTCTCGCAAGCATTTTCGTAGGCCTTGCTTCTATTTCTATTTTAATACAATTTCGGTGGAATTTCTTACAGCTGAGTTTATTTTTGTTAATGATTTTTCATCACTGGAATCTTTTAAGGCATTCCTTTTATTCATGTTGCGAACTTACAGGAATAAATTACTTTAAAAATGCATTAAAATTATTTAAATAAATTACTTATCAAAATTGCTTAAAATGTATTAAAGGCAATTAAAATTAATTTACTTATTAAACCTTCTTTAAAAATGTATTAGGAACTTATCAGTAATTGGTTCATTTGCGAAGCTAATTTGTTTTCATTTAACGGTAAAATACGTTGGAAAAATTACAAATAATTGTATTGCAGTTACAGCATTTCAGTAGAAAAATTGAAACATGTAAAGAATCCTATTTCATCGTCACCATTGCAAAGATACTGCTAAATTATCAACCTAAATTTGTTTTCATTAGGAAATAAATTTTATCTGACAGAAACATTTTGAGATTATAGTCGTAGAATAATGTTGAATACATAAGATTTAAATTTGAGAATATGTATTCCCATATACACATCATGGTCATTCTTCTTTCGGAGAAGCGACGACGCGTACACGATTCGCTAAGGCCAGAGCGTAAAAGGAGTGCGATGATTGGTTGTTAACCAGTTTATATCGACTTTGACAAGGAAATCCCGCTTAATGTAATACGATACTGATTATATTATAGTTTGCTAAATCAGCGTTTTAAAGGGGCTCGCTATACTGAATAAGCCACGCGATTGATTTGAAACAATCATAATGAAGAAAAACAACTTTAATTTAACACCTTATTAACTTTGTTTTAAACTTAAATAAATATTTTAAAATTTTCAAGTAACTAAATAATAATAATTTTGGAAAATAACGAAATGAATGTTAAAAAATTAACTAACAATCTACATATTTAATTAAATTTTTTAAATTAATAGATGAAATATGACAACCAATTAAATCAAGGCAATTATTTTCGTTAGAAGATTCATTCTACCAAAACTTACTTTTTCTGCCCTTCTGAAAACAACATCTACATATCTAAAAAAGCATTAACGTTGAAGTACCATTATCTCTGTGTTAAGTTCCAATTTAAAAATCTGATACATGCAATTTTTCTACTTTCTTCAGTAATAAAAAAGAATTGTTTTGCATTATGAGTTACGAAATTTTATATTCACAAAAGTAATCTGCATAGCTTATAAATATTGTTTACTTAAAGTTTCTAGAAATTTTTTGTGATGATTCTGTGGTAACTATCTATGATTAAAACTAAATGCATTTTGCACATAATTTGCATCAAAAATTCCATCTCCCAATCAGATTGTTTGAGCATTCGAAAAATTTGCATATTTTTCGAAACAGTTATCTTCAAAGATTTATGAAAAAAGCTTCTCAATCAAAATAGTACAATTATTCGATTAGTTTAACTATAATATTTAGTTATAATTAAACAATACTTGCGAATCAGTTTTCAATAACCACATGCGAAATAAATTTTTATAAGCAGAATTGTTTTGTTTCTAATCATTGCAAGTACATTGACAAAGATTGTTAATTTTAACATAAGTTTGAAAGTTTCTTTACTTATTTTAATGCAGCAATCGATATTGCGAAATTTCTTGGAAGGCTACTCACTATTGATTAACATACGATCCAGGTGCTGTGCTCGAAAAATCTATAGTCGAAGTATTCTCCCGCCTTGGAGATCTTGCTTAAATAATTGGACGTAAATAATTAATGAATGTTTTTCAGTTTCATTTTCTTAAACAGCGGGAGTACTTCCAATTAGAAGATAAAATTTATGTTGGGCATTTCTAATAGCTGGACTGTTGCTGTTGTTTCTATATTGTCCAGAAGCTCATCCAGTTTCTGTGACGCTGTTTGAAGTTTAATTTGCAAGTATAAGTTAAAAAATTAATGAAATAGTTTCTTAAAATTATTTCTTAAATCTAACTTTTTTTGAGTTTTTAGAAATGCGTTTGCGGCGGTTGGATGTCTGTGCCGAACCTGGCAACGAAAGCACATCTTGTCTTTCGACCAAAACTGAAACGAGTAAACTATTATACATTCTGATCTTTTCTGACTTTCTGAAAACCGTTGCTTTAGCTCCGCTTGCCATACGTAAAATAATAGATACTTTTTATCTAAGTAATACACTAAAAACAATTAAAAAATTGTAACAGCTACTGAAAAATGCAATGGAAATAGAATAAATACACACAAAGAATCTGGTGCTCACCAAAAGCAGCAAGAATTCTATGACAATACTTCAATCCCAAGAAAATTATGACAATAATTAAAAAATTAAATAACAAAATGAAAAATACTATCAGTGGACAAAGAGACTATCAGAGGATAAAGATAAAAAAAATAAAATGTTAAAAGAATCCGGCAGTGGGATGTTATCAAGGATCACCCCCTGCAGGGATTCTAAAATTAGGATATTTTTCTGTAGAGGAAACGATTAAGTTTAATATTTTGTTCCCCTGTGACCCGAAATATCCCAGATTGAAAGAAAAGGAAATAACTACCATCAAATACTGCAATAAGCCTTTAGAACAAAAAACGGAAGAAACAAAAGACAAATAAATCTTAATTCTGCCTGGAAAAAAAGAAGGAAGATACCTTAACTCTATGAGCCCTACCCCGCCTCAAACCGCCCCATTCGACAGAGGCCGGAATCAGGCGATTTCGGGCGCCTGAGTGAATTATACGGGAGAACAGGCAGTTCCTTTCTTTGTTGACAATTGATTTCCCAAACTGGGGTTTCGTCCGCCGGAATTTCTGTAAAGAAAGGCAGGATTCCATCCTGTTTTCATGAACGAAAATTTACTTCAGTTTTTGAAATATTGGAATTCTCACTCTAGACGGGTTCAGAGAGTTAAACCCTAACTCCACACAATCGAAAATGGCGTCTAAACGTATGAAAACAAAACAAAAAAAATCACTGAGAAGGAAGCCAGCAAGCTAAACTCCATCAATTGAGAAAAAATCAATTTAATTACAAAGTTTCAAGTCCTTTTTTAATTATGCAATAGTCTTTTGGAAATCCATTATACTGTACATTATTTATCTATTTTTTTTCTTTCGCTTTTAAATAAGAAACACTGTTATGGCAATTTTTTTTAATTCTGAATAATTGAGAAAAAATTGTATTTTTAAATATCCTAGAACTAAGATTAGTTTGAATTTTTATCTTAAGTAAGTTTCCGCATCTATGTTTACCCAACAATGAAGAAACATTTGACTTCTTAATTATCCAGCAAAGTATTTTGTATTTGATTACGCATTAAACATATACAGGCTAGGATTCTAATAGCCGCTTATAATGGATTATAAATTCTGTAGTGATTGTCTCAGTAACAAATGGTTTCTTGAAAAAAGACTTTAGGATTACGACAAATTTTACAGAGAATAATGATCTGTGGATTTGATTTTTTGACTCCCATGATTCAAAATAGCTAGGTCGTCAGAAGACTACGTCGTAAAAAAATACACTCGCTAATCTAGCTAAATTAATTTAATTAGATGATTTCATTCGCTTTAGACGCGATGATTTTAAAAAGTATGATAAATTGCAATGAGGGCCACATTTAACTACATTTTTACTTCCGTATAGCCATGGCGGCAACAGTTCTATTATGCGTTCAACATTTCTGCCATAAGACATACGTTCCGGAATCATCCTATTTTACAATAAATAAATAAAAATAGAAAACAAAAAATTAAAATAAAATAAAAAAATAATAAAAATATTGAACCCACTAAATTCTGTATAACTTCTTATTGGACTAGAAACAATTTTTAAACACTTCTAAATATCATCGCAATTATGTATTTTTAATCTTTAAGCTTAAAGAAAACACTTCGATTTAAATTGACACAAGGAACACTGATTACACTGTGTAAAATTAGAGCACTGTATTAGTAACAGCTGTGATATGGATTGACTCAATAAAAATGCAAGGTATTTTTAAAGCTAAATTCATGATGATGCTGTAGCTGGTAATCATGAAATTCGCTGGGTAAAACCCATGTCACCTATGTTTGCTTTCTAATATCCTGAATTCTAATTCTGTGTACGTAGCCTTAAAAATGCCCTAATTTTGACGTCAGTCAGTGAAGATGTTGCAACTACAGACTGTTTTGAACAGATAAACTTGTTTTATGCTAATGATGTGTATAAAAATCAAAATCGGGTATATTTAAGCATATTTTTAATATCCCTTAAATAAATAACATTTTTATTCGAAACTAGAGCTGAATTTTAAAAAATACTGAACTGTTTTCATTTAAAATTTAAAAAATAAAAAGAAAAAACGTAATTTTAGAAATATTGATTGATCGAAGAAATTTCAGTTTTATCCATCTTTCTATCGTTATTTGTCCCCCGTTTTTCGTATCGTAAGGTCTAATAAAACTGAAACTACAACTGGCTTTCTAAGCCCTTAGCAATCTTAATTCCAAATTTAAAAAAAGTTTCCATTAGTTTTTAATAAAAAAGAGTAAACGTTGTCTTTTCTATTGAATAACTATTGTTTACTCACCTATATGTTTTGAATGTGCATATCGAAATATAATAAAACACCGTTTATACATTTCTCATTTATATGTTATTTACATTTATACGTAGCTTCATCACAGTCCCGATTCATTCGTAACCATTGTAATCATAAAGTACTTCGTTTATACAATGTAAAGCTTCGGTTACATGTCGTTTCCCCCCGTTCTAAAATTCGCAAATTTTCGGCCTCTCTCCATTATTTTTCCGAACCTATTAAGAAGGAAATTTTGCCTAGAAAACAGGGGGACTATAACCTTTAACTCCCTAAAATTTCCAAATAAAGACCTGCTTGCATGCACTTAATTCTATAAAATAAAAAATGTATAATTAGTACTAATAATATAATTAATATGCAATAAAGGTATGATTTTCTCCACTTTTGGGATAAATGTTTAATTTTAAAATTTAATAATTATTTTTAATGCTATTTAGTAATATACTATAGTATATTCAAGCCCATTTTGTGGAAATTCCTTACGTGACTGATACAAATGGATATTTGAAATAAGCGCAACAAACAATATAAAAATCTGTCATTATATTGAAAACACTTTTTCATGACTCAAATTTTGCAGGCCTGTGCTATTAATGTCTTTAAAAAAACTTTAAAATTATTACTTTTAAATGAATTTGCATTAGTAGCATTAAATTTATAGCATTCAAAGTTGTCTGCGTTTTACGTCAGTCCCTTGAAAGACGTATAAACTGTGCTTTACTATAATTATGACCAAAATGTTTGTATGTAAATTTAATTTTTATGAGCTCGCAGTAATTTTTTTTACTTCAAAAACTTTCAAAGAAGAATTCTTAAAGAGCTTTTCTCTTTAATACTTTTCTTACTTTTCATTGTCTAATTAATTATTTTTAACAAGTTATCGTAATTAGAATGAGAAGGAATATAAACATGACGCAAATACGTGATTACAAGGCATGATGACATTTTTACGCTTCCTTTCAATGATTAAGGAAAGAATGTGACAAAATAATTGGATTGATTTGAATTAATTTTAATGAAAATATTCAATTAATACTGGTATTTACAATGAGATTCAACCGTGTTTAGACTGCAGTTGCTTAACATTAGTGAAAAATTATTGTAGTAAGGATTAAAATAAAAAATTAACGCTTAATTACTCTTCGAAATCCAAATTAAACAAAATAATCTTTTCATACTAAATTTACTTTTAAAAAAAGAATGAAAAGTTTTTCATTCTGCATTGTTTAATCAATCCATTATTGATTAGTAAAACTATTTTTTTTGTCTGCAGACTCAGCGTTTTTCATCAAATATTAACTGCTAGATGATTTTTATGTCACGAAAATCCAAAGCATTCTTTAATTAATCTTCGTTTTTAGTGAGTGATAGTATTAAGCTTTAACAGCGCCATAATGAAAATTTATCACGGTACATTCTAATATATAAGCATAGGAAACATCAGATAAAAATTAGAAACTTTACCTAGAGTCGTCGATTTATTTTTTATTTTTAGAATTGTTCAGGGCATAATGAGTTTTATTAATTCTATAAAAAACTCTACTCTTTGAGGAGAATATTACATACAAGGAAAAGAATATCTAAGACAGTGAAACATCGATTATCCGAGCTCACTGGATAATCGATGTAATCGAATAATCGTAATAACCTCGGTTAATCGAAAATCGGTTAATAGAGACAAAATCTTAAATCATGACTTTTTTTCTTTCGAGGAAGTTTTCCAAAATTATTTATTTGAAATTATAAAAATGAGTCCACAAGTATTAGCATGTTTTATCATTTTAACGAACTCTTTTATCAATTATCAAACTTCTTACATGCATTTTTTAAAACTTTAATTAGTTTTGAAAGAGTAAATTATCTTTTTTTTAATAGACATATACTTCGATCAACTGCTTTATGATTACGCCATTGTTTGATTAACAAAAGAGCCATTTCTTCTTCTTGTTATTATTCTCCGGATGTACGACGAGAATGATTCCCTCATCACTCAAAATTTAAAAAACTGGTTCAGTTTTCTACGTTTATCCATTCCGAAACGTCAACTTGAGCGATGTCTCCCATTTACTCTTTGAAATATGTCTACGAATGCATTGTCACTTGGTTCCTGACTGTTAGTGCTGATTTGCTCTTTTGTATTTCGTCCTAAAATTTTATGACAAGATCGGGATATAATCTTTTATCCACCTAGTTCCAGGTTTCAATGCACATGCAAGTCATATCTTTTGTCGTAATGCATTTCAAAGCCTCTCTTCAGTCGTCTTCATTTTTGGGGATATGAGAAATGAGTTTTATGTTCTGTAAGTGTGCTTTGCAGCCTCTGCTTCCTGAAAATCGGCTCCAGTGCCAATTTTGAAAAACTTTTATTAAAAAATCGTTGACTTTATTAAAAATTGGGTTCTGGCTAACAAATACCTTGTTGATAGGGGCCTAATAATCGAGCTTCTAATGTAAAATAAGAGGTTTAATGTATAATAATATATGTTACCGCTGAAGCTTATAATTCAGTTATTTCGTAGAATAACCAGGTATTCATCTAGGTAATTCATTAAATACCTAGTTATTCTATGAAATAACGGATTCCACGCTTTAACTGTAACATATGAAGTAGAACAACGCGAATACGAAACCCAGGAATCCATCTTTTTTAATTTTCTGAAAATATTTTATTAAAAAATAATGGAAATAACCATTAGGAATCAGAAACAAAGCTAATGTTTATTCATAACTTAAAAACAACATTTTAATTGGTATTTAAGACAGATTACAGCATCTTTATTAGTAGAAACACTATCGGCTACCTTCTTTTGACGTAAGGAACTAAACCTGCATGACGATGCGAATCTCAGCTAGCTCTCTCCGTACTCTTTCACATTACATTCCACCACCTGCACCCCCGTGTTTAGAACCATTTGGCTCCTTTCCGGTTTGGATGGATGGAGGTGAATTTTATTTTTAAGAAGGGACAAAAACAAATAATAATGAAAAAGAAACTTACACTGGACAGAACAACATAGAAAACAAAACAAAATATAAAATATAAAAATACGTAGAGAAAAAAAAAGAAGAGTCATAAGTAGCCGGAAGTGTGTGTGGATGCGTGATCAGTGATTTTCCTCTACAATAAGATTGTTCTAATCACATATGAAGCGCATTAGGAGTCGAAGTCGGGTTCTTGATAAGTTATTCGTGAGAATGTTTTTCAACCAGTGTAATTTAAGTGACACTGTAGGAGTTTGGAAATGCCAGGAGAGGGTAAACCGACATTTTGTGGCATAGTGAATTGGATCTTCTTTTTCTCCGCACGAGCGGTTGTCATGTGTTCGAAAATTGAAGCGATGAAGGGAAGGGCCCGTGTCCTGTAACGAACATCAGCTCTTCTCCATTCCATCCTACTGACTTGTTTGAGACCCTAGGCATTATATCGTGTGTACTGCTGCCAGTTTCTCCGTTATTCCAATTGTCTTGCCAGATGCTTAAAGCAGCTGACCTAATCTCAAATTTCAGGTAGGAAAGTGACTTAGGTAGAACGAATGGGTCACCTTTTGTGATGGCTTCTTTGGCTAATTGGTCTGTGCATTCGTTGCATAAATAACCGACGTGGGCTTTAAGCCATCTCAGGTGAATGTGTTTATGGGAGAGCAAAAAGGTTTGAATCTCTCGGACCATACTATGGTTGGACTTAGGATTAAGAATGGCCATCAAACTTGACAAACTGTCTGCCCGAATTTTGCATAATCTTTCACAAAGTACCCAAAGTCAATACTCTACTGCATATGGTACATCAAGAGTATTTTACCGAATTTTTCAGGTAACCCGAACAGAGGTCAGCCCCAGTTAGTTCGGATTCCTGAGTTTCTACTGTATAAGGAATCAGATAATACGTATTAGCCCCGGTAGATTGGTTCTTAAGAAATGTAAGAAATGTCTTTTGACAGAACAAGAAGTTAATTTTCAAAAATTTAAAACAAATAATCATCTTTTCATAATAAAGAGAAATATCCTTATAAGGGAGACTTGTGTCTAAATAATGAAATATCAGAATGTGTTATTTAACGATTTCTTCGTCATCACTATGAAACACCATAAATCAAGGGCGTTTTCTTGCTCACAAAATATCTTCATCCTCTAAATTTCTTTCTACTTTGTCTTAGCTTCTACTCTGCATATTCTGTCAAGAATTTGTTACTTTGGATTTCTTGCATTAAGTTCAGAATGAATTTCGTTATATGGTGTTAAACAGTCGTGATATTTTTTTCTTGCACTTCTTTTCTGGAAACAACCGTCATTTAAATAAATGTAGTTTCAACAGTTTGGTTGTGTCAAAACATTTTTTTCACAATTTTAAGAGTAAATTGATTAATGTTGTCCTTCTCTACTGTATTATCGTCCCGTGAATCAGATGGGCATACTCCAGATATCATTTCGAACAAATATGATTCACGATTCTACTTTAAGAAATTCTATGCAAAACATTATTTTACAGTTTTCATGGGTTTAAATCTAATAATATATAACAAACTTTATTATATTAAATACTTTAAATAGAAATAAAGCTAAGGAATCTCGAGAAAATAGACAAAATGTATTAATTAGCCGTTGAAAATTATTTTCAGAAAAAAGACGCAAGATTGTTTTATAATTCCATATAACGTTTGATCTTTTCATTATAAACTGTTAAAGTATTAAATTTATCTTACTAAATGTAACCGAATAATCATTTATTAACAGTAATTAATTTGCATTGATTATTGTACGAAATGGAAATTAAACGTTCATTTCTTAATCAATGAATTTGATGAATTTCGCTTTCTATAATAGCATATCAAAGCATGACACTAAAAATATAAACATAAAAAATATAAATGTTTGTTAAGTTTTACAATAACGCTGAGAAACGATATTTTAAGGAGAAAGTAATGATTAGTGATTTCCTCACCTCTTTAGAATTTTACATTTAGAGTTTTGAAATATAATTCGAGTAGTTTCTCTGATTTTATTTTGCTTTTTTGATAAAACTCTGAAATATGCAGATATTATTTCTTTTCGTAAAGTCTGTTTTTAAAAATTATAAAACAAGATATACATTTACATGAATAAACAACAGAAAATATTAATTATGGTTCCTTTAAAATAAAAACAAATTTTAAAAATAAATAAACCAGCAGCAAAATCTCTTAAAAATAAGAAAAAAAAACCTCTTTGCAAAATCACTACTTCTACAGTTTCTTTTTTCTGCCGAAATCATAATAAAAATAAATTTGACCACCTTTAAAATTGTACAGAAATGTTCCTTGTTTCATGCTTGAAAGACGAAAAGAAAATTTTATGGCAATTTTGTCATAAAAAAAGCCTTGAAGACTCCATTTCGCGTTCTTTTCTTGATGAGCTCCTTTATTTTATCTTTACTGAATCTCTAGGGCAGAATCTGAGTTTTCATTTCACATAAAGCATATAACTGCTCTTGATGGATCAAGGAAAGTAGCTATACGATTCTCGTTTAAAGCTGGAATATTTTGTTTGGGACTTCACATTCTCCTTTGTGAACCAATTTACTGGAAAATCAAGGAAACGCATACACATAAATAGCTTCTGGGAACTATGTTTCATAAATTATTTTTATTCCAAACAGAGAGAATCTTATTCACTGAATAATTTTTGTTGCCCTCAGTGCCAACGAATTGAGGAATTCAAAAATTAAAAGATCATGTTTTGGGTATTGGAAAAAAGTTAAATTACTGAACTAAAGCACAATTGGAAAATTCGCCCGGAGACACACAGCTACATTTGATATCGTATATGATTTAATTATTCATTTCATGATTTAATGAATACTTTGGTGGCTTTTAATTGCATTCGTAAAATTAGATTTATTATAAATCCTACAAATTTAGTTCGATTTCTTTCGCGGAATTGTGATAGTGTCAGATAGATTATGTATGGAATTATGCATAAGAAATAGTTTGTCGTCCTTCATCAAATGTTAAAAGCTCTTTGTAGATAAATTTTACAAACCAAACTCATTATTTGACGTTCTCCAAACGAAGAGTTGATTATTCAAAGTTTCTAAAAGGTAACCTGTTGCAGTTCATTGTTGGGTTGCAGCGTCCTTTTTGTCAGAATCGTGGGTTCTAGACCTGCTTTCGTATGAAAGTTTGAAGAGGAAGTGCCTGTTTAAGTTTTCTTCATTTGGGCATAACTCAAATTGATGAGGTCTGTTCCAAAATTGTTAATTAGTCTAACTAAACTAACCCAAACCAATTAGGGATAATCGACTTCCTTTTTCTCTATATGCATTCAAAGATATTTAAGAGATTTATTTCTTGCTTTAACTTCCGATTTGAAATTACAGGGCTATTTGTGCTTGGAAGTTTAAACTGTTATCTGAGGACGACATCTGAGTTGGCATCTTCTCTTTCCAAACTTCCACACCCAAAAATTATATCCATGACAGGTTTAGCCCTTTCCTTACAAGATGCACAAAAGGAATTTTTTTCACTCTTCATAAGGGCTGGTACAATTGTCATACCACTAATTACATTTGTGATAACTCGCCTCCTATTGCTAATCCGTCGTGTTTCTAATCACCTCATATATAATTGCAGTGTCTTTACTATTATATTGATAAGATATTCGAGATTGCCTACCCTCCCGTTGCTTATCTGTCGTATTTTTCATTCCCCCGTAAATAATTTCTCTCCCTCCCCCTGCTATATTATGTGTGTTGACTGTATTGATTCTTAATAAAGGAAGACAAGAATACTCTTAATAACATAAAGGGCTGTCTAAAAATATGAAAAATCTCTCTTTCAATGTCTTCAATAGATGAGAAAGTATTTCACAGTGTCATCAGCAAAACCGAGTTTTAAAAAGATATTTGAAATATCGTTTAGTCTAATGTAAAGGTTGATATGAATCAGGCTGTACTGCACTGTTTATCTATGAAGAGTAGGGAATTATATCGGGGGTCCCTCGTAACGTTTTACAAACTGACTAGAAAGCCGATTAATCCCTTTTTTAAAAAACTCTTCTGTTTAACTTGACTTGTTTTATGTTTGTAAGAATGGAATTTTGTGTTTGCTTTTCCACTCTCTTCCTGATGTGCTGAAGTTCTGAAATTTGGAACACTTGTGCATTCTCGCTGAAAATGTATTATTTTTGGAACATAATTATCTTTCAATCCATCAACTTCATTAAATTTTGATTCTATACCTGTGGTGCCACCTGGTAGTGAATATCTGAAAAAATATTTCTAGGCTTCTTAATATTTATAGTAATGAATTATAAATTAATTTTAAGTTCTTTCTAAAAACCGTAGAAACATTCCATACAAGCATGAACTGTTCAAATAATTATAATTTGCCTAGAAGTAACTAGTTTTAATAAACATTTCGAAAAAAACACGAGCTAAGCGCGCTGGCATTAATCTTTTCAAAGCCATTTATCATTATTTAATAGGATTACAAAGAAGCATACTTTAAAAAAGCAATACAAGGGCAATTCCAGCGCCCTTAAGGAAACTTGATTTTTGATTATTCTTTGTGAAATAACGTGAAGTATCAAGAAGCACTACTTTAATGTTTCGGAAAGATTCTATTTACGCATCTACAGCTGCACTCAGCTGTTTGCGCAAGAAGTTCATCATTAGCTCTAATTGAGAGACAGAAAATGGCATGACTAAATTATGCAAATGATTAGTCACCTCTGATCATAAATGTTACTTGTTATTAATGGAAAATTAGTGTGAAGCTTCGAATTTCTAGAAGTTAATTAGTATTTCCATTTAGCAAAGACTGGGATATTTGAGAATTAGAATTCTTTCATTAACTGAAGTGACACTAAAATGCATTAATTCTTGCGACATCTTTCAATTAAGATAATTTACTACAGAATAAGAAAGCTTCATCCATACAATCAGATTTTGTTTCCATATGAATGTCTTTCACAGGAATATTTACCAAACTTCTCTAAATCTCGCATTACAGATGCACTCTCGAAAGTATTTGGAAACTATAGAAATGTTTCCATATTTTGTGACAAATGCGTTTATTACGAATATATCAACATGATATTCTTACAATGTATATTTATGTTTGCTCAACTTTGAAAGAGTTCAAAATTTAAATAGAATGCCGTTAAATTAAATTGTAAAAAAACTCATGACTTAGCTCTTTAAACAATATCGCCAATTATTTGTATGTTTAGAGAAAATGTGCATTAAATAATATTTACTTGTAAATTTTTTTAACAAAATATGTTTTTTAAGAAACGCACTTGTTGATAAAATTGCGAGAATCCAGAAGCAATAAAAAATCTCCGCAGAATTGAATATTACATAATTTCAAAGGCGTTATTCGTAGAAATAAGATTGAACACTTGTTGAGTTTTCGAATCAATCAACTCAACTTTAATATAAGAAAATAATAAATTCAAAGAAAGAAGAAAACAGCGTTAAATGCAAAAACTGAAACTACATTTCAGAAAAATTTCAAAAAGGGAGCGTGTTTCTGGGAAAGGAAATTTCTAGAAAATCTCCTTATTGGTAATACCTATCTACTTCGAAATTGTTACTGGCTAAACTGTTTCGCTGCTATATCCTTTTTGTCACAAATGACGATTTTTGTTTTAAGTTTCTGATAAAGTAAATGTGTACCCTTGTAGTAATAGTCATTTTTATTGCGTTTAGCACAAATGCTCTTACATCTGACAACCACATTCTAGCATCATTCAATTACATCATCGAAATAATAAATTTTATGACCAACTAATTAAATAAATTGATAAGGTTGAACATAAAAGCTTACGCATTGTCTTTAAGATTTTTGTAAGAAAATTTTCCATGTAAGATAAAAATGTTATGTGTTTAAAGCAACTATAAAATCATTTAATCAGCCAACTTCACTTATAACAGTAAAAATACGAAATTAAAGAGTGGGCCGAGGGATGAATTTGTATTTGTATATTATATCATAATGTAATTAAAAACCAATGCAGAGAGATTTTGACCCAGGTCTGATTCGTAAGACAGCCTTTTTCAAGAAAATGTATGGAGGAACAAAAGAAGCAGTAATGAAGAACTTAGTTGAAATTGAGTGGCTTCCAAAAAACGTATGATTTAAAAAATAATTTTTAAGATTTTATGTATGTAGCTTGACTTAAAGCTTC